>CM017192.1:14457489-14589989 GCA_004837865.1 Musa balbisiana | reverse complement strand
GGAAGCCACTTTGTCCACTCTTTTGGTTGATCACTGATAAAGCATCTAAGGTATGTCTCCAAGCACCTGTTCACCACTTCAGTCTGGTCGTCGGTTTGTGAGTGATATGCTGTACTCATTTTCAATTTAGTGCCTTGCATCTGGAATAATTCTGTCCACAATTTGCTTGTGAAGACCCTATCACGATCACTTACAATAGTTCTCGACATCCCATGCAATTTTATAATATTCTCCATAAAGATTTGAGTAATACTAGAAGTAGTATAGGGATGACAAACAGCGCAAAAGTGAGCATACTTTGTAAGGTGATCAATAGATGAATATTTTCTGTAGCCTTTGAGCAGCAACTTGGAGGAAGGAACCCCTATAGAGTTCCAAGGAGGCTGATCCCCTAAGAGATCAACCCCAAGCTTAGAATCTATAAGGGTTCTAACACTTTGTATTAGAATAGCGTTCTTGGCATCTCGCTGCCCTTCCACAACCATCCATCAGCCCTCCTCAGCCACCCAAAGCAATTCCCACAATTGCTTAAAAGATCATCGCCAAATTCCACCATCATCTCTACCACCGTGGATCATCCTTTGATCTCCCCGTGAATTACAACAGGTTCTGGTTTCCAACCTTACTGCTACTGCAATTTAGTTATCCTATTTGAAAATCTAAAAAAAATTATTCCTATATCATTGCATAAACTTTTTGTTGCAAAGTTTTCATCTCTACGACAAAAGATATATTATAGAATTCCCGCCGCATAGCACAATCTGTTTAATCTTGCTACTGTATTTTTTCTATCCAAATCTCTACAAAATTTTATAACAACTGTGACACTTCATAGCAGCAAATTTTCTTTTGGTTTTGCCAAAAAATTCTTAATATAAACCATTAATCTTTTACGTCTAAGCTGCTATACTTGAAAATATGCACTGTAAAATTTCAACCGCATAGCACAGTTTGTTTGATAATATAACTACTGATCTTTTACGTCCAATATGCTACACTTGAAAATCTATGCTTCAGCCGCATATTATTGCCTTAACCGATCTATTTGCAATCTTTTTTGAACAAAATTTCTTATATACTTTATAGATAATCTTGGCTTCCATCTAAGATTGATTATTAAGGAATTCATGTCTGAAAATAATTTTTTGTTGCTACAAATTTTTATCGCAAACCGTTGAAATTTTTTCGACGAGAATTCTGCTATTGCAACTTGCACCAATTCCCTTGCTATTATACTACCAAAATTATCTTGATTAAATTGGACATCCTTGCTGTCATATAAACTGAGATTTTTTGTCAATTCTCTCCTCAAATCTCTCTAGTTTTTGGTGGAAATTTTGTCAAGAAACCGTTGTTTCTTCGGCGACAATTCTACTCTTACAAGATAACACATACCTGCAGCAACTTCTACTGACTTCTATCAAACCTTTGTAGCCATCTACTATAGATCTAAAACTTTTATCCATAGCCCTAAATCTCCACCAAACCATACCCTCAAATTGCACCCAAAACAGCCACAAAACAAGCCTAAACTGCAGCCTACATCCACCAACCCTTTCGACCATCACTTCTCTCAACCTATACATGCCTTTAACCCGACAACAAAAAAGAGCTCTTAACATTACAGATTTGGAGGCATATACTATGGCATCTAAGGAGACAATCAATGCTAAATTTGAAGCCTTCAAGGCGCGAATGAAGGATAAGATTCGGACTTTCTTTACCGAACTCAGTTTGGGCCGACCACCAAGCCCGAAGAAATCACATCAAGGAGAGAGCTTTAACTAATCGCACCAAGCCTGAAGAGATGACTTCCAAGAGAGGGGAGGTTCTATGACTGACCCTTGCTATCCACGCATAAGGGTGGACTTCCCTAGATGGGAAGAAGGAGACCCGATTGGTTGGATCTCGCGCGTGGAGCAATATTTTTGGTATCACAAAACTGTGGATGCATCTATGGTGGAAATTATAGCTATACATCTTAAAGGGGATGTCATACCATGGTTTGACTAGTTTAAATATACTTATGTAGTCCTCTCATGGTAACAATTCAAAGAAGGACTGATGATCCACTTCAAACCAACCAATTACAAGAATATTGACGGACAACTAGCAAAGATCCAACAAACCTCCACCATTCAGGAGTACCAAACCAGGTTTGAAATGTTATCTAATCAAACTCATGATTGGTCTCAAAAATAGCTATTGGGGACTTTCATTAAGAGCTTGAAGCCGAAGATTCGGGGAGAAGTTAAAGCACAAAAACCGTACACGCTTATGGCAGCCATCTCTTTCGCACGACATCAAGAGGAGCGATTGAACCATGAAGCCTGGAGGACTAGGATTGCTTCTCAACCTGCAATACTGAAGCCCTCAGCCCCCCCTACTCTATTATCAACTGAGTCCCTACACCAAAAATGATGACAAGAGAAGAGCTTCGGGAGCGATCTATGAAGGAGTTATGTTGGCATCACGACGAGCCGTGGAGCCGCGATAATAGCTGTAGAAAAGGGAGACTTATTCTGATTGAACCAGTAGAAGAAGAGGTCATTGAATATCTAAAAGAGAGCCTTGATAATGAAGAAGAAGATGTAGAAGAAGAGCCACAATCGACCGAAGTTACGGTACATGCACCAGTCGGCTACTCATACCTGCAAATGATGAAAGTTAAAGGCCTTCTCAAACAACAATCGATCACTATTCACATCGACACGGGCAGCACTAATAACTTCCTAAACAGTAAGGTTGTTGTCTGGATGGCCTTACCTATTGAGAATCACAGTAGGTTTCATGTCAAGGTCACCGACGAACGGATTTTGAAGTGTGATCATAGGCACCCATGGGTGAAACTATTGCTGCAGGACAAAGAGATAATTACAGATTTCTTCCTCCTCTCTTTTGATGATTATGAGGCCGTGCTCAGCATTAAATGGCTGATAATATTAGGTGATGTTTCTTGAAACTTTGCGAAACTAATTATGAGATTTTATAGTAAAGGGAAACAAGTGATACTGCACGGGAAACGTGAGGGTGACGTAACAACGATTTGCATATAACAAATGGAGAAGGTTTTGTATAAAGCATGCAGTGGCTTTTTGGTACAACTTGAGCAACAAACTATGGGAGACCTAACTGAATTTAAAGATCCAAACCTACTTCCTTTGCTTGTTGAATTTTCAGATGTATTTGACGAACCGTGCAACCTACCTCCTACCCGTCGACATGATCATTGTATAACGATTCTTCCAAGCAAACCTCTAGCAAATACTCAACCATATCAGTATCCACATCTCCAGAAGGATGAAATAGAAAGGATTGTAAAAGAGATGCTCAAAACAGGAGTTATTCATCCAAGTTGCAGCCCCTACTCTTCACCGGTACTCTTCGTACAAAAGAAGGATGAAACATAGCGAATATACATTGATTACCGAGCCCTCAACGGCATAATCATCAATGACAAATACCCTATTCCAATAGTAGATGAATTACTAGATGAAAGGGAGCACAAATCTTCATGAAGCTGGACCTTCGATCCGGGTATCATCAAGTATGAGTGTGCAAAGAAGACATACCGAAAACCGCCCTTTGAACACACAACGGCCACTACGAATTTTTGCTTTCTTCACCAGAAGGTTTAATATCTTGGGCATATCATATTAAAGGAAGGTGTGGCAGTAGACCCCTCCAAAATTAGAGCAATGCAGAACTGGCCGACCTTAAGGAACATAAAATTGCTACGTGGCTTTCTCGGTTTAATAGGCTACAATCATAAGTTTATGAAAAACTATGGAAAGATCAATGCACCAATTACTTCCTTGCTGAAAAAAAATGCTTTCCAATGGTCAAACAAAGCCACCACCGCCTTCGACAAACTTAAAGCCGTAGTGATGACAACGCTCGACTTCGGCAAGACTTTTATTATTGAAGTCGATGCCTTTGTAGTTGGAATTGGTGTTGTACTAATGCAAGATGGCCACCCTCTCACTTATACCAGTAAGGCATAATCCCCTTCCCATCTCAAAATGACTATTTATGACAAGGAGATGCTCGCGATTGTACATGCGGTGGCCAAATAGAGATCGTACTTAATCGGGTGACGCTTTCAAATCAAGACCGACCATAAAAGCCTAAAATATTTCTTGGAGCAAAAGATATCTTCCTCCGAGCAGCAAAAATGGGCAACAAAGCTTCTTGAATATGATTATGAAATAACTTACAAAAAGGGGAAAGAGAATGTTGTTGCAGATATACTTTCATGGCTACCCAAGCAACTGAATTTTCGATCATTTTACTTTCAAGTAGCAACTTCCCTGAGGATATTATGAGGGAATGGCAAGAAGATCCGGAGACCAATAAGATTATAAAAAAAATTGGAGAAAGCACCAAGCTCCGTGGCTCATTACAATTGGGACTCAAAAGAATTATGCTATAAGGGCACTAAATTGAAAAGGATTATGGTGTATCACCTGCAAACCGATGGCCAGATGGAAGTAGTAAACAAGTGCTTGGAGACAGCCCAAAGCCACCAACCAAATATGACCACCCAAGGAGAACTTCATACCCAGTCAAGTGTCATTATTGATCGATAGATCGTGACTTGATGACGACGACCCACTACTGAAGTGCAATACAGTGGGCAAACTTACCAGCAAAAGATGCCACTTAGGAGAACTATGACAACTTGAAGATCAAATTCCCAGAATTCATGTATTGTCAGCCTCGAGGATAAGGCTAATTTGAAGAGGGCAGGTCTGTTAGGACTCTAGCTAGGAGAGTCCTAATTGAGAGGGGCATTCATGTAAAACCTACCAAAATCAACTCTTATTAAAGAGTTGAAGAGGTCAGTTAGGGTTTGGAGGTTATTTCTTAGAGAAGAATTAGTAGTTATAAAGGAATAGGAGTCTTGAGTAGGAGTCATATTAAGAGTCTTGAGTAAGAGTCTTAATTGAGTAGGAGTCTTAAGTAGGAGTTCTATTAGGAGTTAGGGTTTAGAAACCCTATAAATAGTCATGTATTCATCCTCTTTTGATAAGTAATAGATGAATATTTTCTGCAGCCTTTGAGCAGTAACTTAGAGGAAGGAACCCCTATAAAGTTCCAAGGAGGCCGATCCCCTAAAGAGATCAACCCCAAGCTTAGAATCTGCAAGGGTTCTAACATCTTCCTACCATTGCCTCTTAATATCCTCAAGGAAGTCGCTAGTCGGAAATGAAATGGTCGAAATTCAACTTGCTCGGGTAGTCGTAAAAGCGCATCAGCAACAACATTCTCTTTCCCCTTTTTGTAAGTTATTTCATAATCATATCCAAGAAGCTTTGTTACCCATTTTTGTTGCTTGGGGGAAGATATCTTCTGCTCCAAGAAATATTTTAGGCTTTTATGGTCGGTCTTGATTTGAAAGTATCGCCCGATCAAGTATGGTCTCCATTTGGTCACCGCATGCATAATCGTGAGCATCTCCTTATCGTAAATAGTCATCTTGAGAAGGGAATGAGATAATGTCTTGCTGGTATAAGCGAGGGGGTGGCCATCTTGCATTAGTACAAGACAAATTCTAACTCTAGAGGCATCGGCTTTAATAACAAAAGTCTTGTCGAAGTCGGGTAGTGCTAGTACGGGCGTTGTCGTTATTGTGTCGCCCCCACATTTCCCGTGTAGTATCACCTGTTTTCCTTTACTGTAAAATCTCATAATTAGTTTCACAAAGTTTTAAGAAACATCACCTAGTATCGTCAGCCATTCAATGTTGAGCATGGCCTTATAATCATCAAGAGGGAGGAGGAAGAAATCTGCAATTATCTCTTAGTCCTGCAGCAATAGTTTCACCTGCGGGTACCTACGATCACACTTCAAAATCCGTCCGTCGACGAACTTAACATCAAACCTGCTACAATTCTCGATAGGTAAGGCTATCCAGACAGTAACCTTACTATTTATAAAATTATTATTGTTCCAAGTGTCAATAAGAATAGTGATAGGTTGTTGCTTCAGAAGTCCTCTCACTTTCATCGTTTGCGGGTTCACGTAACCGGCAAAGGCATGCATCGTAATATCAACCGGCTATTGTTCTTCATCCATGACTGCTTCCTCATGCTCCTAGACCTCCTCCTCTATGCCTTCAAGAGGTTCAATCAGTATGAGACGGCCCCTTTTACAACGATGATCATGATTCCATGGCTCGTCGCAATGCCAACAAAAACCCTTTACCGATCAGTCACATAGTCCTTCTCTTGTTAATGTTTTTGGCAGCGAATGATGGCTAGGAGTAGGAGGTTTATATGTCATGGGCCTAGGAGAAGTTCTCATCCTCCGAGCATCTTGGTTAAGTCATTCTTCTTGTATTCGAGTAAAAGAAATCGCAGTCGTCATGGTACGGGGCTGCCACGCCTTAACCTCCCATTTTATCTCTGGCTTGAGTCCTTCGATGAATGTTCCCAATCATGAGCAAGGTAGGATAGCTTCTCAAACCTAGTTTAGTACTCTTGAATCATAGAGGTTTGTCAAATCTTTGTGAGTTGGCCATCAATATTTTTATACTCCGTAGGTCCGAAATTATTCAATAGTGCGTTCTTAAATTGATTCTACGTCAGAGCCCCATGATTATATTCCAACCAATTGTACCATTGAATAGCATCTCCTTCAAGGTAGATTATAGCAATTTTCACCATAACATCATCCGATGTTCGGTAATAGTGAAAGTAACATTCGGCGCACGAAATCCACCCCATCGGGTCTCCTTCTTCCCACCGCAGGAAGTCCACCCTCACGCATGGCTAAAGCATGTCAGAGGGCTATCCCTCCTTCTCTAGAGGTCTCTTTAAACCCTCTCTTTGTTGTAATTTGGTTGGACTTGGTGGTTGTCCAATTCTGAATTCTGCAAACAAAGCGTGTAATTTGTCCTCCAAGTGCAATTCAAGCTACGATTCAATCCGAGATTCTAATGCTTCAAATTTGGCATCAATTAAACCTTGAGAAGCCATAGCATATGCTTGTATATCAAAGATGTCCCTATCTTTTTTCTGTTGATGGGTTAATGGCATTGGTGGTGGAAGGTTCAGAAGAATTGAGGATCACGAAAAGGTACTATAGCAGATTTTTACGTCTAAAGTGTGGCAGTTTGGATGTAAAAGATCAATTGTTTATATTGAGAATTTTTTAACAAAACTAATGGGAAATATGTTGTTAGGAAATGTCAATACTGTCATAAAATTTTGTAAAGATTTGGACAGAAAAAATGTAGTAACAAGATCAAATAAACTATGCTATGCGATTGGAATTCTACAATGCAGATTTTCAAGTATAGTAGATTAGACGTAAAAGATCAATAATTTATATTGAGAACTTTTTTATAAAACTAAAGGAAAATCTACTATTAGGAAGTGTCAAAGCTGTCATAAAAATTTTGTAAAGATTTGGACAGAAAAAATAAAGTAACAAGATCAAACAAACTGTGCTATGCGCCTGAAATTTTACAATACAGATTTTCAAGTATAGCAGTTTGGATGTAAAAGATCAATGGTTTATATTAAGAATTTTTTGACAAAACTAAAGGAAAATCTGCTGTTAGGAAGTGTCAAAGCTATTATAAAAATTTTATAAAATTTGGACAGATAATGGACAGAAATAATGCAGTAACAAGATCAAACAAACTGTGCTATGCAGTTAGAATTTTACAGTGCAAATTTTCAAGTATAGCAGTTTGGACATAAAAGATCAATAGTTTATATTGAGAATTTTTTGACAAAACTAAAGGAAAATCTGTAATTAGGAAGTGTCAAAGCTGTTATAAAATTTTATAGAGATTTGGACAGAAAAAATACAGTAATAAGATCAAACAAACTATGCTGTGACTAGAATTTTACAATATAGATTTTCAAGTATATCAGTTTGGACGTAAAAGATCAATGGTTTATATTGAGAATTTTTTGACAAAACTAAAGGAAAATCTGCTGTTAGGGAGTGTCAAAGCTATCATAAAAATTTTGTAGAGATTTGGATAGAAAAAACACAGTAGCAAGATCAAACAGACTTTGCTATGTGGTTGGAATTCTGGAATGTATCTTTCGTCGTAGAGATGAAAACTTTGTGATGAAAAGTTTATGCAGCAATATAAGAATTTTTTTTTTTTGGATTTTTTAATAAGGATAATTAAATTGCAGCAGTAGTAAGGTAGGAAACCAGAACCTGTTGCAATTCACGGGGAGATCAAAGGATGATCCGTGGTGGTGGAAAAGATGGCAGAGTTCGGTGATGATCTTTTAAGCAATTTTGGGAATTGCTTTGGGTAGTTATGGAGAGCTGATGGATGGCTATGGAAGGGCAGCAAGATACCAAGAACGCTGCTTTGATATCAAGTGTTAGAACCCTTGTAGATTCTAAGCTTGGGGTTGATCTCTTTAGGGGATTAGTCTTCTTGGAACTCTATAGGGGTTCCTTCTTCCAAATTGCTACTCAAAGGCTGCAGAAAATATTCATCTATTGCTTATCAAAAGAGAATGAATACATGGTTATTTATATGGCTTCTAAACCCTAACTCCTAATAGGACTCCTACTCAAGACTCCTATTCCTTTATAACTCCTAATGCTTCTCTAAGAAACACTCTCTTAACCCTAGTCGGCCTCTTCACCTCTTTAATAGGGGTCGGCTAGATAGGTTTTATATGAATGCCCCTTTAAATGAAACTCAATTTAGGACTCTCCTAGCTAGAGTCCTAACTGTCTACTTGTTCTACTTTAGAGGTGTCCAACACATATTTTGGGATCACAAGGGGAGGTCGGCCATACATAGCCTTATAGGGAGTACATTTTGTGGATGAATAATAAGTTGTATTATACCACCACTTCACCCAAGGAAGCTACTTTGTCCACTCTTTTGGTCGGTCACTAATAAAGCATCTGAGGTATGTCTCCAAGCACCTGTTCATCACTTCAGTCTAGCCATCGGTGTGTGGGTGATACGTCATACTCATTTTCAATTTAGTGCCTTGCATTTGGAATAACTCTATCCAAAATCTGCTCATGAAGTCCCTATCACGATCACTTACAATAAATCTCGATATCCCATGCAATTTTACAATATTCTCCATAAATATTCGAGCAATACTAGAAGTAGTGTAGAGATTACGAACATCACAAAAGTGAGCATACTTTGTAAGGTGATCCACCACGACAAAAATTATACTTTTTCCTTGTGATGAGGGAAGCCCTTTAATAAAGTCCATTAATATATCAGTCCATATTAAGTCCGGGATAGGTAAAGGTTGCAGCTTTCCGGGACTTGCCACTATCTCACCTTTATGTCGCTGACATACATCACATTGTGTCACAAATTTAGCAATAATATTTTTCATCCCTACCAAATAAAAAATTTACTTCATTCTTTTATAGGTCCTAAGGAACCTAGAGTGTCTAGCTGTAGGTGTGGAATACATCTCCTAAAGGATGGTCTTTATGAAAATAGAATTTAGCACAAGCACAATGCGTCTCTTATAGCGTAATTCTTTTGAGTCCCAACTATAATGAGCCATGGAGCTTGGTGTTTCCTCTAATTTTTTATGATCTTACTGGTTTCCAAATCTTCTTGTCATTCTCTCTTAATATCCTTAAGGAAGTCGCTGGTCGGAAGTGAAATAGCCGAAAATTTAGCTTGCTCGGGTAGCCACGAAAGCGCATCTACAATAACATTTTCTTTCCCCTTTTTGTAAGTTATTTCATAATCATATCCAAAAACTTTGTTACCCATTTTTACTACTTAAGGGAAGATATCTTTTGCACCAAGAAATATTTTAGGCTTTTATGGTTGGTCTTGATTTGAAAGCGTCGCTCGATCAAGTACGATCTTCATTTGGTCACCATATGCACAATCGTGAGAATCTCCTTGTCGTAAATAGTCATCCTGAGATGGGAAGGAGATAATGCCTTACTAGTATAAGCAAGAGGGCGGCTATCTTGCATTAGTACAGCACCAATTCTAACTCCGGAGGCATCGACTTCAATAACAAAAGTCTTGTCGAAGTCAGGTAGCACTAGTACGGGCGTTATCATCATTGCGGCTTTAAGTTCATTGAAGGCGGTGGTAGCTTTGTACGACCATTGGAAATCATCTTTTTTCAGCAAGAAAGTAAAGGGTGCATTGATTTTTCTATAGTTTTTCATGAACTTGCGGTAGTAGCCTATTAAACCGAGAAAGCCATGTAATGATTTTATATTCCTTGAGGTCGGCCAGTTTTGCATTGTTTCAATTTTGGAGGGGTCTACCATTGTACCTTCCTTTGATATAATATGCCCAATATATTCTACCTTCTATTGAAGAAAGCTACACTTTGATTTTTTGACAAAAAGAATATGTTCTCGCAAAATCGTCAAAATAAGTCATAAGTGCTGAAAATGACTTTCAAGAGAAGGACTGTAAATAAGGATATCATCGAAGAAAACCAGCACAAACTTACAAAGATAATTTCAAAAAATATCATTCATAAGGCTCTGGAAGATGAAGGGAGCATTAGTGAGACCAAAGGTCATTATGAAAAATTCGTAGTGGCCATTATGTGTTCGAAAGGCGATTTTCGGTATGTCTCATTCGCATACTCATATTTGATGATACTCGAATCGAAGGTCCAACTTTTTTAAGACTCGTGCTCCCTTTAATTCATCCAACAATTAATCTTCTACTGGAATAGGGTATTTGTCTTTGATGGTTATGCTATTAAGAGCCCAATAATCAACGCATAATCGTCATGTTTCGTCGTTCTTTCATACGAGGAGCACCGGTGAAGAGTAGGGGCTACAACTTGGCCGAATAACTCCTATTTCGAGCATCTATTTTATAACCCTTTCTATTTCATCCTTCTAGAGATGTGGATACTGATATGGCCGAGTGTTTGCTGGAGATTTGCCCAAAAGAATCGATATATAATGATTATGACAATGGGTAGGAGGTAGGTTGTGTGGTTCATCAAATATATCTGAAAATTCAACAAGCAGAGGAAGTAGATTTTGATCTTCAAATTCTGTTGGCTCTCCCTTAGTTTACTGCTTAAGTTGTACCAAAAATCCTCTGCATGCTTTGTGCAAAACCTTCTCCATTCTTGTCGCCCCCACATTTCTCGTGCAGTATCACCTATTTCCCCTTACTGTAAAATTTCATAATTAGTTTCATAGAGTTTTAGAAAACATCACATAATGTCATCAACCATTCGATACTGAGCACAGCCTCATAATCATCAAGAGGGAGGAGGAAGAAATCTGCAATTATCTCTTGGTCCTACAACAACAATTTCACTCGCGGGCACTTATGATCACACTTCAAAATTCACCCGTTCGCGACCTTAACATCAAACCTACTACAACTCTCGATAGGGAAGGCCATCCGAACAGCAACCTTGTTGTTTGTAAAATTATTAGTGCTCTCAATGTTTATAAGAACGATGATAGGTTGTTGCTTCATAAGTCCTCCCACTTTTATTGTTTGTGGGTTCGCGTAACCGGCAAGGGCATACATCGTAATATCAATCGGCTGCTATTTTTCATCCGCGACCTCTTCCTTATGCTCCTAGACCTCCTCCTCTATATCTTCTAGAGGTACAATTAGTAGGAGGTGGCTCCTTTTGTAGCGATGATCGCGGTTCCATGGCTCATCACAATGCCAACAAAGACCCTTTGCTGATCGGCCATGTAGTTCTCTGGTCAATTTTTTTGGCAACAAAGGACAACTAGGAGCAAAAAGAGGTTTATATGCCATGGGCATAGGAGAGGTTCTCACCCTTCGAGCATCTTAGTTGAGCTGTTCTTCTTGTATTCAGGCGAAAGAAATCATAACCGTCACGGTACGGGGCTGCCGCGCCTTAACCTCCCCTTTTATTTCTGGCTTAAGTCCGATGAATGTTCCTAACAATTGATGGTCAGTCCAATCATGAACAAGGTAGGATAGCTTCTCAAACCTGGTTTGGTACTCTTGAACCGTAGAGGTTTGTCAAATCTTTACGAGTTGGTCATCGATATTTTCATACTCCGTAGGTTCAAAATGATTCAGCAGTGCATTCTTAAATTGATTCCACATCAGAGCCCCATGATTGTATTCCATTGTACCATTGAATAGCATCTCCTTCAAGGTGGATGATAGCAATTTCTACCATAGCATCATCTGACGTTCGATAGTAGCGAAAGTAACGTTCGGCATGTGAAATCCACCCCGTCGGGACTCCTTCCCATCGTGGGAAGTCCACCCTCATGCATAGTTGAAGCATGTCCGAGAGCTATCCCTCCTTCTCTGGAGGTCTCTCTAAACTTGCTCCTTGCTGAAATTTGGTTGGACTCAGTGGTTGTCCAATTCTGAATTCTGCAAACAAAGTGCGCAATTTGTCCTCCAAGCGCGATTCAAGCTGTGATTCAAGCCACGATTCAATCTGAGATTCCAATGCTTCAAATTTGGCATCAATTGGATCTTGAGAAGCCATAGCATATGCCTGTAGATTAAAAATATCCTTATCTTTTTTCTACTGATGGGTTAATAGCATGGGGTGGTGGAAGGTTCGGAAAATTTGAGGATTACAGAAAAGTAATGCAGCAAGTTTTTACGTCTAAAGTGTAGTAGTTTAGAAGTAAAAAGTTAGTAGTTTATATTGAGAAATTTTTAACGAAATCAAAGGAAAATCTGCTATTAGGAAGTGTCAAAGCTATCATAAAAATTTTGTAGAGATTTGGATAGAAAAAATGTAGTAGTAAGATCAAAAAAACTATGTTATGCGGCTATAATTCTGCAGTGCATCTTTCATCATAGAGATGAAAACTTTACAACTAAAAGTTTAAGCAGCAATATAGAAACAACTTTTTTGGATTTTTGAATAAGGATAACTAAATTACAGTAGCAGTAAGGTAGGAAACCAGAACCTGTTGCAATTCATGGGGAGATTAAAGGATGATCCGCGGTGGTGGAGATGACGGCGGAATTCGGTGACGATCTTTTAAGCAATTATGGGAATTGCTTTGGGCGACTGTGAAGGGTTGATGGATGGTTGTGGATTCTTGAATAAGGATAACTAAATTGCAGCAACAGTAAGGTAGGAAACCAGAATCTATTTTTATTCATGGGGAGATCAAAGGATGATCCGCGGTGGTGGAGATAACGACGGAATTCAGTAACGATCTTTTAAGCAATTATGGGAATTGCTTTGGGTAACTATGGAGGACTGATGGATGGCTGTGGAAGGGTAGTAAGATGCCAAAAACGCTGCTCTGATACTAAGTGATAGAACCCTTGCGGATTCTAAGCTTAGGGTTGATCTCTTTAGGGGATCGACCTCCTTGGAACTCTGTAGGGGTTCCTTCCTCCAAGTTGCTGCTCAAGGCTGCTAAGAAAGATTCATATATTGCTTATTAAAAGAGGATAAATATATAACTATTTATAGGGTTTCTAAACCCCAACTCCTAACAGGACTCCTATTCAATTAGGACTCCTACTCAAGACTCCTACTTCTAACCAACTTCTAATGTTTCTCTAAGAAACAACCTCCAAACTAATCCTATCCTTAGCCGGCTTCTTCATCTCTTTAATAGGGGTCAACTAGGTAGGTTTTACATGAATATCCCTTTCAATGAAACTCAATTAGGACTCTCCAAGCTAGAGTCCTAACAGTAGCCCCTACCATGTGGATCACCGCTAGATAGGATGATACTTGACCTCCTTCATTCTCTCCCATAGATCTGTAGGTTTTAAGGGATATATGATCTTCCTAAGTAACACATATCTTTCTTATACACGTAGTTTTTTATTTCGTGGGTTTTTTGCTCGTAAATCTTCGCACGATGACAAAAAACTATTTTATATAAAAATATGATATTTTTATTTTTTGTTCTTCTACTATGCATGTGATATCACCCCAAGTTTTCCAATAGTGGTATCAAAATCAGGTTGTTCATGCAAAAGATTAGTTTTTGAACTATGAGTGTTGTGTCTTAGAAAGGCTTTTAACGTCAAAATTGTTAAGGCAAAAGGCGAGAAAGGGCAGCAATTGTTGCTGCCCTCACATGTTGGCCAAGGTTTGCTTGTAGCCTTGGTTGAGAGCTCCCTTGCTCTCGGCCTGGCCACCTATAAGCAAGGGCCATTGGCGGCCTGTGGTTGTTTGCTTGCAATGACGACGCTTGCAAGTAGGGCACCTGCAGGTAGGTCAGCTACACGACGCTTACTGGTAGGACATCCATAGGCAGTCTGCCTATATGTGGGGGTGGCACCTACTTGCAAAGGCAACTACCTGAAAGGTCATGATCGGACCACCGCGCTACCACAAGGGTGGCCCTATGGGCACACCACCCGCAGGCTAGCCACCTACGTGCAGGGGAGGCGCTCACTGGTAGGGTGGTAGTAGCCACAACGCAAAAGAGTTTAAGATTTTCGGACCAAAAGATAGCCTCTCAATTTCAAAAATTTCGAGATTTATCCTTTTTATCTAAATTACATAAATACTCTTCATAAATCAAAATTTTCCTTTATATCTCAAATTTTAAAATTATTAATTAATTAAAATTTTAATTAACTATTATTATTATTTATCTAGTAGTCCTACATAATGATATGTAATGAAATGTGTTTTTCGATTTTGAATGATGATGCTTGGCTTTGGCATACGAGATTAGATCATACTAGCATGAAACTAATCTCTCAAATTTCATCTAAAAAACTTATAAGAGAAATTCCTCATATTTAGTTCGTCAAAGATAATGTGTGTGATGTATGTCAACTAGGAAAACAAATAAAATGTAGCTTCAAACCAAAAAACCAAATAAGCACCTCTAGACCTTTGCAATTGATCTATATGGACTTGTTCAGACCATTTGCTACATCAAGCCTAGGAGGTAGCAAATATACCTTTGTTATTATTGATAATTATAGTATATATACTTAGACTTACTTCTTAGCACACAAAAATGAGAATTTCAAAACCATGATTTTCAAGAATTTTGTGAATTTAGTGGATACAATCATAATTCTCTACTCCAAGAAATCCTCAACAAAATAGAGTAGTAGAAAGAAAGAATAGAAACTTACAAGAAATGACAAGAACCATGTTAAACGAACATAGCCTACCCAAATATTTTTGAGCCGAAGCCATCAATGCGACATGCTATGTCATAAATAGGGTTCTGGTAAGATCATTACTTTCTAAAATGCCTTATGAGTTGTGAAACAACAAAAAACTCAACGTTTTATATTTTAAGATTTTTGGGTGTAAATGTTTTATTTTGAATGAAAAAGATACTTTAAGAAAGTTTGATGCAAAATCCGATGAAGGAATTTTTCTTGATTATTCTTCTATTTCAAAAGCTTTTCTTATCTTTAATAAAAGAACTATAGTTATAGAAGAATTTATTCATGTTGTTTTTAATGAAATTTTCGAAGTTAAGAAAAATGATTTTGATGATGATCTTAATTTTGATTCTTTGGATTTAGATGAAACCCTTTCTCCATCTAGCAACTTGGACGCATCTTCTTCCGAACCTTCTTTACCGAAAGAATGGAAGCATGTAGATGCTCATCCTAAGGAGCTAATTATATGAGACACATCAAAAGGGATTCAAACTCATTTTTCTCTTAAGAATTTTTATGCCAATGCCGCTTTTCTCTCTCAAATTGAACCTAAATGTATTGACAAGACCATGAAAAATGAGTTATGGGTCATTGCAATGCAAAAAGAGTTGAATCAATTTGAGAGAAATGAGGTATGGAAGCTTATTCCAAGGCCAAATGACCATTTAGTTATTGGTACTAAATGGGTCTTTAGAAACAAGCAAGATGAATTTGGTATCGTGGTTAGAAACAAGGCTAGATTAGCGGCCAAGGATTTCAACCAAGAAGAAGATATTGATTATGAAGAAACCTTCGCTCCTGTGGCATGATTAGAAACCATAAGGATACTCCTTGCCTATACTAGTAATAATAATTTTAAGTTGTTTCAAATGGATGTTAAGAGTTCTTTTCTTAATGGCTTTATTTTCAAAGAAGTCTATGTTGAACAACCTCCCGGATTTGAGAATGATAATTTTCCTAATCATGTGTTTAAATTGATTAAAACTCTATATGGATTAAAACAAGCCCCAAGGGCTTGATATGAGAGACTTAGCTCCTTTCTTATTCAAAGTAATTTCTCTAAAGGCAAGGTCGATACTACATTATTTATTAAAAATTTAAAAAATAATTTTCTTATTATTCAAATTTATATTGATAACATTATTTTTGGCTCAACAAATGAATCCTTGTGTGAATCGTTTGCCAAAAGTATGAGTCTAGAGTTTGAAATGAGCCTAATCGGAGAACTAACCTTCTTTTTAGGCTTACAAATTAAATAACTTAGTAATTGTATTTTTCTTAGTCAAACAAAATATGCTTTAGACTTACTAAAAAGATTTAATATGGATAGTTCAAAGGCTATCAACACTCCTATGAGTACCTCCACTAAGTTAGATGTTGATGAAAATGGAGAAAGCTTTGACCAAAAAGCTTATAGGTGTATGATAAGTAGTTTACTATACCTCACTGTAACTAGACCGGACATTATGTTTAGTATAGGACTTTATGCTAGGTTTCAATCTAATCCTAAGATATCTCATCTTAAAGCAATTAAAAGAATTCTTAGATATCTTAAAGGAACCACTAATCTAGGATTATGGTATCCAAAATCCGAGAACTTTGAACTAATTGCTTATGCTGATGCGAATTTTGCTGGGTGTAGAATAGATAGAAAAAATACATCCGGAATATGTCAATTCTTAGGATATGCATTTGTCTCTTGGTCTTCCAAGGAGCAAAACTCGGTTGCACTATCTACAACCAAAGCCGAATACATAACGGCTAGTGCATGTTATGTAAAGTTGTATAGATGAAAAATACATTATAAGATTATAAGATTCATCTTAAGAACATTCCCATAAAATGTGATAACACTAGTGCAAAATATTTAACAAAAAATTCTATTCAATACTCTAGAACTAAACACATTGACATTATGCATCACTTTATACAAGATCTTGTTAATAATCATAATGTAATCTTAGAGTTTATTAACACAAAATATCAATTAGCCGAAATCTTTACAAAACCCTTAAATCAAGAAAATTTTGATTTCATTAGAAGGGAATTAGGGATGTTAAATTGTCTGAATGCATTGTTATATTTCTTTTCTGGACTATCCTTCTCTAAATGAATTTCATGAATGGGGATTTTACGAATTTACTTCGTTTTTATCTTCCTTGGTATCAAGTTTACTTCATACCCTTGCTCTATCACTTAATGATTTTTTATATACTTAATCACTTTATGGATTTCTTGACAAAATACATCTCTCACGGGTTTATCTCTTATGAATTTTTTAATGAGAAATGGATATGACTTATGAATTTTTTTTTCATATAATGCTTCTCTCCTTATTCTTCTCCTGAAAGATGAATTTTATAAATTCCAATGAATATCTTGATTCTTGAAAGATAAATTTTAGTACTTGATAATCACTTACAATAATAGGGATTTGATTTGGTATGATCATTTTCATAAATCCCTTCTCTTTGATTAAAGCATGTTTTAATGAAAACTTATTTAATGTTTTTGACTTTACAAAATTAGTTCTTAATGGATTTCCTCCTTACTTTCCTTCCTCTCCTTCATGCAAATGTTTTGATGACAGAGGGGAAGAAGTTGATGGAATCTGTCACTTTAATGTTGATAAATTTTGATGTTGAAAATTTGTGAATGTAACTATACAATGATGCAATATCAATTGAATAAGTTAGTGTGAACCATGCTTGAATTTTACCACATTTACATTGTTAAATTGTTCTCCTTTTTGTTGATGACAAAAGGAGAGAAATAATACCAAAATGTGGTAAATTGATGACAAATCGGTATTGTAGATGTATAGATGTATGCAATGTATCTTATCATAAATTATTATCATAAATACTTGTATACTTTGTGGTACGCTTAAAATATAATTGGAATCATCATATACATTGTAACACATTGCAAATGCTTGAAACATATCTTCATATGCATTGTAAATAAATGTCTTTCATTATGATAAGATATCTTGAGCTTAGCTTACTATTTTATAATTGATATCTTGCCATGGAATGATGGATTACTATCTTTGTCATCTTGCTATGTTTCACATTCGAAATTCATATCAATGATGATTGTCTTGAAAATAGATATCATGCCTTAACATCATTTTTATTAATGAATACGTCGCATCATATTTTGAGAATGTTAAATCATGATAGGAATCATAATATGCATTTTGATAAATTTAAATGAATTTAACTTGTCGGTTTGATACTTGAATTCAAAGGTCTTGAATTCAAGAATGTCTTTTCTCAAAGTATGGCATACAGATAGGGGATGTTAAGGATAACTCCGTCATCAATTGATTGTCATCATCACAAATGGAGAGATTGTTGAATCTCAGATTTTGATGATGAAATCAATTGATAATTATTTGATCTAATCTATATATGGAGAAAAATGTGCAGGATTAACTACGACAATAGTAAAACATAAAGCAGGTGTCATGCCGAAGTCAAGATCGAGATCTCGTTGGGGGTTCAAGAGTTTGCCGGAAGTCCGGACGTTTGTCGGAGGTTCTACTGGAACCAACCGAGAAGTCTAGAAGCTCACCAAAGAAGCTCGTTGGAACTCGCCAAGAAGATTGTCATAAAGTCCAGGAGCTTGCCAGGACTCCACCGGAACATTGTCGGGAGTTTATCGGAAGTTCGTCGGAAGATCACCGGAAGCTCGCCGGAAGAGCAATTGACGTACTGGAATAAGAGTGTTTTTATTATGTCTTAGTTATTGTAGCTAGATCATAAATTGAGTTAGGATTGGGACGTAATCCCACTAACTCAATTATGGGCCAATTGGGCTCTTAATAGGGCTGAATTGGGCCGAATTGAAAAGCTCATTCAGCACCTGAAATCATGGCTAGCAGTGGCACCGCCTGGAACACAGTCCCCCAGATGGTCTGGGTGGTGGTACCGCCCAGACTGGGTAGTAGTACCGCCGGCAATTATTACCTACCAACGGTGGTACTGCCCCTATCAGGCGATGGTACAGCCAGAGCTCGATCTTCGAGCTCTATCAGGCGGTAGTACCACCCAAACTAAGCGATAGTATCGCCCAGTGTCAGATTGCAGGTGGTAGTATCGCCCAGTAATGGTGGTGGTACCGCTAGTATCCCGGAAATCTAGGATGAGACACTTTTTGGCTCCAATTTTGAAGCCATTGGGGCCTATAAATACCCCATCCTTTTCTACATAAAAGGGTACCTAAGTGTAATTATAATCTTGAATCCTTGGGGTGTAAAATTGCTAGAGTTTTCCTCTTCCCTCTCTTAGCTTTGTAACTATTCAAGAAAGAGGAGTAAGGCTTGTAAGAGTTCTCTCCTAAACCCGACAAAAGGAGAAAGAGCTATAAAAAGTTGTTAGTCTTTGCCTATTGAAGGAAAAAGGCCTTTAGTGAACGTCGATGACCTCGACGGAGGAGGAATCCATAGTGGATGTAGGTCACATTGACCGAACCACTCTAAATTCTAGTTTGCATTACATTTTGAGCAATTTATTTTAACTGTAAATCATTTCATAGCAAACTGCTTCTCTTCCTCATCTTGCTCTCACTACGCTTACGCTCTCATATGTTTCAAGTTACTATCTTTTCGAATTGATTTTCATCGAACGTATAAAATATTTTACGAAATCGAAGAATTTTCTGCTGTACTAATTCACCCTCACACCCCCCCCCCCCCCTCTTAGTGCCGCTCTTGATCCTAACACTGCCGACACGTAGACCGATCGTCCGACCTGATATCTAATCTACTGACATATTTGCTCTGGCCCAATGTATAATTCCTCCTACTTTAATCAATTTATCTTTCCTTGATCGATGTTAATCATGCATCACTCAAAATGTAGATCAAACCATAAACACTATTAATTAGTTTTATCATCAAAATTCAAGATTCAATAAACTTCTTTCGTGACATTATCCTCCGAAAAGTTTTTATACATAACTTCTTCGTGACATTATCACCAATAACATCATGAGCATCAAATATATTATATTCTATATCTTCTTCGTCTTCTTTTCCTATTCTCTACTTAGTATCTCATAACTATCTTTATTATCATCCATTACAAATGACTTATTTAAATCAAACTTATAAGTTGAGGTTGTGCATAAGAAGATTCTTCAATTTACTCTTGTAACTCATGATCGCTTCCCAAAATAAAGTTTGATGCTTAAAGTTGTGTAGAGATAAATCCATTAGCTTAGTCTAGTATTGGATGACTACTTCCAAAGTACTTTTGATTTAGACATTAATAAAGGTTATGTTTCATTAAAATTATCCATCTCACTTAGAAAACTAAATATTTCATTCTAAAGATGATCATCCCTATCATAAGTAGCTCATTTTAGTTTTTTTAATATTATTTAAAATTAATAATATCAAACTATAAAGATATATTCATCTAATATTATATATCTTTTGTTGTTGCAAGGAATGACTTGATGATGTACCAAACAATTGATCGATGCAGTCGATGAAGGTGAAGAATGATCTCAAGGTTTTAGTGACACTGTAAATGCTTTACTAATATAACGATCACTCATATAGCCTCGCAACCATTTTATATTTCATTGTACAACATTGCATGTCGCAAATGACGCCTTCGACAATAACCAAGCTACAACCACATCTGACGTTGTAGAAGATGCACCAACCTTCCACCTATAAATGATGCACCACCAAAATTGAGAGAAGACCTAGCGATTCAATGAGACTTTATAAAGCTAAAAGGATTAGAGTGACGAATCACTGAATCGAGACCTTGTAAGGCTTCCTCAACAGTGAAAGAAACCATAGGAAGGAGGACATTAGTGATGGCGATGTTTGCATTACATCACTAGAGTTAGAGTTAGGGTGATGGGAGGCTTCATAGGGCTATGTCAATGATAACAACAACCAAGAGGAAGGAGGATGTTGGCGATGGCTAAGGCTCATTGCACCATTAGGGTTAGGCTAAGAAACACTTACCGAAGTTTCCCATAGAAAAATAGATGGCGACAACAACCAACAAGAACAAGAAAGTCGACCATTGATATTGGCAATGGCTAGAGCTCGTTGCACCACTAGGGTTAGATCGATGCTTAGCATAGACAATGGATAATGATGACAATCAACAATAAGGGGAAGGTTAGCAACAATGATGATCAACAAGTTTCTATTATATTCTTCGAATGGGTGTAACACGGGATAATTAGAAGAAAATCAAGGGACAATCTAGGCCTAAATTGAACCAAATGAAATAGTTAGGTTTTTACTGAATCGATTTGGTCTTTTTATCTATAAAAAATATTTTGATCAAAATAAAATAAAATTCTCGAATAAAAATCAAATATGAGTAAAACCCATTATTATGGACATTTGTTTTTGGTTAGGTAAATTGCCTAAGATTTAAACTCATTGTATTCCCTTTGACATCAAGAGAATAAAATTATGATGTGTCCATTCTTCTTCTAGAAGCAAATAAACGGATATTCACAATAATTCGACTGTTTCAGTTTCAAGAAAAGGGACCTATCGTTGTATCAAGAGCTCATGGACTCCAAAGGGAACAAAACAATACCAATAACAAAGATATAAGCCATCATGAATCTTACGACGATCGTCTTCATCGAAACGCCTTACATTGTTGATCCTAACTAACCTCCATTATTCGTCGGGTAACAAGAATCAATAATACCATAAATGGGGAAAACCCATATGAGAGGGAGAGGAAGAGAGATGACATTGATGGAAACCATGAGATGAATTGAGGGAAGTAACGAAGAGAGAAAGCGTTTCTTCCCTATATAATCGGGTCGGATCTGGTATGAATAGATCCGAAAACGGAGGAGTACAATGTTACAGGGGATCTCCAATGCGTGTTCGATCTGATAGCTAATCGGATCCAGATAGAAGTGGTCCAAGGGACCAAACCCAAATAAGTCTGCCACCCAACCACGTGGCCGTTTGGTTCGAGTTGTGACGGGTTCAGTGACTCAAACTGGTCCGAGTCCCGATCAACCACCAGCCCTCGGCAACCCCAAAGGCAGCCTCTTCCATTCTTCCCCACCTTTCAACTCGCCCCTCGCTCGCGTCCGAGACGCCCCCCACTTGTCGCCTCTTCGCCATGCAACCCACCACGCATCAGATCCCCGCGCCAGTCACGTGCGCCTCCTCGACTCACATTTCTTCGCTCCTATATGTATCTCGTCCATCTGTGTGGCTCGGAAGAAGACAGTGGAAGAATAGATGGCCGAGTACGGGATTGATCAATCTTACCGGCAGGGCGAGCAGCAGCAGGTAGTGGTGAAGGCGGTCGTAGCAGCGGTGGCGGGGATGTCGTTGCTGGTGCTATCGGGGCTGACGCTGGCGTGGACGGTCATCACGCTGGCGGTGGCCACGCCGCTGCTGTTGATCTTCAGCCCGGTGCTGGTCCCCGCCGCGATCGTCGTCCTGCTGCTGGCCGCAGGCTTCCTGGGGTCTGGCGCGCTGGGGGTGGCGGCGCTGGCGGTGCTGTGGTGGATGTACAAGGACCTGACGGGGAAGCAGCCGCCGGGAGTGGAGCTGCTGGAGCAGGTTCGGCAGCGTCTGGTGTCCAAGGCCCGTGACATCAGGGAGTCACTGCAGCAGCAGCAGCAGCTGCAGGAAGCCACCCAGTGATCATCGAGAATAGTACGATCATGTCATAGATACTAAGATGTCACCTAAGAACCTTTGACCAGTCGTTCATGCGTGTCTTCCATCTCTCTCGCTCTCCCTCTCTCTCTCTCTCTCTCTCTCCTGCGTCTTTGTTGGCTTGGATTTGTAATAAAACGTGCCTGTGTGCATGCGTGGAATCAATCAAAGAATGGGTGGTGGTGGCGGAATCAACGTCGCCAAGAGAAGCTGCTTGACTGACATCAAGACTCGGATTCAAGTGTGCGTAGACCGGCCTCCACTCCCGGATCAGTATCCATGTCAAACGCTTTGGTTGAGTTGGTCGATAGCATGTCAATCCTCCAAGAGGGCGTGTGTATGGATGTATACACGACGAGGATATTGTTGTTCCCTTATTTAAAGTCAAGTTTTGAATTAATGTCCCCTGAGAACTCAATGTAAGGCAGAATTAGTTAGTTTAATGAATCCCTTGTATATCTGTGATTTCTTTTCTCTTTTTTTTTCTTTATTCTCAAAGTCAAGTAAGATTGATCTAAAAATACATTAACAACTCATTTAAATTATTTGAGAGTGACATGAGTGGTCACAGAAAAGGTTCCCATGTCGCCCCCCACAACAAAAAAACACTTCCGGACATCAAGATTTGATAGGGCGATTTACTCTTTACCCATAGAGATGCGACATCTAACGGTCTCAGCTAGTGAGACATCATTCCAATAGCTATTTTTGTCGTAACAGTTCGGACGTCTTTCTGAGCATATTGTGTTGATAACTAATATGTATTTATTTTATGATATTTATAGATACTGCTTATTGTTATATTATTTTTCTTTTGTTTAATTGATTTATTTCTTGAACTTACCTTTCATTTATTACACTATTTATTGTTATCATTTATATCTACTGACACATATTAATTTTAAGATCCTAGAGAATACCAAGATGAGATGAAAAAAAGATCCATGTAGAGATAGTCCCACTGCATGTATAAGTATTAAGTTCTTCTTATATTTTTTCTTTTGTACATATATAACTGAAACAGTTAATCTTTTTCGATGTAATATATTTTATACGCACTAAATCGTGATACTTGTTTGTCATCACAACTACACTAAAAAAACTCAATCTATTTGCAATAAGCTTCAATTATTGATATATATATATATATATATATATATATATATATATATATATATATATATATATATATTCTTTCTCAACAACATTTGATATTAGTTTGCCTGGCAAGTTAATACTAACATCAATGAGGCTGAATCAGTGCAACAACTTGGAACTTGACCAACAGTATCAATGCAAATCCTGAAAAGAATATTTAGGTTTTTGCAGCATAAACTTCAATTAGGTACAAAGGATGTATATTTTAAACAAAGGTAATTCTTTAAGCTCAGTTAAAATGAAAATATAAGTTGCAAGATATTAAGGAGGGTCAATCAGTGTGCACAGCTCTTTGTTGTATAAGTTTCCATGATTGAGACTCAGCAGTATCTTCAATGCAAATCATGCCAGTACTATTTAAGACGAGAAAAGTCTGCTAACGTAGACTGTCCAACAAAGAAACCTTGAAATTATTGATCACGTTTAAATGATGTAAAGTTCTCACTATTTCCAAAACCTAATCAGCATCTTACAACTCATATGCATTGCAGTTGTTCAGCAAACAACTTATTTGTGATGCAGGAACTGATACTTGGATATGTAGCTTTACATTTATCCTTACTGTTAACATTATTCTTACCATCGATTAGTCACATTGAAGCTAGAGATGCTGACGAGAAAAATCAATGTAATGCAACTCATGACTGGCACAAGATATTTCCTACACAAATTGAATCTGAATCAGAATTCTGTAAGACAGATGTTGTCCTGAAACCATGGTTGAGATGCAAATGATAGAAAGTTCATAATGTCCTAAACTAATTTGCAAATTGTAAAAGCTAGACATGGTCACAACAATTTAGTGAAAGATCCCTTGGTGGTTCACTGCCCTAAATCAACAGTTAAATAATCAGATGCCATCGAAGTCTAAATCCTCATTTCCATGCACACGAATTAAATAATGGCAGCAAAAATGGTGTATATTGAAAAGGATGAATAAAATCTAAGCATAAATTTAAATGTCACGATGCAATTTATGCAAACTTTTTTTCCCTATTTTTCTGCTTCCAATTTGCAATTGTGTGCATGTACGAGAGAGAATATGTTTACGATGAATGCAAAATCTGTGAGGAAGTGAACAGGTATTTACAGAGGCTGCGAAAGAAGGCAGCAAAGAGACGCACATCAGATGCAATTTGAACCAGTTCACTGGAAAAATGGAGACAAGAAACCAACAACTTTCTATTGAAACACAAAACTAGAACTATTTGGCTACAGTTAAGAATATGTCACCATGTAGCACAGCAACAGATGGATTTCAATAGATGAAGTACCGATACATAGGCATCAAACAATAAGCTACAAGCTAAAAGAACTCAAAGTCCAGATACTTACCTCCAGACTTCACATCTGCTCCCACAATCCTTTTGCCACTCGTCCCAAATCCTTCGGCCGACCCAAACTTAGCTGGCAGCTCAGCCTCCACTGGTCGTGGCACCTCCGGTGGGGTGCTGCACCTAATCAGCGCCCAATTCACACCCTCAAAGAAGGGATGCTGCTTTATCTCTGCAGCCCCCCTCTTCACGCCCAGCCGATGCTGGGGCTCTTTCACTAGCAGTCCTCTTATCAAATCTCTGCTTGCATAGCTGGTTGACGGAGTGTCTGGGAATCTAAGCTGCTGGCCTACTACATTGAACAATGTTGCCCGGTTGCCTGAGCCCTTAAACGGTGTCCTTCCATAAAGGAGCTCGTGCAGGAATATACCAAATGTCCACCAGTCCACAGCACTCCCATGGCCTTCACCTTTGATGATTTCAGGGGCTAAATATTCATGTGTGCCAACAAAGGACATTGATCGAGCAGTTGTTGGCTCAACAACAAGCTCAGGCAGGGTGGCTACCTGCTGCCTTGGTGCCTCAGCCCATGGTTTCCTTGTCTTTTTCTTGCTCTTATGTGGGAATAGTTTTGGCATGAAGCATGCCGGCTGAACACAAACTGAAGAAGGCTCAATGCAGGCCGGTTGGACACAAAAAGCGCCCACTGCACGCTTGGAAGGATCTGAGTCGAAAGATGAGGATTTTATCAGAGTTGGTGAGACAGCGCACCTTAACGATAGATCAAAATCAGAAAGCATTATGTGCCCATCATCACGAACAAGTACATTTTCTGGTTTCAGATCTCTGTATACAACTCCAAGCATGTGAAGATACTCAAGAGCCAGAAGTACTTCCGCAGCATAAAATCTGTTCAATGACACAAGAAACAAAATGTATCATTCATCCCAGTGGATTTACTGCTTCAATCAAAAAATACTGTGCCTTCAACAAAATCAAGATCCACAATCTCTAAGAGAATCTGAATAATAAATGCACAAATTGCACAAATCAAAACATATGTACCAACTTTCTAAATGTCCATATGTAGATCAAAATACTGTGAAGCAACTTACTCCTGGTAACTGACTAATTAGGAAAGAATGTGCTGTTGAGATTCTTGAGAAACTTAGAATTGCCTAACAGTATTTAACATAGGTTGTTGATAAGTATCTTCTTAACTTGGAAAGGCTGCTTTTCAAAAAGCTCACACAGGAGTGGCAACTTCGGTGACTACAATTGTGAAAAAGGGTTTTATTAGAAAATCATGACTCAAAAGGTTTTAGATTGTGCTTTCTGTAAAAGTTTGTGATTATAGATTATATTCCTGATAAACAAAGCAAAATAAGCAAATATGCAAACCAGTGATTATAGCTACTAATTATTTGAAAGTTCTCAAGTAGCAAAGTCGAATCAGAATGTTTGGCTGCAGGAAATAATAGAAAGTTACAACTACACACAAAGGATGTAAAGTTAATCAACAAAAGAGAATTGTGTTATAACAGGATAAGTGGCGTCATGATGGCAAAGCCAAGCCTTTAGCATCAGCAGAACACATGTCATATCCAACTTACCAAAGGAACTAGTAAATGGACCATATCTATTAAAGCAGTGAACAAGAACATTACATGTTGCAACTTTTACCTTGCTGCATATTCAGAAAAGTGCTTCCCTGGCTGTCGCTGCCTCAAGGTATGCAAGTCACCACCAGGGCAGAACTCCATCACCAAGCATGAAAACCTGTCGGTCTCAAAATGAGTGTACAAGGTTGGCAAGAAAGGATGATCAAGAAGTTGGAGGATTTCCCTTTCTGTCTGAGCCCTTGTCAGCTTCTTCCTGCTTGCTAGAGATGCCTTGTCCATCACCTTCATAGCAAAGTAGCACCTTGTACTGCTCAATTCTGACAGATAAACACTACCAATATCACCACATCCAAGCCTTTTGAGCAGTCGGAAGTGGCTCATACCCAGTATACCATCGCGAGATCGAACTGCAAGAATCGCCTTCCATCTAGGATCATTTCCCTTATGAGGCTTATTAGCACTTCCAGTGATATTACTCCAGCTGCTGTCATCACTGAGACCACTGCTGTCACTCGCTCTACTGATGCTCGTTTTAGCACTTCCAAGTGAGTCCCCTATAACACTTCCCTTTGTGCTCTCACAGGCCCTTTCCAAACTAAGCATACCATCGCTGGTCATCCCATCACTTCTGTATGTGTTTGTGCAACTGTTCACGACACTCATTGCGGTGGCCACACAGGAGCTGTCAATGCTGCTGTGAGGACTGACATTTCCACTCGGGGGAAGGGAAGCATCCCAAACACACTCTTTTTCTTCGGAATCTGGTGGTAAAAATGTTGCCTCCATTGACTGTAATGCATGTGGAACAGAAAAAGGAGAAGACACGGCACCTGACTCATTCGGTTCGTCGGGAGAGGTTCCATCTGGTGATAGAAGAGCAGCATTTGGTTTCGAAACAGGAACCCGAATAGAGAGATCTTCTATAAAAGGACCTTTTACAGAGAGCCCTCTCATCAAGCACCCTGCATTAGACTTTTCTTGATCTATTGCCACATATACCGTCTTCACAAGATCAGTGTCCATGGGTTCCGGAGGATGACTAGCCCCATTGAAAGAACTTCTCCTGGATTCTTCAAAGGAGTCCATGCTCCCGAAGCTATCAACATCAGGTGCTAATTCATTCTGCTCTTCTAATGCACTTTTCCCTTTCAGTGCATCTTCGAGCACAGTTGCATTAGAATTTTGAGATTTCCAAACAGCAGATGGACTCTGTTCTTTTGTCGAGCCGCTTTCGTCCCCACCCAAGCCCTTATCAGCAGAAGGATGCTGCGAGGTCGACATTTTTAACTCACAAATCGTATCCATCCTATGTGGAACTTTAACATCACCTATGGCTCCGCCAATCCTAAAAGAAAACACAATCCAAATGCAGTAGATTTCACTGTCAAGTTCCGTTCCTCATTTTCTCCCAAATCACAAGTCAAGAACGTGTATCAGCCTCTGTAGTCTCAACATTGCACAAACCCTTTCTGATGCTACAATTAATAGAGCAGGCGTTGCTGAACTTTAAAGTTGGGCAGAACACTCTTCTTTCTCTTCTTTCCAGGGACCTAAGACCCACTCATTCGAATATCAAGAGCTGTTAAATCTCCATCACCAAATCAAAACAGTACAGAAAAGAACTCACAAGAAGGACTATTCTTGCGGATCATGACTCTACTTTGCACAAAAGATCAATTAAAGGCCGGGAAACGAAAATCCAAATCCAAATCAAGCATTCAATAAAACCTTCCATATCTCCCCATTCCCATTTTTTATTCGAGAACAGCAAGAAATCGAAACAAAATTGAAATCAGTAGAACCAAGTCTTCGCTCGCACATTTCGATCTTTCGAAACCGAAACAAGAGAGAAAAAGGAAATTTAGCAATCGACATCGGGAATCGGAGATTTCCCAACAAAGCGACAGCAAAGCGGGATGCGCACCCACTATCAAGAGGAGCGACGGCCAGCCCGATGGAATCTCCACAAGAGGGTCTCTCGAGCTCGATCTTAGGGTTCCTATCCCCTCCTCCGCTTCCTCTGTTAGTTTCTCTTCCACTTCCTCTCTCTGGTCGCTTCGCAGTGGAAAGGAAGAGGGAAGGGCAGGAGAGAGAGAGAGAGTGTGTGTGTGTGTGTGTGTGTGTGTGTGTGTGTGCAGCAGCAGCAGTGAGTGTGGATGAACTGAAAAGAGAAGCAACGGAATTCTCTTTTTTCCCCTCCGCTTTAACTTTATCGACCACCATTTCATTTATTTATCTATTTCACGCTCTCGTACCCGTTCTGCAGAAGGGCATTAGAGTGGGCCCCACCTTGCGTGCTTCATCGCTCGTCGTATCCGTTACGAGGGTAGAAAACGCTGGCGCCCAGGCCGGTGCCGTGGACGCAAGGGTTTGGTTCCATTGCATTAATCGAGCGCGCCTAATCGCCGTCGATCGTTCATCGAACGGTCGTCACCTCATCTGCTTCTCGCTGTCAGCGTGATCGGATCTTGATCGACCGGGAGAATCCAAATATATGATGGTCGATACATCCATGCATGGTTGACTCAAAATAAAATAAAATAAAAGAATAGAGATATTAATAAAATTAAAACATCATCCGCGAAATCTAATCGATAAATCAAAAGACATTTAGCATCCTACATTGGAGTGGTCAAACAAGCTTGGGAATTCGTGCCAGACCTTTTTTTTCCCCCAACATATGCCACCAGTGGTTCACAATAATTGATGGTCAATTTGACCAGAGACTGATCTTTGTTGCCTTGCTTCTGTGATCGTCTCTCGACTCAAGATACGAAACACCCACAAGAACATGGTCATGTCCACTGTTGGTGTTGATACATGATCACATCACCGATCTATCTATCCAACAACTCTGGTGCACTTATCTCCTTTGCTTGACCATGATGGTGGTGATGATGATGATGAAGGAAGAGGGAAGAGCATGTGACATGTCTAAAAGAAAAAGGCTCAAACACCTAGGTTGGATCTGGGCTGTGGGTGGTGATTAGAATGATTAGCTTTAGATCTAGAGAGAGCGATTTCTTTCTAGTATTGTAAGGCATGGGGATCCTCCCATTCAGCCTAATTCCTTTCTTTTGGAGAAGCGCTTGGCGTTGCTTTTTGGTGTTGGAAGTTGGAATTAGGACAAGGTGGGGCCACCGGACCTGGGTCTCTGTGATGATTCCTTCCTTCTTTAGACCAAGAAAAAGAGCCTGTGGAGTGCAAGTGGTGGGCCTCGATGCTGGTCTGCACCTTCACCTCATCAAACCAAGAAGCTACTGCCTTCTCCTGCAACGATGTGAGGATGAAGTGATCAGTCACTGTCCTCCGATCTAGTAAGCAGCTCTTCTTCAACGAAGGTGAGTAAAACAAGCATTGTTGGTCGTTGTAGTAGTACCATTTGACTGTACAACAATAACCAGAAGTAAAGTTTGGGATCCACTCCTTGCATCTTTTTCTGTAAAACATTATCTTTAGTCCACATTTCATCTTCTGAACTTGTTGAAGACGAGGGACGAGAAGAATCACAGCTCTTTCTCCACATGCCACATCCATCATTGATGCACATCTGACTGTGTTGGCAAGCTGTACTATATAGTTGACTCAGGGACATCAAGAATCTCTCATGCTCCAGCTGCTTCCATCCCATGTTGACTCAGACGATGTTGGATACAATTAGTGAATAGTGAAGCAGTTCATCTGCTACTTTTATTAAGGATTAAAGGAGATCACAGCAGACACATATGCTTGAAGAAGGGAGAAGAAGAATTCGGCCTTTTGGAGTGTTAATGGAAAGCTTGAACATGCCACCAGTTATTGCATGCCACCGCTAAAATTTGATCTCTGTAGCCTCTCACAGTTGTTTGTTGAAGTCAATTTTCATGGCACAAGTTTGTCTTCTTGAAAAGGATCAGTTGAGTGTATTTTTCTCTGCAATCTCATCCTAAATTTTGCAAGGGTTAGGTGTTCAAGCTTGAACAAATCAAAGCAGCAGCTGCAGAGTCATTCTCACTGCCTCTCTTGGTGTTGGATAAGGATATTAAATCCTGCAGCTAGAAAGATGCATCATCAGACTGGAAACTAATAATTAATTGATGTGATCCTTGTTCAATCACCTAAAGCTGCAGAAGATGAGAACAGATTCGGGTGATGCACTTTGCAACGAGCAATGCATCAAGCCACATGCAGGTAAGTTAACCTTGTGATGAGCAGAGCCAAGAAACTTATCCCAGGAATTAGTAGGCAAGAGTGCGAGGAGCAGGGGAGCTCCATGAGTCCCCGGTGCAGTAGGTATACCAAAGACAGGGAGTTGGTAGTGCAATGTAAATTACCATGTTAGCAGGCTGATTTCAAAGAGTACTAATTTCTGCAACCAAACTGCCTATATAACACGAACATGGATTGTTTCTCTCTCGTTGCTTCAATCCTTTGCTTTGGGCTGTTGAACACTAGATAAGGTTTACTGAACAAGCATACATGGCTGGTGTGGTAGCTCTTCTGGTCCTCCTTGTAGCAGCTGCTCCGGCCGCCTCCGCCACCGACTACACAGTGGGCGACTTGCAAGGATGGGTAAGTGGGGTGTACTACACCGCATGGGCTTCCGGCAAAACCTTCAACATCGGCGATACTCTCTGTAAGCATCATTCAATGTAAAATATGAAGTATCATATGAAATCAAACGGAGGTTGGCCAGTAAAACGAGCATACGTTTGGCAATGAATCCTTTGATGTGTACAGGCAGTAGCCAGAAAGGATACTAACACAATTTTTGTCGGTCTTCCAGTACAATGGTCTTCACACTCTGGCCGAGGTTGGAGAAGCTAACTACAAAGCCTGCTCGGCCAGAAATTCCATCCACACGTACACGGATCAGAGCACCAAGATTACCCTCACCAGGCCCGGGAGCAGATACTTCATCTGCGGCACACCCGGGCACTGCTCCAGTGGGATGAAGCTGGCGGTGACCGTCGACGGTGCGAGCAGCTCGACGCCGGCCGGTTCTCCCCCGTCAACGCCTTCGGGCCCACCGGTTTCCGATCCGACGACGGAGTCATCTACTAAATCCAGCGGGGGGAGGAGCAGGGGCTTCCACAGCGGGAACGCTCTCCTGCTGCTGGGACTTGTTCTTGCGGGCTAGACGAGAGGCAGTGCTTTCAATATATGGACTGTTGGGTACGTCATTTGGGTTATTTCTTGTGAGGCTTTGAGCGGTTGAGTCAATCTGCATGGGAATAATAAGATTAGTGTAAGATGATGATGGAAGTAAGTCTTATGTCATGCATCCAAGAACAGTCTGCTAAGGTCAACCAACAGCAATGGAGTTCTTCCATTAGGTTACCTACTGGTTCATCACCCATTCTTTGGTAGTGTTAATTATCATCTTCATCTACTGCTTCGTCTCGTAGGTGGATCTCAAATATTGAGTAAAAGATGAACTAAGAAGCCATCCTTCATAATAAGATATTATGGACAATCCCAAGATCAGGGATCTAAAGTTACGTTAGTGTTAGAGAAGCTTCTTGGCATTGACAGTTGCAGGGGATCATTTTCTTGGGCCAACAACATCTTGATTTGTCCGATGCGGACGACCTACCTGAACTCCCCCCACCAACCTTTGACAGCCCTCCTCTTCCCAGTCTTTGAATCCTCCCATCCAAATTCCCAACACCTGATTCATTCCACCACTCAACATGAGACTTCCTGCACAAGCAAAAGCAGTGGGTAAAGAGTTAGGCTAACTAAAACTATATTGCAGAGATCACCAATTTATATGCCGAACTCTAATCTTCTTCTCGGTGATCATTCATCTCCTCATGGCTAAGCTCCTGAAGATGCTTGCGCTCATCGTTCTCAGCCTCGGGCTATCGACTGAAGCCACCGTCTTCACCGTCGGGGACAGTGCCGGTTGGGACATCAGCGCAGACCTTGCTTCCTGGGTTGCTAATAAGGTCTTCTACGTAGGAGATGCACTGAGTACGTTCAGTATTCTACGTCTTCTTCTTTTGTATTAGTTGCATGGATGCATAGGCTGGTCGATCGCTGATGGATACAGTGACAGTGTTCGAGTACTCGACCTACCACACCGTGAACGAGGTCGATAGCGCCGGCTACGAGAGCTGCAACTTCGCCACCCCTCGACTGACGGGTAGTAACGGGAACACGACGGTCCCCCTCACCTCGCCCGGCGAGAGGTACTTCGTGTGCGGAGTTACACTGCATTGCTTGGGAGGGATGAAGCTTCACGTGAACGTGGAGAGCAATCAAACCGCGGCGTCTCCGGTGGGGGCGCCGCCGTCGGCGACGCAGGCTGCGCCTTCGCCTTTGCTTGAGTGGCCTTCCGGCACAAGTGATTTTCCCTTCCTAAGTGGTTCTTACAGCCATGTCGCAGGGTGTTCTTACGCTGGTGTAGCTTCGTTGTTGTGTGCTGTGGCATGGGCGTTAGCTCTCTGAGGGTGTGAACATGAAATGCTCGTAGACGAAAAACATTGTGTGTTCTTTTGTTGCGTGTGGTTTGCCATCGTTTTGGATGTGACGAGCCCTTCCTTCAGCTGCATGCAATCGAAGGGCGACTCTACATGAAATGATTATTTTATTGCGCGAGTGATTGGAATTCAAATCGCGACAATATAAGCTTACTCTTTTGACTTTGTTAGGCTCGTACGTTAAGATCGACCGTCGACTTTATATGCACTCAATTTTAATGAAACAATTGCACTATTTTTTTTCCTTAATTGTTTGCATTTGCGATTGATAGAGAGAAAAAAAGATGGAGAAGGAGATAAGAGAATGAGTAGAGTTCTTATAAATCACCCTCCACCACTCGCTTATATTCCAATATTACAAAGACATTTATGTATACATATATATTTCAGATATAAAAATAATACACTGACATCTATTAATACTTGTAATCAATCAACTTCACCATTGAGAATCCATTTCTTAACAAAGTTCAATTAGATATTTTAATCCCAATCATTGCAGAGAACATTGGGCTTTGCCCATGAGACTCGAGAAGCTCGTCTGGGTTAGCCCAACAATTACATCGTCACCATGCTTGAGCTATCAATAAAATGCAACATCAATAATTTATGTCGTAAATGTGAGATACAAGCAGAAGATTGAGTCTTTGAGTATTGTCTGGAATCGAAAGTCATAATGATTTTGTAGGGTCATTTTTTTTGCATATAAATAACAAGTAATAAAGATTATCTGCCAAAATAACTGTTATATAAAAATAGTTATCATCATTCACCATTTAGAATCAAAAGCATGTTATTATATCATGACAATAAATCATTTTAATTTCTTTTGTAGCTCAAGAAACATGACTAGAATCCATGAACGACAAGAATTAGAACCAAATTACATGGAAAGATGTTGTAGATGCTATATTGACCTACCAATATACACACACATATATATGTAGTAATTGGTTTGCGTTACATGCTATAGATGTTGATTTTTATAATAATTATTATCACATATATGATGCCATTCATTTAAACATTAGGAGCTATGTTTAAGAATATATTTTCATTCTTAATATGCATTTGAAGAAAGAGATTTAAGGGAAATATCAAATATAAATGACAGATGAAAACTGTATTTTAAATATGTGTTGAGATAAGTGTTGTTTGATAAAATCATATTCCAAAAGTTCACTGACTATTATGTGACAAATTTACTCTTCTAATATTTTAAATATTTATTCAAAAATATTTTTAATATATATATATTTATTTAAATTAAATATGTAAATAAAAAATAAATGAATATATGTAATCTTAAAAAATTTGTGTGATCTAGAGATATGTATAATAAATAAAAATATAATCATATAAATAAATATAAAATAATATTTAAAAATAGAAAATAATTATATAGATATAAATTATGTTGATAATCTTATGGTTTTAAATAATATTTTAGGATCTTTTAAAATTTTAAAAATTACATTAGCATCCCATGCTAATGCTGCTTTGAGGTAGCATCAGCATTTTTTAAGGATTTGTAACGTGACATTCATATATAATTTTAAAAATATTTATCAAGCACTAATTCATATTTGAAATATGTATTAAGTCCTTAATATATATGATTTATCAAATGCTATTCTTCGTAGTATCAAAATAAGTACATAATTAAGTATCACTCTTGTTCGTACATACTTAAAATTTATGTTGAAATCGAAAAAAAAGTAGATGAGGTAAACAGTACACTACGATTCAATAATTATTTCATAAAAAAGACCTCAAAGATGAGGTGTGGTGAAGAGAGAGAGAGAGAGAGAGAGAGAGAGAGAGAGATCGGCACTAGATTCTTCACACACACCAATTACAGCAAACGCGGTACCCAAAAGACAGATCAGATCAAGCGAAGATGTGGATGAGAATGACCAGCAGCAGACAAAGGAGAAGAAAACAAAGGATGTGATGGCAATATCGTATACTCCCAGGCTGGCCTGTTCCGATGTCGCAATAATAAACCAATTCGATCCAGCGAAGCCACCATGGCGAGATGGTCCCTCGCACATGCACTCTCATAATAATTGCTCCCCCCATCCATGTCCTGCCCGTGACAAGTAACATGCCCTCTCCTTCCCTTCCTCACTCTCAAAGCTGCTTTTGCTTGTGCCTTCCATCACTCATGCCTTCTCTCCTCCCTCCCATCTCCCACCCACCGGTGGTCCCCTGACGTCCGTCTCTGCCACCAAAGATGTTCGATCACTGCGTCCATCTTTTACCAGGGCACCGGTTTCCATGTGACCCCCAATCCCCATCGATTCCTTCATCTATCTCTTTCACCTAGCTACTCAAGATCTCTTTATGAGGCTTCGATACATCGATTGATGTTGTAAGTCTGTCAGCTGCGAGTTGCTGTTTTCCAGGACGTGCTCTTAGTTTCATGTGATCAGCCGCTGACAAGAATCTTGCAGCACAGAAGAGTGATCTGTGTCTAACTGAGACATGAACGACACTTGTTGTCTGTTGATCATTAGCGACAATGTGGTTGTTCTTGGGAGGTTTCATCCATGATTTGTCACATTTTTTCTTTTTTTTTTTGTCAACATGGTTAATCTTTGATGCAATTTGATGTTGGGAGTAGGCTTTTAATTAACTATGAGTGTTTTGAGTTCATGGTCTCACATCAAGATCATAAAGACATCTTGTTATTAGTGAGGATAACAGGAATATGTGGTGTAGCAGTCTGCAATGATCGCCTCACAACAAAAATGAAGACCCGACTAGGAAGAAGGAAATGTAGACAGAGTTATTACACCAAATAATACATAGAATCCATGAAGGCAAAGCACCAAAATCAATGAAACCAACATCAAACGCCTCTCGCTAAGCTCTACACAAGCAATGCAACTCCTCCAAGCAACGCCACCACTCCCATGCTGACTCCGTGCACGTACGCCCAGGAACCGCCGTCGGCCGGAGTCGAGGTACCCGGCGCCGGCGCTGGTGTAAGGGTCTTGCTGGGACTAGGAGATGGAGACGACGACGGGGACGTCGATGGAGCCGGAGCCCCTGTTGGAGTCGACGACGGGGTCGGGGAAGGAGTGGAAACGGAAGGTGAGGTCGCCGGCGTTGCGATGGGGGGAGTGGCTGGGGGAGAGGTGGCTGGCGGCGGGGTGGCGACGGGAGGAGGCGTGGCTGGTGGCGGCGTGGCGACCGGAGGAGGGGTGGCTGGCGGCGGCGTGGCGACAGGAGGAGGCGAGGAGGCGGGAGGTGGGGATGACGCAGTCGGAGGGGTGGCGGTGGTTGACGGGGGCATCGCGGTGGGGGAGGAGGCCGGGGATTGGGCGATGCAGGTGGCGAGGAGGGCGAGGGAGATGACTAGAGCCAGAGCTGGCGCATGGGATGCCATTGCTCGCCTGCCTTCTCTTTCACTTCCTCTCTGTGTGGTGAAGAGCTGTGGCGAGGCAGCGCTTGTGCTTGGGTTGATGAGACTGAAGAGTGGGGAAGTTCAGAGGTAATATAGGGAGGAATAGTAGAGAGAGAGAGAGGCGGGGAGAGAGAGTGAGAGTGAGAGAGAGAGGACAGCAAAGTTTGGAGAGTAAGGACACAGTGATAGCTGGAAGGATTTCTGGTGGTGACTACAGCAACATGTCTTGCTCCCTCAGCACGCCCACCCTTTATGTTTTAAATTCCCTCTCTCTTTCCTCTTTCTTGTAGCCTTCTCTCTCCATCACGAGCATATTATTTGCCCATTCAATTAACCTATGAAATCGCAGCACACCTCCCTACTAAATGACCTACCACCCCCGGTTCAGATCTCGGCTTCTAATAAGCAAAAAAGATTCATTGTAATGACAGCCTCAACGAAACAGACTAAGAAGAATAATTACTTGCCACTGTGCTAGTTAGTTCATGCTAGTAACTTTACATGCCATCATCCATGCAGAGGCAAATGAGTTCTCTATGCTACGGTGAGAGACTGAGAGGAAACAGGAGTCATGTCAAGCCTACTTCTTGAACAGCAAGGCATGTAAGGTCGCAAGAAGCTGCTGTCAATGGACAGCTTCACCTTCATGCCATCTTGGCCACAAGGTGACCAAAAGATATCCACATATCTCATGCTTGTAATGACAACAAGCAGCCTCTATTTTCCAAATCTAACTACTCTGGAAAATAGTAAGCTGACCTAACTGGTCATATCACTCTGTGCTAGAAGCATCGGGTGCCTCCCCTTTTTTGATCGATTGAAGTTGTTGTTCATGGCTATTCATGTGGAAGAAGAGGAAGTGTAACATATGCTTGAGTAAAATGTGTCTTATTGATGATGATAAGGGTTACCCCTTTTATTGTAAGCAAAGCAAAGGTTCCTATCCCCACCAACATTCCATGATGGCAGCATAGCAAAATTTTTTGGTTTATATAGTCTTCACGTTTGCAAAAGATAATAATGCCAATGCTTGAGAAAACTTTGGTATTATCCATTGGTTCTTTTAATGTTTCTGGAATTAATAATGAAGCAAACATGGCCTGACTCATTTCAGGCCACACTTAAATCTTGTTTTTTTCTAACATGATCAATCTTTGTTCTACAAACTGCAAAGAAATGTCGAAATGTATTAAGCATTTGACATCAAATGTACAGCTCTTAAAAATCTGCTACAAAAAGAACATGGGGCAGTTTCTGAAACAACATAAGCAGAGAATTTTCAGGCATGATGGATAAATATATGGCAATTTTGTTTTTAACCATTACTGCATATTAATCATTAGCCATTTAAGATAGATAGTATGACGCTTTTTTTCTGATGCATAGTTTTCTATTGGTTGTATCCTTCAGTGCTTAAGAATTCCAAGCTGCAGAGAATGTGCCACTTCAGAACTTAAAGACTGCAAGCAACCCAGAGAAAATGAAGCATGATTCTGCCTGGTTAATTAACTAAAGAATACGTTTCAGTAATTTCTTATCTGTGCACAAATTTTTTGCATCTCCAGTTGTAAATCTAATCAGGAGGTTTCAAGATATCATGGTGTTTTAAGGGGAATGCAGGCTGTCTCTACCTGTATTAGTATTTCCTAATGCTGCATGATGCAGGAATTGGCATAATCATGAAGGAAACCAAATGAACCATATTACTAAGACTAAATTTAGATTAATTTTAACACTTCAGACTTCAATTGAGTAACATTATTAACCAAACATAATTCATGTTTCACCCTAATCCTGTTCTGGAGCTCACAAGTCAACCTGAGCTAATCTTACGACTAGTCCGAATGGAAATCCTGATGCCTATTCTGAAACCAATCAAAGCTTTTTAGATCCGTTCAAGTTGTTCGACTTCGAAGATCTTGTGATTTGCAACACTGAGATCATCTTCAGATTTATTTTACTTTGCTTTACGAAGATTTACAAATTCTTTTTATGAGCTTTCAACATCAGTATCTGCTCCATCTTTTTTGGATTTTTGAGAGAAGCAGAAAGGAAAAAATGGAGGTCAAAATCCAGCCTCCGAATACTCTCTACTTCACTTGGATGATGGATTCAGATGCCAAACATTCTCATATCAAATACATAATGTTCTATTTATATCTGTGACTGTAACCAAAAAGAACTAAAGGATGATAGCTAGCTTACAAGACAAGAAAAAGACAAGGCTCAATCAACAATTTTGAAGTACTTCAAGTTCATCGAGAACTATTCAGCAGAAACTATTGGAGCTGATCACTACTCATCTTTCCAAAATTCTTTAGTCATACATTGGTACACACAAAATTTCCTACTGATTCACCTAAATGTGACCCTTTTTCCTGAAACAAAAATATGCTACTTTGAGCCTCCTTAGAACTAACTCCTAAAGCAGCCACAAGACAGATATGAGAATGAGCAGTTGAAATTTAAGTACATCCACCTTCCAACCAAAAGATATTGTAATGCATATCGACTATAGAATGAACACAAGCAACCATCTACAATATGAGTCTTTTTTATGAGAATCTATCCATTCACTAAACAGTCATGAATAGTGGTTTTGCAAATTTAGGACTTTTCAGTGTCCCAAATTTATTTCGGTAAGTACTCTGTTGATCCATCAATTTGAATATTGTTTGGGCTTCTTTTGACTTGAAACAAGCATGGTTCTGTATTCCCTGCAACTTAAGTCAAGTAAATTACAGTGACTCCATGTCACTCTAAAGGAAAGTTGGATGCTTACACAAACTTGTGTTTCCGTGGAGATTAATTTCTATAGCCACAATAAAGAGATTGGTTCTGCATAGGTTTGTATTTAGACAAGTCCAGAAGGTTATTTAGCTGAAGAAGATGGTGATCTGCTTCTGCACCATTTGTTTCTGCATGCCTTAGCTCATTGCGTTACAGAAGATAAATGTTCATATATCAATGACAACTCAATGTCCAATGGAGGTTTTGTTCATTGTCAGCTAATCATTACAAGTAAGAGCTGTGATCTTTGGTCTTCCAATTCTTTCATGGTACTTCAAAGAGAAACATAGGATTTAGCAACTTGAATTTAGTGTTCGATGTTGGATATATGTTCCTGTAAGCCTGTATACTGTTGTTGTAAGTCTGCATATCAAGTTCAAAGGCTTGTTAGGCAAATTCAATTGACATGGAAAGTTGTTAGCATTGAACATATGCAGATGGAGTTAACCAAGTCACATTCTTTCCGAAGGGGTTAAAAGAATGTATTTTCATAGAACAGTATCCAGGACACAATTATTTTCCTTTCTTTATCATAATTAAATGTGCTTCAAGTGAAGCCTAAGACTGTCAACATCAAGCATCTTGAGTTTTGTAGATTTCCTATTTCTTTATTCTTCTTATGTTCCAGGAAGCTTTGCAACTGACAACCTGATGTATACTTTTCAGGTGGTCTTGGAATTCCTGAAAGATTATGCTATCATAACTTATCTGAACTTTTGTGCATCTTCATGGCATCCAGCAATTGATTAACCTCTCTCTCTCTCTCTCTCTCTCTCTCTCTCTCTCTCTCTCTCTCTCTCTCTCTCTCTCATATTGAAACTGAATGCATCTGTGACATTTTGTGAAATGAGACAGCAAATTTCTGATGCTGGCAATTCTTAGTAGCTTCGTATTGTGCTTCAAACACTTGAGTTACTTCACTGATGCTGAGCAGTTTTGGATTATGACCTCCACAAGAGCTCCAACTTTGACAGTGATGAGGAGCTTTAGATCAAATTGTTGGGGTCTGCTTACCCCATCAGCTCATCTCAGCCAACTAAGAAAGAAGGTGGTCTCGTAAGTAACCACCGACCACTGACCACCATGATTGAGCTCCTGCTTCTGCTTTGCATTCAGTGGCTCTCACTTTTTTGATGAGCCTTAATTTGTTCCATAAAAGAAGTCAATCGGCTGAACCTTTTCTTTTAGGAGTTCTTTCTTTCAATGCTCTCTCTCTCTCTCTCTCTCTCTCTCTCTCCTCCAAAGAAAGAAATCAATAATTCAACATCACCATGAACACCACCCTTCATCTTCTTTTAGATTGTCCAGATTAAATCAAGAACAAAGGACAGAAAACTTAAAAGAAATATAACCAAATTAGTATGTAAGATTCATGCTTCCACCGTATTGTAATTTCTTTAGACCAGTCATAAATGTAAAATAATTCCACTATCTTGTCCCTGGAAATTTCTGGAACAACAAGAACTGTGTTGAAGAGAGAATGTAGTGTCCATCCTCCTCCAAGTCTTATCCTCAACTATCATAGTCACTCACATGCTATCGCTTTGTTTAGTGGGATGTCACTTCACTTTCTGAATCCTATGCATGTTAGACTCCCAAACAGGTTGGATCTCCAAAGGGGGTTGGAGATTGGTCTCCCTCTCAATAAATTTAGCAATATCTAGAGAAAACTTCTCCAGATCCTTCCACGAAAAAATTATTTCTTTATGATTCAAATAATAATGATTTTCATCAAACAAAACAAAGATATTGACTTTTTAATAAGAGCTTTATGCACTAATTTATTATTTTTAAGTTTATTCTTATATATAACTTTTGGACATTTAGCATAATATTGCTCACATTGAACTATGAGAGCTTGGAACTCACAGTTATCGGATCCCTATGCACTTGCATGAAATATTTTCATTGTTGGGATAATAAAAAAATGTCTATTATTATTGGATCTTAGCATAGCGTGTGTCTCTTGTTGATTTATGACATTAATAATATTAAATCTCTATTTCGAATGGCCAATAGGACCTTCTGTTGCCTAGGGGACTGTGTTTAGGATATTAATACATGCTGATTTATGTTATTAATACAGGTAACTTCCTAGTTAGATCTACATTGGTCTAAGGTCACGTTGTCTAAATCTCTAGGAGTAAAATGTGGGAGTAAATTTAGGTGGTAGTAACCTAATTCTACCACAACAATTAGGAAAAAGAAGAGGAGAATCTGTGAGCTTACTGCAAACCATTAAATAAAGAAGAAATATATCCATTCTTGAAACGTTAGCTATATAGTATATAAAATAAATAAATATTATTTTAGATGAAATGAACACATATTAATGAGTCGTATGTAATTTAAAAGATAAAATGCTTAGTATTAATAGTACGAGAAGTGATAAAAAAAAAAAAAGATATCTAATATTTTTTTATAAATATAAAATTAAATATTTTAAACTTTAAGGATCTCAATGATAACATATTCAACCTAAATAATTGAGACTTTATGTCTTTATTAACATAATAATTCATGATATAACAATCACATGGGTTGGCTGGAATTTGTTGCATGCACAAATCATATTATTTAAATTCTCTTTTAGGATCGAAAGTACATTGACTATTCCTTTTGATTATTTTCAATTTAGACATTGTCGAACCACTTGAACCTCCTCGTTGGGAGTAGTGCTCTTCAGCAGCTCACCTTCCCTGACCTACTACGCCTCCAAGTCTTGTAAACATCATCAAGTGATGCTACATGTCATCATTCTTTAACTACGAGTGCCACATCGAGCGCCAAATGTCAACCAGCTTTGTGATATTTGTTGAACCAATTGAGCTTCCTGTTTAAATCACATTTTAATTAGTCATTCAATTTGGAGTATTTCTGTAAGCAAAAATCTTGACCATGATTGATTCCACGTTGACCAAATGATTCTTGAATTTTCTATTTACCTTGGTCAATTCATGTTGATTCCAACCAAAATGACTCATTGCATCAAGGGCTCATACGATCTTTCTTAAGTTGATCGCCGGTGAGAGCCCATGGTTAATGTCATCACTAATATTTTAATTCGTTTGAAATCAGATAATTATTAGTATATTAGTACTCATACCAATCACGATCCATTCAACTGCCTATTTAGCCATCATATCTATTTCAAAATTAATTAATGAATACACACATATATCCAAGAAATATTATGATTATTAGAATCGGAAGCATTCATTTAGTTGAAAACCTTAAAATTAACTCACTACATGCCCATACTTTGGGCAAATTATTTTTTGACAAATAACTATAAATATCAATAAATGTTTTATTATAATTATTTTTTTTCAAATCATGCCATATAGATAGATAGCATGAGATTTGTTGATACAAAAGGAGAAAGATAGATGTGAGGGTGAATCCTAATAAAATTATGAGGGCTAAGCTTTTGCTTTCTTTATTCGTGTTGAATTTGGGATCAAACAGCTTGGATCACGATTGCCTCTAAGAATTGACCATGGAAGGGGACCAAACTTGTATGCAAAGGGTCGTGCTCGCCCACCGGAAGGTGACCACAACGAGGCACGGGGCTGGCCGGGATAAAAGTGACACGGAACACCGCAGCCACCATGATTGGCTCTCCACATCTTAACCAAACATGTCATTTCTACGCGTTAATTTTACGCGCTGAGGTGGCAGAACTCGTTTGCGGTTCGGTGGGACGTTTGTTCTTGCGCGTAATCAATGCCCGATAGGAAACCGGCGTGGGAAAACCTTCGCTCCGTCTTAGGATTAATCCGCATCATATCCATTATTTTTACTCTCCCAATAAATAAATGCCATACTCAAACCGAATCGAAACCAATTGAACGATCCGCCATCTGAAGTGCGAGGGAGGGAGAGAGAGAGGAAACCACCACAGAGTCGTATAAGGCAGCATGGGAGCGAGATCTTGATCTCTTCTTCCCCTTTTCTCCAACACGAGTCCGCCCCCGACGCGCTCATCGATCGATCGACGACTCTCGTGCTTCGCTTCGGATGTCGAGTCCCTGAGGAGTTGGTGGTGGTCGTCGGGATGGGTGGTCACGTCGAGCGTGGGGCTCGAACGAAGGTTTCGGAGTGAACCGAGAGGCGACGCAGATGCGGGAGACGGACGGAAAAGGCGGGCCGTTCGTGGCGGTGAGGAGGGTGCCGCAGGGGCCGCCTCGAGGGAGCGGATGCCGCTCGTCGCCTGGTATGCGATTGCTCGTCTCTTCAAAATACTTCGCTAAAAGCAACTGTTGCTCTATTGATAAAACGAGCAGATGTTAGAGGTTAGCGTCAAAGAAGAACAATAGATCGAGATGAAAGACGGAACAATCTCAGCTAAGTAATCTAAAGCGTTGTTTTTCTTGTGCATTTAGATCGATGGAATCTAGTATATGAGAGATGGTCTTAACTGTAGTGGTATGTGACTATTTTAATTATGTTCCTCCAGGATACGTATAATTAGGTTGCTAATATAAAACATAAAAGATGAGTCATATGCTATATTTAGGGATTAGATTTTATTTCTTTTATTTTAACATGGCAGAGTCAGAACAGAGTCAAGATATGTAGTGCATTTTACATATCAATGTTCAACTAAACAAGGCTTCTTGATTCATATTAGCCTCCAGTTTGTCTGTCTCATCAATTTTTCTGAAATCTTTGTTGCGCTTCCTACTCTAATATGTTATTTGCAATAATTTGTGTCCTTGCTTGATATGAATATGTATATAACAATCTTGTTATTGTACAGGCCATATTTTATATCTTTGCTTCATCAAAGTCATACTGCTGTTACCACTCCAGTAGTTGTTCATATGCTCGTAATCACCAAAATTGATAAAGTTCCTGCAAGCTGAATTTTCCTAGAACCCCTAAATTGTGTTGATGCAAGGCCTTTAAATTATATTGTGTGCTTTTGTTTTGTTACCTGTCCTTTTTCGACCTCTCTATTTCGAGTTCTAAGTTATTGTAATTTGTTTTGCAAAGTGAGGTTGTTAGTAATACAGCTTGAGTGTGATTTCTAGCTGTCAAGGAAGATTTGTGTCTATAAGGTTTGATGGCAATGCAAGTCATTTTCCTTGTTTATTTTCTATTAAACATTGTGTTTAATTTTGGAGTTCGCTGAAGAGTATGAATATATTCATTAGCTTGTGTTTTCTATAGCTGAGGTTGTAACAGGATCAACAGCTTGGATTGGACGAGGCCTGTCATGCGTTTGTGCCCAAAGACGAGATAACAATACTCGTCTATTATTTGATCTGACACCTTCACAGGTAAAATCATATATTATACTATCCATTTCTTTCATACAAGTCGCTTGTTAAAACCAGAGTACGTTCAAGTAGAAACTTGCATTATTTGGTTAGTTGAGTTACTCTTCGTACATAACTATGGCATTGTGCTATCGTATCATTTCTTTTTGTCGTTAAGAAATAATGATTGCTTTTGCGACATGATGATGGGTATCATGGTCATATTTGTCGTCTACATTCAGATAACATGATATAGAACAAACATCATTACATATCATTATATATGCAAGATAAGCTTAATTGTCACTTACTACTATTTTTAATTTTGTCAGTATCCTTTTCTTTTGAATTTGAATCCAAATATTTTTAAAAAAGGATATTTTTATTGCATTGCATATTTTTTAGCTATGAAAGGATGAAAATCTTTTTCCAGCTAAATTTTACTAATTTATTCCAAGAATTTAAATCCCGCTACTAAATTGTCAGACCAGTAAAGTATCTATATACCAAAAAGTGTCTTGACTCATACCACATGATAATATTGAGAAATAATAGAAAATTAAATACCGATTGGTATTAATCTATATTATTACCGATCCTTGAGCGAGTCTGTGAATACCAGCTCGTACAAATTGGTATAATCGAAATTTGGTTCTTTGATTTATTCTATTATGTGCTCATTTATTACTGCATCGATGTACACGTTAGTCTAACCTTTGTCCACATGTAATGCACATTCTAGTGTGGTTTGGATTGATCAGGCTAAGCTCGAGGTCAAATTAAGTACGTTGAACGAATTCAGTGACTTTACCTTGCTTCTGTGTTGGACTCGGTTTGACTTCCGAGTTTGGTCGTGTCATCACTTTGGTCAGATGGGATAGGCTTGATGTTGCATCGTCTTTATCATCAAATCTGTGCGACATTATAAATAATTATGATCCTATGTTTGCATTTATCTATTGAACCAAATCTCTATCTGATTGAATTTTATCTATATTAAATGTATTTGGACTGGATCCTTGAATGGTTGCAGTAGTCCCGATGAAGGGTCGAACTTGATCCAAGCACATTCAGATCACTGAATCTCCTTTATTGGCCTTTATTGGTTAATTTATGCGATTTGGTTTACTTTTGTTAGTTTGATGTTTCGTGTTCGAAACACTTGTTGCGTGGCAGCAGGTGGGAAGCAGACAAAATGACGGAGTGAATCCAGTTTTCTTGGTTATTTATAATTTTTCTCTTATTTTTTAGTATTAAAACATAGTTATTATATAGGATAAAATCATACTGTATATATTGATGAAAAGATATATATATTATTTTTAAAAAAATATGTTAGTTAGTATAGTTGCTAAAGACTAATAATATATCGTAAGCTCCCAATCCCACTTTCACTATTTACTTGTTACTAAAAAAAGATATATATATATATATATATTATTATTTTCATACTTTAATCGTTATTTGCTAGAACTTGCATTCAAGATTTGATGAATTTTGGAAGGTTCTATATGTTCGTACTTTTATTCATGAAGCGAAGCTTTCTGAGGTGCTTATAAGTATTTGTCAACATTATGTTTGCATGAATACGTGCTTAACGGGATTTGTTCGGAATACCTACTAAAAGATCAATAACTTATTGTATCCTCGCAATTAATATCTGGCAGATTAAATTATTAAGAAAATCTAACATCTGCAATAATTTTCTTTATTATTTCAAAACAATGCCGAACTCAATTTTTGTTTTGATTCGTATTATTTAGTTTCATGAGTATCAAAAATCTCCCCTTCTAATTTCCCTCTCATATCTATGCGTCTGAAATGCACGCGCATGTTTTGGTTACCATGTCTTAGTTTATCTCTCAAAATTTATTTACCGTAAGCTAGTTCGATGATCTTTTAATCATCTGAGAATTTACTACCAACTTTTCCTTTTGGATAGTCAGTTGGAAGCCCAACAGGAGTTTAAACTTGTTTGATGTGTCTGTAGGAGGAATGCTTGCGAAGATTACAGAGCCGAATAGATGTTGCGTATGATAGTTCAAAGAAAGAGCATCAGGTACATTTTGGTATTGCATCCAATTCGCTGTATGAACACAAGCAAGTTAAGAACGAAACTTCATGATGTTGGAGAACTCGTTCTAAATCTGGGAAAAGGCAAACCGTTAACTTTAAATTGCTTTTTGTAATGGATTATTTCTGAACTAAAGAAACTCGAACTCTAAGTATGCAGAACACTCCCGAGCACAAAAATAAAATAGTTAATACATGACTAAGTATTTATACTGCAGATAGTGTATTACTAGTTACTATCTAAGCGTCGTAGTTAATATTAACTATATAACTATTTCTGCATATAAGGACCAAAGTGTTTTCTTACGTTACTTGGTGGTTTGCATTTACATATCACAATACATTTGTTTTTCTGGGGAAAACATGATTTGAGACTCTAATCTTTTTTCATTCTCTTAACAAAAGTTTGTGCTACATTCCAATGGTCTAATTAAATACATCATTATTTCCCTTTTAAATACAAATTTCTGTTTTAAGAAAAAAACACATCAATATACATTTTTTAGAAGCAAGAAACCGATACCTTATTGTGGAGTTTATATTTTAGCATCTTATGATCTATATTTCAATCATGTTAGGAAGCTTTGTGGGCCCTTTGGTATGCTGCTTATCCTGGGGTCGAACTCTATGGTATAATATCTGACCAGTGGAAGGAAATGGGATGGCAAGGAAAAGATCCCTCTACTGATTTCAGGTACTATATTTCTGTTACTTCTTCCATAGCTATGTCTTGTTTAGAGCTCACTTACATTTAGCGTGACAGTTTTAGATGATTTTTGGTTTTGTGTTACAGAGGAGGTGGTTTTATATCTTTGGAAAATCTGTTATTCTTTGCCAAGAACTATCCTGTAAGTCTGCCTTTTTTATTCTAAAACAGGAACACCTTATAGTATATTTTGGATACAAGGAATTTGTGTTTTTCATGTATGCAAAAAATAATTTCAGCACTGAACTTTCAACAAACTGTTTAATGCATTGTTATGCTTACAAAAAGCAGTGTACTGTTCTTAATTATGTTTGTTTTTGAAATTTAAGTTTTTTAATTAAAAAAAATCAGAGTTATCCTCGTTTTGAATGAGACTTGAATTCTGATTGAGTTTGAAAGGCTTGTGGGTGGGTTAAATGCAAGGGTTTTCTAGTTAATAGCTCTTGAGTGGCTTAGCATTAAGTAATAACTCTTGATTTGTGATTTGATTTTGCTTTAGTTAAGATTCATTGTTTAAGTCAGGTTGCACCAGCACATGTCCCTAATCAAAAGTGGGAACCAGAGACATACATGAAGTTTTATATCGTGTATTTACTTAGTACTTTTTGATAAAAATGTATTTTAGTTACACCTCATTGTTTACTTCCCTTGATTGCAGACTAACTCATCTCGTATAATTTGTATCAAAAAATGGGCGATACGAAATTAAGACCCACCTGTAGAGCTAATATTTGTTATCATATATTTTGAATCCTTGACTTTTATGTTACTTCGCATCACAGTTTGCATCTTTTTAGCCTGTATTCTCTTTGATAACCTGCTGTCATCTTTGGTTATCAAAATTCTCCCTGCAGAAATCTTTCCAGGATCTTCTGCAAAAGCGGGAAGGCGTCAGAGCCATGTGGGAGTATCCATTTGCTGTTGCTGGTGTAAATATTACATTCATGCTCATACAGATGCTTGATCTTCAAGCTGGTTTGTGCTCTACTGATCATAATAGGTTAACAGACACCTAATTTTTAAATTTCTAGGAGTTGCTTGCACGTAATGTATACTCACATTAAAAGTTCTACAAGGTTTCTTTATGATATTTATCTACCGAGTTACTTTTCTGCCAATTTAAGGTCTAGGCACCACTGCTTATTAACTATATTGGTGACTGCAGCCAAACCAACATCAATGATGGCAGCAGTTTTCTTGAAGCTACTTTCAGGTACGTTTCAGCAGTTTGATTATTGCTTTGTTATTTGCCAAGGCTGTTTTCTTTTTCTGGATGTCAGATAGGGGAAAACATCACCATCATTGCCTGCTTGCTACTTTTTGTATCCAGATGCTATAAATTAGACCACTGATCTGCAGAATTCCCTGTGATCATTTCTCGGCAGACATACTTCACTCAAACAAACATATTATCACTATTAAGCTTATATGACGATCTAGAAAGCTTATCGGATTACATGTGAATTCTGAATTCATACCTGGTAGTGTGTACAGTCCCAGTTTTACCTGATATCTAAACCGAATTTGGAAAATGGTGGATTTGGTTCCCACATTTGAGTACTCTAATTCTTGTGTCTGGACAGTGATTCAGATCTTCCGCTGGTCCCTTGTTTAATTGTCAATTGATTGACGATTTTATGTCGTCATCACATTTCCGCTGATCTTGTATATTAAACTAGCATCTGATTTTTTTTTTTTTCTTTTTTGCTGTATATGGATCACAACCATGCCTTTTTAGGTAACCCTCAAATTGATCCTTTTTGTTGTCTCTCTCACTTTGCACTCATCGTACATAAACAGGAAATTGTAACTGCCTATAATGGCATGAAATGGTTTAATTCTAGCCAAGTATCAGGCTTTTCTCAGGAACCAAGGACGGAAGCTATTCTTTAGTCTGTTCTCTGGAATGTTTCTCCTATAGGAACTTGCAAGCTTGGCACTGACAAGAGTTTTCCTTGTAATTTGCCTCCAGAAAACGAGCGAGCTTTCGATGTGTTGTACTGCATGTCTTTCAAGATGATGGACCAGCAATGGCTCGCAATGCGCGCCTCCTACATGGACTTCAATGTTCGTTGCTCTTACTATCCTTTTAACTATTTATTCTCTGTTTCTGTACTTGCATTGATCTCTTGATCTATGCTGCTTTCGTTTAGTTGGTCATGAAGTCGACACGCCGTCAGCTTGAACAAGAGCTTCTACTGGAAGACATCCAACGAATCGAGGACATGCCTTCCTACAGCCTCCTTAAACGCCGTCAGCACTGACAAGAGCTTCTACTGGAAGACGTCCAATGAATTCCTCAGAATTTTGCAGTTTGATGATGTTGTTTCGGTTTGCTTAGCCATCACAAAGATTGTTTCAATACAATGCTCAAGTTGAGTTCCAAGTGATGTCAGTCCTAGGGAATAGGCAAGACCAACTGCGTGGGGTTTCTGTTGAACTTTGAGACGTGTATATAAGAGTGCCAAAGATATGTTGTTAAATGATTGATGGTCCGGAGTGTTCTGGTCATAGATCGACGTTCTAAAATTTGCTTTTTAGTTCCCCGATTTTGAGATACAAGGCATTGCAAAGGTGAAACATCTTTTGTTACAACCTAGTTCTTAGAGAAGCATTATTCATAATAACCACTGAAGGGGCGTATGGATCTTTTATCGTGCTCATTGGGATTAAAGAAACGACTAACAACTATTCAACTATTCGAACTCGTTTTAAATATTATCCATATATATATATATATATTCCTGTTCTTATTGATTTCAAACTTAATTACTTCATTCCAACTTAATCATTTCTATCTCAATGCTAAAATTCCAAAGTACGTAAAAGGCTCGGATTTGATTCAAACTCAAGCCAGAACGTACCCGATCGAGTCAATTAACAGTCACCCGATCAGCTCCCTTGACAGAGACTCCAGCTCTGTTCCCCGTGCCGTTCCGCAGCGGTCACCAGTAGAAGGACGCACCACTATTGATGGAACAAAAACCCTGGTCTCTGTTCAGGACTACACAGGGAGGCCGCCTCCCTTATCCGCATGTACTATTATATCCAACCCGCTTCCCCTATCTAAATCTGAAAGCATTTGGTCGAACCCTTTCTTCTCAGAACCCTCAAAATGCTTCTCCGCTCTGGCATTTCCCCCTGCTCTCTTCCTTTCCAAGCTCTCCCCATCTCCTCCTCCTCCCTTTCTTCTTCCGCTTCTTATTCCAAAGTTACTTTAGGGTTCCACCAGAACGTCGCCGTCCTGCAGTCGGAGCGGAGACCCGGGTACCCGATCCTCTGTTCGATCTCTCAGGTCCATAGCTACGGGACGGTGGACTATGAGCGGAGGCCGGTGCTTAAGTGGAACTCGCTCTACCGCCGGATCTCCACCATGGAGGACCCCAGCCTCGGGTCCGGGATCGTGCTGGACCGGTGGGAGGCGGAGGAGAGGCGGCTATCGAAGTGGGATCTCTGCCGTGTAGCCAAGGAGCTGAGGAAGTTCCGCCGCCACAAGCTTGCTCTTGAGGTACCTAAAAGGATATCTTTTTTCTCCCTCTTACTGATTCTCGTAAACTTGATCTGGAATTACTTATATTCTTTTTGTTTGAATGTTTTATGAGTGATTTAGAGTCCGGTAGTGGCCTCATGGCGTCTCTGTCAACCTACTAGTGTAGGTATGCTGCGTAGAAATTGCTGTGACTAATATACATATGATATTCTTACAAGTAACCGTTCTTGTAGATTATTTTCTGATCCTTGTGAAATATCCTCGAAGGTTAGGTGAAATTACTAGTATTCTATGGCTAACCAAAGTAATGATAGGTTCTAATAGATTATGTCTTCGTCCTTCTCTATTCGTACATGTAGTATTCCTTTAAGTAGGATCAAGTATGCTCTGTTTCTTGTAGATTTCAAGTCCATTAAAAAGTAAAAAGAGTGGTCACCACTATACATATGGTCTTAGCACACACCCTCTCTAAGAAAACTGTCACATCTGTGACCATGATCACCACCATATTTCTGAAGCTCTATAGTCTACATATGCAATTTAAGCTGAATGTTCCAAGGAGATAGCACTATAAATTCCATAGGCTTGGAAACCCACAAGATGACTGGTTGGTGGTCTATGATAATTTTGATATGGAAGCTTGTGTTTAGTCTTTTTTGAGGTAAGTAAACTAAAGAAAATTATCAGCGTCCATAAACAAATAGCATTGTGTATAAATACCATGTCAATAATACCACTATAATATCTAGTTATTAACTAGCTTTCTTTACACATTCATCATAAAGAATATTATATTTGGTGATGTGGAAAAATCTACCTGTCCAATCTCAATTCGCCAAGTGGCGGGACTCGGATGAGGTGGCGACCACCCAAGCTTAGCAATAGTGGTAAGCCTAAAAGGGAATATTTGGCCCATATTGTGGAATATTCCCTTGGGCCTGACCTACTATAAAGGCCCACTCTTTCACTATTATAGATGTCAGTTAATATTCATCTATGAGCTCTTTCCCAACTTCGGCCCTATCTCAAGCATTAGAGGGATCGGATTGGGCACCCCACCCAAGCCTGGTCCTCTTGCAAGTCGATTGTTGGGCATGTTGACGAGCTCCAGACCCCCTCTCTTTGGACGTTCTCAAACTGTTGCATATGGGGCCCAAGACCAAGTCGAGTTGACATAGGCATCATTGACAATTGTCTCAATCATTTTGGCGCTAACCCAATGTCATAGGAGCACCATGCCATCGACCAGCAGAATGAGTGCTCAAGTGAGGGTGCACCATTGTCGACTCATAGTATGTTCACTCAAGGGGGTCAACAACTGACCTTTTCATTCCTCGGTGCCACCACCTCTGCCCATACACCTATGTAATACTGGTGCCTATTCAATGACCTTGGTTTCTCTCCTCCGGTGGCGACTTTGACCCACATACTAGTGCCAACCGGTCTTTATGAACCTTGCCCAATAGGTTCAGATGCTAATGAGGATTATGCAGTCGGTTGTGCCCTTACTCTCGCTGTTGGCTCAGTTGATGCTCGTAATCCCTCAACATCCAATGGTGCCGCAGACCAGGCTAAGCCCCATTGACATACTATGACATAGGCAGTGGCCGAGCTACTTTGACCTACCGACGCTATGACCGATGGAGTCTTGAGATCTCTAATGTTCGAGTTTAGTGGGCCACGTCGCCCCTAATTGAATGCGCCCGAGTTAGAGGCTCAGTCGGCAGATTTAGAATACACCCTTCGAGCGTAGCTCCAACAGATGGACTGGTGCTTGGAGGACATGTGTCACGAGTTCCACATGGTGAAGGTGGGGGTTTTAGCTGGCTTCGCCTCGGTTAAGACCTCCCCTCGCTCGACACATATAGGAGGTGCTCGTCCCCTCGGGTTTTCGACTCCTATACCTGAAAGTATTCAATGGAGGCACTAACACTGGTGAAGCACGTGGCAACCTTCCATACCCAAATGGCGCTCTATGGTACGTCTGACATGCTGATGTTTCGAACATTCCATGTAACCTTAAGGAGGACGGCTCAAGATTGGTACACCAAGTTGAGACCTCTCTTGGCCGACTCCTTCGCCAACTCGCGTAGGAGTTTGAATAGCACTTTGCGACCAACGTACGCCCTCGACTCTCAACAGCTACCCTCCTTGACATCCAACAAGCAGAGGGTGAGTCGCTGGTCGAGTTTGTCACTTGGTTCACCAATGAGGCTAGGGGACTTGCCGACGCCCACCCCTCACTGCTGATCTAGGCGTTCATGATGGGGCTCCAACACTCTAGGCTCTTTTGGTCGCTGATAAAGAGACAACCAACCACTATGTCTAAGATGCTGCAAAGGGCTAACCAATACATCACCGCTGATGCGATGGTTGCGGGGAGGAGGAAAGAGTCCTAGAAGTGCTCGAAACGAAGCACCCTCCTTTGCTCTTGTACCTAGATACCCTTGGCGCTATACGCGGGATTGGGTGAGACCGTCTTGACGAAGGATCGACCTCACTCCCCTTCATATGTCTCGGATTGAAGTCTTCTTGTAGGTCTGAGAAAAAGGAATGATTTGGGATCCGTGCCCATTGAGATTGACCCTCGGTAGAAGAGATAAGACGAAGTACTATCATTTCCACCAAGATCACGACCATGACATCGAGGATTGCCTCGACCTTAAGGAGCAGATTGAGGATCTTATCCATCAAGGACACCTCGGTCATTGCGTCCGAAGAAGGCGAAAGCCCTACCCAAAACTTGAGGACCCCGTTAAGAGGTAGATCGATGTGATAGTCAGTGGGCCTGCCTCGGGGGGGATAGTTCGTTGAGCCGGAGAGCCTATGCCTGAGTGGTGGCCGACAAATGTTAACATGTGACGATGATCCAAAGATAGTCTTTCGGGAGGAGTCAAAGCATCTTGACCCTAACCATGACGACGCCTTCGTTGTCTTCGTCAAGATGATCAACGCTCGGGGCAAGAGAGTCATGATCAATATATGTAGCTTGGCTGACATCCTTGATGCATTTAAAAAATTGGGTCTCATTACTAATGACCTCAACCCCATGTCTTGTTCTCTCACAGGATTCACGGGCAACACTATCTCCCCCCTCAGTATCATTAACCTCCACGTGACCTTCGAAGATGAGCTCCATTCTAAGACGGTGCTTGCCAAGTTCATGGTGGTTGATATCCCCTCGATATACAACAAATCATTGGTTGACCGACTCTAAATAGGTTAAAGGTGGTTGATATCCCCTCGATATACAACAATCATTGGTTGACCGACTCTAAATAGGTTAAAGGCGGTAGTATCAACCTACCACATGTCATGAAGTTCCCCACTAAGTCGAGAGTTGAAGAGTTGAGAAACAATTCGAAGGAGTCCTGACAATGCTACATGATAGTAGTGTCCTTGTCGAATAAGTTGTGCGCCGAACAACCACTGATAGACCCCTGAGAAGGAGCAAAGTCGACTTCTCATCTCGAGTTGGACGAGCCACTCCTAGAGGTGCCTTTGAACCGGACCAAGCTAGATTGCACAGTGACGGTCAAGTTGGCACTCCTAAAGCCCAACTGAGTGGAGCTATTTTGCTATGGTGGCAAAGGATATGCCAGGGATCGACCTCCATATTATTACACACTTAGCTGGTTTTGCTTAAGTCATGTGGTACCCTTACGTGTCCGTCCGCAAAGGTTAGCCTTCCTGAAATCTCCTATGGTCCTTTAGGACCTACAAAAGAGAAAATGGGTTAGAGAAAGCGTTTCACTCGGGATCCACAAATAATTATTTCAGTAAACATTTCATAGCCAATACAAATTACAAATAAACTTCATAAGCTATGAACGGTCGCACAACAAAGGGTCTAAAATGGTTCACTATAGATTGAAATCTCTCACAAGTGTCCACATGACACAATCTTTATTTACAAGCCGAAAACGACCACCAAACCCAACTAAAATGGGGCTATTAAGCTTTCGACCGTCTCTCTACATGTTGTGTAAAGTATGAACAAACCAAAAGACACGGACATACATAAGCATTACATCGAACACCCCGTTTACAATTTTGTCCGTGACATTCTCCCCCACTTATTCCTTCGATGTCCTCGTCGAAGCCTTTGTCGACGCTGCAACTCCTCGCCTTTATTGAGTCTTCAATCTTTTACTCCAGCTGCAATGCACCTCTTGGCTCCCAACTGCTCTCCGCTGTTATTGTTGAGTAGTCGAACTTTTAATCCACTATGCTGCTTTAACTCGCCAATGACTCTGACTCGGTTGGCTGAGTTGTGTTGATCACTGTTGGTTCCTACGGATCTTTCATATGAAAGAAAAGACTATCTTTAGTATGCGTTAGTCTCTTAAATGCCTCATGCCGCTTGAATTGGGTGGATGCCTGTTGGAGCTTTAACGAGCATCGCCTTGCAAACTTTTGAAGTTTTTTTGGGTCATTCACAAAATTTGCCCATTGACTCTTTTTTCACTTAGTTGCCACTTCCAAGTAGGTTCACATCACTTTCGCTTTCGATTGGCATTTTGTTGGGAAATGAAGTGGATAATATACTCTCAGTGACATTAATCACCATTGGTGAGGATTTGATAACTGTTATCTTCCACTACATTTCTTCGAAGGGTTTTTGAACCTGTACAGAGCTCCTCTACTGGATAGATAAGAGAATTGTGGTACTTGGTTTCGCCCATTTGCTTAAAAGTTGAGAAGGCAAAGGTTACTTGACTTCGCTTGACTCCTCGAGGGTTGTACTCCATGCATCGAGCTGGTTACTAACCTTCGTTTGCTCTTTGCTCACACTTTTGAAGCACTCGAAGTGTTTGCACTCCTTGAGTTGAGTTAGTTACTGTGATTTACCTTCTCAATGTCATCGAACATCTGGAATGCAAGAAGTTTTCACCCCAATTTAGAGCAAGTCTCTAATAGTTTTGGTCATATTTGGGATTGTATCGTCTTCTCCATCATCTTTGCCACCTACTCCTCTGAGTCGCAAAGGTATAGCACCGCGTACTGTCTACTTCGTTCCTTGGTCGAGCACTCTTGTATCGACCCGAAGTCCTTCACTTTCAGTTATCTTGATAAGAAGCTCGTTGACACCGGTCTTACGAAGTTCCCTGGTCTCTGCCCTTCAGCCTTGTCTCAGTAATTGGAGTTTGCTTCTACATTCTCCACCTCCTTGACCCCTTTCATGACCAAGCGTTCTCTCTCCATGAGAACAAGGGATTGATAACGTCACGGAAGTCTCGCCTTTGCGGTACCATGGCGTTGCATGCCTATGGCCCTATTATCCGTCACCTCACATCTGCGTCTCTTTCTTCGCGATCGGTAAATCTGCCTTTGTGGCACCGTGTCACTCTTCCTAGTCCACCTCCATTCTAATCGATGCTTGGTGTTTTTTGGTAGCTAAGTCCCTCAGGACTCTTCCTCGCCCCTTTCGACCTCCTGCTTCAACACCTCTGTATTCTCCGAGCAGTTCCCCTTGGTCGATGGAAAGACAGACTGCAACTCTTATGCATAGCCTCCGCCATCATGTTGCAGGGTTCGTATCAATTTTGTTCTCCTTAGCTTCCTTGGTAGCAACATTCGCTTACTCGGTCTTGTCCTCTAACTTGTCGGGCTCCCTTAAGTGAATATGAGCTCGAAGCAGTCCAAATCTCCCGTTGTTCTGATCATACCTTTGCATGATCAAGTCCCTCCCATGGGACTCACTAGTACTTGCATTTGGTATATTCCCTCGGTGGTATATAGCCCCTATATGTTGATGACTAAGGCATTTATTCGATGCAAAATTCGATGCACGCACCGAAGACTCGCCTCTGTAATTCCATGACATTTACTCCTTGAATCCATAGTCTTTCTTGCCGTTGTGTTGTTCACCGAAGTGAAGCTCCTAGTAGCTCTTGATCATACCTTCGTATGATCTAGTCCCTCGCAAGACTAGTTTCGTGTGTATCGCATTGCCACGAACTATTCCACCACGATCCGTTGCACCATGTCGTCTTCTGGTGACATCTCCATTGCATTCTAATCATTATGGGATGAATTTGGATTGCGATCCCTCCATATGTGGCCTCTACCAACATCAAGCCGTAGCTCTAACTCAGCTATCCCAACCTTTGTGCACTATGCATTCGTCCAAGCTTGTTTGTCCTCGTGGTGCCTCTTGCGCAAAGAGTTGACCATTCTTCTGAATGCCAATCTTAGATGCTTGCTCCTCTGAGCGACTCATTTTCCCTACATCTCCATGCCCTTTTTCTCCCAAACAGTTGCGCATGCTGGCTGCCCTCAACATAGCCCTGCTAGGTCCCCCACATTTGCATGCCCAGTGTTTCTATGAGTGCTTTCTCGCTTTGATTCCATAGGTCACACACTTAGCTGGCTTTGCTTAAGTTATGCGGCACCCTTGCGTGTCCATTCGCTAAGGTCAGCCTCCCTGAAACCTCCTATGGTTCCTTAGGACCTACAAAAGAGAAAACGGGTTAGAGAAAGCGTTTCACTCGGGATCCACAAGCAATCATTTCAGCAAACACTTCATAGCTAATACAAATTACAAATAGACTTCACAAGCTCTGAACAGTCGCACAACAAAGGGTCCAAAATGTACAGAGCAAAATCTCCCACAAGTGTCCACATGACACAACCTTTATTTGCAAGCTGAACATGACCAAATCCAACTAAAATGGGGTTGTTAAGCCGTCGACCGTCCCTCTACATGATGTGCAAAGCATGAACAAACAAAAAGACACTAACATACATAAGCATTACATCGAACACCCCGTTTACAATTTTGTCCGTGACAATGTGGCGCCACATCGCCTCAACATACTTATCGGAGCCCGATCGATCGGGTAGAGGCCACGCAGATTTGTGCTTGATCGCCAATCGACAATCAGCGTCGAGGTAGATAAGGCGCTAAGCACAAGATTTATATCTGAAGTGCAGTATCCCCAATGGTTAGCTAATGTTATACTTGTTAAGAAAGCTAATGGTAACTGGTCGATGTGCGTTGATTATATCGACTTGAACAAAGCTTATTCGAAGTATAGCTATTCTCTCCCGTGAATCAACTAGCTGGTAGATGCCACTTCTGACCACGAGTTGCTGACCTTCATGGATGCTTTCTTGGGATACAATCAAGTACGCATGACCTTGGAAGACCGAGAACACACATCCTTTACCATTGACCGAGGGACGTATTGCTACAAAGTAATGCCATTCGGACTTAAGAACGCAGGAGCCACCTACCAAGGAAAGGTTAACAAGATGAGATGTTTCATGGGCAGATGAGGAGAAATATTGAGGTATATGTTAACGACATGATTATCAAAAGTAAAACAATTGACATGCACTTGACCAACTTGACCGAGACCTTCCAGACCTTGAAGAAATTCAACATATGTCTCAACCTAGCCAAATGTGCCTTTAGCGTGAACTCAAGAAAATTTCTCGGATTCATCGTGCACCACAAGGGGATTATGGAAATGTAGTCTCCCAGGTTGGCCAAGGAAGTCTAGCAATAGGCCGGAAGGGTGGTAGCCCTCGATCGTTTCTTATCTCGGTCGAGGGATAAGTGCCTTCCATTCTTTTGTGCTCAAAAAAATTCGAGAGGGTTCGTATAGATGGAGGAATACCAAGCAACCCTTAGTAACCTCAAAGAACACTTGGCTAAACTCCCACAACTTATGGCCTCGAGGCCAAGCGAAGTGCTGAGTCTATACTTGGCTGCCATGGAGCTCATTGTCAACTCGGTTTTGATCCGAGAGGAGGGGGTTCAGAGGCCGATTTATTATGTGAGGCACATACTAACTGGGCCCAAGCTATGTTACCCGCCAATCGAAAAGCTAGCGTTTGCGCTGGTGCTACCTGCAAGGAAGCTGTATTTGTATTTCCAAGCGTATACAATACAAGTGATCATCGATCAGTCACTTCGACAGGTGCTAGCTCGACTCGAGATGTCAAGGAGGTTATTGTGGTGGTCAATCGAGCTTGGCGAGTTCGACCTCCTTTATGCACTAAGAGCAACGATCAAGGCTCAAACTTTGGCGAACTTCATCTCGGAGTTGGTGTCGCGAACTAAGTCGATGAGGAAGTTCGATCCGTGTGGACACTCTTTGTCGATAGATTAATTGACAATAGAAGGGGGAGGTGCTAGACTTGTGCTCAGGAGTTCTGATGCATAAATCTACGAGTAGGTCTTGCGTTTCGGGTAAGATATCCAACAATGAGGCATGGTACGAGGCCTTTCTGTCTAGGCTCAATTTGGCAAGGGAGCTAGGCATCTTAGAGTTGGTGGCTTATAGTGACTTGTAGCTGGTCGTTAGTCAAGTTCGAGGAGACTTTGAAGCTTGAGATAAGGTGATGGTTAGATCTTTTAGGTTCCTCGAGAGGAGAATGCTCGGGCCGATGCACTAGCAGGACTCACCTTAGCTCGGATGGTAAAGGACGAGTGATGGCGGGTTGAAACGTTGCCAGTGAGGAGCATTGACATCTTGCAAGTCTTTCAGACTAAGGACGAGCCCTCTTGGATGGACATCTTGTGGTACAAAAGTAACGAAGTACTCTTGACCGACCTAGCATCGGTGAGGCGAGTTAAGTACCATCAAGTGTGGCACTGTAATAAATGACCGTTTGTAGAGTAGGTCCTTTAGCCAGCTGCTCCTCAAGTGTCTCGCTCGGGAGGTCGAGTGTGTCTTGGTTGAGGTGCACGAGGAAATGTGAGGGGAGCACATTGATGGCCAAACTTTTGCCTTTAAAGTCCTATGTCAAGGTTACTATTGGCCAACGTTGAGAAGGGACGCAATTGCCTATGCCTAGAGATGTGATAGGTGCTAGAGACATGCCTATATCTAGCACTAGCTTACGGTGCGTTTCAACCTAATAGACTATGCTTGGCCCTTTCCCCTGGCCTCTAGGCAACAATGACTTATTTTAGTTGGGGTGGATTACTTCACGAAATGGGTTGAGGCTGAGTTGCTCGCCTCCATCACAAAGAGGCACGTCGAGGGTTTCGTGTGGAGGAAACATCGTTACTCGGTTTGGCATCCCGAGGGCAATCGCTATTGATAATGGGATGCAATTTAACAATCACAACTTCAAGGCCTTTTGTCGGTCCTTTGGCATTTGGCTACGGTTCAGTTTGGTGGCCCATTCGCAGACTAACGACTTGGCTGAGGTGACAAATCGGTCCGTACTTGAGGGTCTGAAAAGGCGGGTGGCCGACGCAAAAGGCACTTGTCCTGAAGAGTTGCCCAACATCTTGTGGGATTCTTGAACCACTCTAAAGATCGGGTTGGGTGAGTCATCGTTAAACCTAGCCTTTGGACCCGAGGCGGTCCACCCCCATATGATGGTCTTCCCAACCCCTCGGGTTGAGAGTTTCAATAAGCAATCCTCAAAGGAGGGACTCCATGAGATTGGACCTCATTGCTGAAGTCAAAGCCAAGGCACACTTGAAGATGCTCAACTACAAGAAGGTTGACTCTACAACAAGGGTGTACAATTGTGGGGAATCGGCCTAATCGAATTGGTTCTCCATAAGGCTGAAGTAAGCGATTCAATCCACTCTTGAGGAAAGCTGCCACCAAACAGGGAGGGACCCTATTTAGTCATTGAAGCTATTCTGGACAAAACTTACTGCCTCGGAACAATGGAAGGGAAGTCGCTATCGAGGACCTGACACATGTGTAACCTAAAAAAATTGTACACCTGACTTACGAGGTCTTGCCTGAGGCGGATCGACTAAGAAGCCACGTTGTATCGCTAGACAAAGAAGACACACCAATGACTTGCAATTTTTTTTAAAAATTCCTAAAGACTTAACACATTTTAGAGAATTCAGAGTTCTATTTTGGAAAGTTCCTACATTACGAGTCGGGTATCGTATTCCCAAAGTTACCTGACCCAGTAAAAAGCAAAAAGAGTAAGGGGGTGCATCATTTGATCGAGGGAGTGGAGGGTTGCCCGAAGGGTCATCGTCGCCTAAGGAGACCATAATTGGAGCGCTTGAGGTGCCAACTCCAAGGGGAGACTTAAGGCTATCGTCGAAGGGAGCCTCCAACTACATCGGCACGTCTTAGTCAATCTCTTGATCGCAAAAGGGGTTCTCCACCTTGAGCCCTAAGTGTGTAGCCCTGAAGCGGACTAAAGCCAAGAGGTACCCAAACTCAAAGGAGGATTCCCCTGAGTGCTCCAAACCCTTCTTGAAGTCGATCGAGGACTTGTATCTCTCAATCGCTTCGACTTCCCTCTTCGACAACAAGGTCGCCTCGGCCATGAGTTGCTCTGCTAGGTCGATGACTTGACGATCGCGCTCGATCTATCGATCCTTCTCCTTGAGCTGCGCCTTGAAATCCTAAATGATTGCTTGATCCTGGAGTAGCCCATCCTCCATGGCTCGAAATTGCCCCCGAAAGGATTTCAGCTTGGCCACCAGGGGGCATCAGCATGACGGAGCTCCTTGAGTTGGCCCTTCAGCTTGGCCACTTGCCCTTCCAGTCCATAGATAACTTGCGAGTCGATCGAGTCCCTTAGGGTAGCCACCTCGATCTGTAGGCACATAATTTTGTCGCCATACGTGGTGACAATGGCTCTCAAATTGTATATCCGGTCTACTAGTGCCATAAAGTGGTGTTGGTGTTGTAGGCAAAAATGGTAGAGTTAAAGCAATTAAGTCGTTGGAGATCGGGACAAAAATAGGTTGAGGAGCTACTTATGAGAATTTCTCGCCTCATGCATGCCTTGATGAGTGCCTCTGAAGATAGCTTGTATTCCTCCTTGGCCAAAAGGGGAGTAGCGTCCCTCAGAGGTATTTAGCAAACTGAGGGGTCATCCTTCCAAATGATCTGGGAGGTCTTGAGGTCCTCCCAATACGCCTCTAGCGAAGCCCCCTTTATCGAATCGGGGAGGTCCACCACCTTTAGTGTTAAGAATGACATTGGCTTGTGTCGATAGTGTAGAGAAATCTAGGGGCGACATCACATGTGCAACGAAAGAATAGAAAACAAAAACCCTAAATTTTTCAAAAAGGTGTTCATCATCGTGGGAAGATTGGTGCGCAAAAAACCCGCGAAATTTAAATCCTCGTGTGAGATAGTTGTGTTACCTAAGAAGATCGTATATCCCTAAGTCCCTGCAGATCTGTAGGAGAGGATGAAGGAGGTCAAGCGCCCTCCTCTCTAACAATGATCCACATAGCAGGGTTACGACGACGCTTCTCAAATCGTTGCCTAAATCTCTACACCTACTATCTGAGAAGGGGAGAGGAGAATAGGAGGTAGCAACCAAGAAGCCTCTTGCATATTAGTCTTTGGTTCTCTCATATTTATAGAGGCCTCTTGTCAACTTAACCCTAAAGGATTCTGCTTTATTGGGTATTAGATCTCCGTCTAACTATCCAAATTTCTTAGATTTGTAGATCTTTATTAAATAATATCTCATTGACTCTTATTAGATCTCATCCATAGGATCCAATAATTCAGGGGCTTATTGGATATCCAATAAGATAGGGGCTCCGACAAATATCTCATATCCGAATCTCTACTCGTCGCAACACTTACCATATGTGTGCGACCCTCTAGGCCCAATATCGAGCTGGTCGTGAGTCATACCTGTCATAACTTCTTCTGGCTCAGTGAATTATTATCTTCATAATAATTTACTTGACTCATCAACTGCGGACGTACTAGGCCACTACGCCGTAGCTCCCAGACAATACATGGGAATCTAATCATTTGGACCTAACCGTTCTCAGTTACCGTGTATCTATAGTCCCTTATCCATCTAATATCCCAGAGATCGTATACCGGGCATGGTGTTATTAGATCCATACGGTTTCTACTTGAGTTATCGCTCTAATTGGATTCTCCCAGAAAATTCTTTCTCTTTCAATCCGAATGACCCTAGCCAGGGATTTGTCTGAGCAAGAACACATAGGATATTCCTCTCATGACACCGAGAGCGGATGATTCTTTATCGATACTCAATAACCCTCAAAAGGTTGACTGCCACTCCTAATGATCGGCTGTGCTAGATCTGGAACTTTCGAATATATAAGTTCGGTATCAAAGAGTGGAGTACTCATACAGGACATCCTTAGTGTCTTAAGTCTAAGGACCAGGTGCACCACTGGGATAACGAAATCGTTGTCTGACAATGAGGTATCATTAATCATCTAGCATTCTGTGAGCGGATCAATCAGTTAACTCATTCTCCAATGATTACCTGTACTATAGCCCTAGTGTCCTCACACGAGCAGCTATAAGATCAACTACCTCCATTATATGGATGAGTATACAACATACTAGTTTGTCTGGTTATCTCGATGTCCCTCTCGAGTAACCTATGACCAGGATTATTTTGGGTCTGTGTTTAAAGGTGAATCGGTCTCATTATCTTGATCTCATCACGATCCGATTCCCATTGCACAAATCCATGAACATCACAATATATATATGCATATATGCAACAAGCAATATAAAGTAATAAAATGTCAAATAATATAATAAGCAAAAAGAATGCGTATAACATCACATGTGCCATCACTTACGTAGTTAGCTTGCAGGGCACCTATGACTAGCAGATAGATCTCTTCCATCTCGCTCCGGCAATACCTCTTTCGAACGTGCTCCCTTAAACTTGGGGTCGATTGCTCGAGGCCTTCAAGATGCTCCTCTTTTGGATGACCCCACGGGTTTGTGGGGTTTAGTCGACAGGAGCAGGAGGTGCCTCAGCCTCCTGTTGGGATTGTGCCTTTGGCCTTGGCTTGGAGACAAGGGGAGCTATCACAGTTGGCTGAGAGAGAGAGAGAGAGAGAGAGAGAGAGAGAGAGGGTTCGTAGGCTCGACAATGGCCTCTAGAGCTAATACCCTCGAAGAGAAGGGAAGCCTTACCTTTTCTTTAGACTCGTGAGGTTTATCTCTGCATAGAAGCAACTTGAAGGTCCGAAACCTAGTCAATTGGGTCAGAAGAAGTGTCTCAAGAAGCGGAGCATACCCCGAGGAGCGGGACTTAGGCTAACCTTGATTAACCAATTTTCATCCATGCACTTGATAGTTGAAGAAGAGGAAAATGTGTCTCCTTCCCGAAGCACCAGGTTCCTCTCCTCCTCGGATAGGTAGGGAGGTGTGTTGGTGAATGTGTGTGCCAACTAATCCAGATTGAAGTCCTGGTCCAGATTAGTGTCGATGAAGTAGCACTCCTTCTAACCCTTGTTGGAAGTCGGGGCGCCCCTCATTGTAAATGCCTCCCAAGCTGTAAGGTAGTTCTTGTCGGCCCTTATAGACTTGGAAGCAGGAGTGAATAAATTCAAAGTCAGGTTTATGCCGAAGTAATAGCATTCCCTAATGAATACAATTAGATAGCTCCATGAGTTGGGCACTATCTGGGAGGGGGAAATCCTCCGCCATTGGAGGAACTCTAAGCTAAAGGGGTGAAGGGGGAATTTAAGCCTAGCCTCCAATGCATTGACGCACAGGTAGAGGCACTTGCACATCAGGTCGAATGGACGTTGCTTGGCTTGAGGCACCTTTATCTAGTACTTGGGTAGAATCGAGAACTACAGGCTTAAACGCTCTAGAAGCTTGAGGGTCACGATCGAGTCTTGGTCGTAGGAACCTTTCATAACCTGAAGGTCCTTGATGACTTTCAGGTCGAGCAAAGTTGTTCCCCTTAAGGAGGAGGGTAGAGACCCCCCTCCTGCTCTCAGACTAGCTTTGGGTAGGACTTCGGCCCCCTTGGCCATTTGCTAGTTGAGGGTTTGGGACTCGGATGAATTGGAAGAGGATATTTTCCTGACCTGCTAACAAGGAGAAAGATCAACGCTTCAGACTTGAGAACCAAAGCAGAAGATAGAAAGGCTGGAGAAAGAAGTAGAGTGGGGCTTAGGATGCAAGTGAGCCCCACCTGCATGGGAGAGGTCGTATTATACTCCTTGAACCGTCACTTTGCCTTTTAGAGTGCTAGCTCAACTCTCCAGATGGCTACTCAAGTTCCTGCTCAATGCAACACATGAAAAGTTTGTTGCCCAAGCCTCCTGTTCGATGTGACGTTTGGGATGTTCCCACCAACATGTCACGGACAAACTTCTAAACATGATGTTTGATGTAATGCTTATGTATGTTCGTGTCTTATGGTATGTTCATGCTTTACACAACATGTAGAGGGATGATCGAAGGCTTAATAGTCCCATTTTAGTTGGGTTTGGTGGTCGTTTTAGGCTTGTAAATAAAGGTTGTGTCATGTGGACACTTGTGAGAGATTTTCGATCTGTAGTGGACCATTTTGCCCCTTTGTTGTGTTACTGTTCAGAGCTTGTAAAGTTTGTTTGTAATTTGCATTGGCTAAGAAGTGTTTATGGAGATGATTGCTTGTGGATCCCGAGTGAGGCGTTTTCTCTAACCCGTTTTCTCTTTTGTAGGTCCTAAGGGACCATGGGAGGTTTCGGGGAGGTTAACTTTTGCGGACGGACACGCAAGGGTGCCGCATGACTTAGGCAAAACCAACTAAGTCCGTGACAGATGGTATCAGAGCGGGACAAACACTCATAGAAATACTTGGCATGCAAACGTGGGGGACCTAGCAGGACTGCATTGAGGGCAGCTAGCACACGCGATCGTTTTGGGGAAAACGAGCATGGAGGTGTAGGGAAAAGGAGTCGCTTAAAGGAGATTGGCATTCAGAGGAATGGCTAACCCTTCGCGTGAGAGGTACCACGAGGACAAGCAAGCTGGGAAGAATGCGAAGCACACAAAGGTTGGGATGGCTGAGTTTAAGCTACGGCTTAACGTTGACAACCATACTTGATGGTGCTCAAGGCAAGCGAGGCGCTTGGTAAAGGATGAGACCATGCAAGGTGGAATGAGTTGCTCAACGACCGAAAGAGTTGTGCAAAGCTCACAGAGGTGAGGGGAATTGCTAACTCGAAGAATTCGGTACTCATGCAAGGGCTTGTATGTGGACGATGGAATGTTCGTGGCCATCCCGAGGCGACCGAAACTCGGCGTCATGGAGCATTGAAACTTTCTCTTCGGCATGTGAAGGATACGTCCGTAGGAGGCTGAAGTGTGCAGTAAGTTCAGCATGTTGTTAGGCCTTGAGTGGTGCAGCGGGGGCTGTATTGACGTGGAGTCGCAATCTAGCAAGTGCGTTTGCAGGAGGCAGAACAATGCACAGTTTGTTCAGCAAATCAGAGTAGTCCAAGGGGATGGTGGTCTCCGAAACGAAGAGTGATGTTGCTCCAATGGGATAGATATCTAGGAGGGATAAGTCCCAACTCTCCAGAGGGAGAATCACGTGCAATAGACCACACATGTTGGGGAGTAATACCTCAAAAACAACAACTCCACGAAGCTCAATGGACCGAGTGAGCGGCGAAGAATCGTCGCATGATCTCGCTTGAGAGAATGCATTAGTGGATGATCAAGTGGTGGAGCGACCCAAAGCAACACAAATGAAGGCACACTTGGAGTCGATATATAGATCAAACTCAAGGGTGGGCTGACTCGTGGAATAGTGGGCGCGAGGGCCACCATCAACTCAATGCAAAATGAGGAGCGGAACAACTTGGGTGTAACTTGACAAAGTACCCAAGCCGCATGAAAAGAGTCGACATAGTAGATGGAACATGGAGTGGAGGCATAGAGCTTTCCTTGGATAGAGGTCAAGGATATTAACTCTTGCAGAGGCAAGAGTAGGATCATGTTGTTTCATGGGTCCTTCATTCTGATGGAGCGGACTCGTATTGCATGGTGCCAAAGACGAAGGGAGCTTCTGGGCACATGCACCTTATCTCAAAGAAGCATTTGATGGAGGAACTAAGGCGACTTAGCTTGCAGAGGCGAAGTTGGGTTCAGAAAGCCTTGGCACGGGGCAAGAGGACGCAGAGGCGGGTACTCTTGAAGAATATGCCACACTGTTGCCATTCAAGTTGCCATGAAGGGAGCGGTGCGCAGCGAAGATTGTGCTGGTAGGGGCAGAGGCCCAGGATCCAGACAATAGTGCACCAATTTCAGCGAAGTCGGTGGACTTTGGGAACTACTAGGCGATGGACTGTCCTAGAGCGATGCTTCATCTAGGTGTGACCCGAGAGTGGGTGGACGAAGGTCGATTGCCAAAGGAGCGAATACAATCGAAAGTGGAAGAGACCCTGCGATGTTGAGGGATCACAATCCGAGTTCATCCCACAAGGATCAGAATGCAATGGAGATGTCACCAAGAGGCGACATGGTGCAGCGGATCGTGGTGGAACAGTTCGTGGCAATGTGATACACATGGGTGAAGTTCCGTGAGGGACTATCATACGGAGGTATGATCAGGAGCTATTGGTAGCTCTACTTCGGTGAACAACACGACGGCAAGAAGGGTTATGGACAAGGTTCATCGTATCGTATTGTACCGGCGTTTCGACCAGGGCTCTGTACGGTACGGTACCGGTGTACCGAGCGGTACATCAGGGCGTACCGAGCGGTACACCCTGGTGTATCGAACAATTTTATATTTTTTTCTCATACTGTAGCAGTGCTACAGTATAGTACTGTAGCACTATAGCTGTACGGGGCGGTCCGTGTACCGGTAACCTATCGGATCGGTACGTACCGCCCGTACCGGGCGGTACGCTTCGGTACGGTAGACCTTGGTTATGGATTCAAGGAGTGAAGGCCATGGTACCGCAGAGGAGGGTCTTCCGTGCGTGCATCGAATTTTGCATCGGATGAAAGCCTTGGTCATCAACATATGGGGGTTGTGTTCTACCAAGGGAAAAGTTCGAATGCAAGTACCAGTGAGTCCCATGAAAGGGACTTGATCATGCAGAGGTATGATCGAAGCAGCTGGAGAGTTGGACTACTCTAGAGCCCATATTCGCTTAAGGGAGCCCGGCAAATCAGATGACAAGGTCGAGTAAGCGAACGTTGCTACCAAGGAAGCTAAGGAGAACAGAATCGGTGCAAACCCTATAACGTGATGGCAGAGGCCATGCATGGGAGTTGCAGTCTGTCTTTCCATCGACCAAAGGGAGCTGCTTGGAAAACATAGAGGTGTTGAAGCAAGGGGTCGAAAAGGACGAGGAAGCGACGATGAGTCCAAAGGGACTTAGCTACCCAAAATCAAGCATAAGTTAGAATGGAGGTGGATTCGAAGGAGTGTCATAGAGACATATCTACTGATCATGAAGAAAAGGGAGGTGGATGCGAGGCGACGGATAGTAGGGCCATGGGCATGGCAGCGCCATGGTACCGCAGAGGTGGGACTTCCGTGAAAGTCATTGATCCCTTGCTCTCATGGAGGGAGAGCGCTTGGTCGTGAAAGGGGCCGAGGAGGTGGAGCATGTAGAGGCAAACTCTAAGTTCTGAGATAAGGTTGAAGGGCAGAGGCCGAGGAACTTCGTAAGATCGGTGTCAACGAGCTTCTCATCAAGATAGCCGAAAGTGAAGGACTTTGGGTCATGCAAGAGTGCATGACCAAGGAACAAAGCAGGCAGTACGCGATGCTGTACCTTTGCTACTCAGTGGAGTAGGCGGCAGGGTTGATGGAGAAGACGGTACAATCCCAGAGACGACCAAAACTATTAGAGACTTACTCCTAGTTGGGGTGAAAACTTCTTGCATTCCAGAAGTTCGATGGTATTGAGAAGGTGAATCACAGTAGTTAACTCAATACAAGGAATGTAAACACTTCAAGTACTTTAGAAGTGTGAGCAAAGAGCAGGCGAAGACCAGTAACCAGCTCGATGCATGGAGTACAACCCTTGAGGAGGCGGGCGAAGTTAAGTAACCATTGCCTTCTCAACTCTTAAGAGAATGGGCGAAACCGAGTACCCCAATTCTCTTATCTATCCAGTAGAGGAGCTCTACACATGTTCAAAGACCCTTTGAAGATATTAGAAGACAATAGTTCTCAAATCCTCACCAATGGTGATTAGTGCTACTGAGAGTAGATTATCCGCTTCATTTCCTAACAGAATGCCAATCGAAAGTGAAGGAGATGCGAATCTACTTGGAAGTGACAACTAAGTGAAAGAAGAGTTGATGAACAAATTTTGTGGAGGAAGGACCCAAAACTTTCGAAGTTTGCGAGGCGATGCTCGTTAAAGCTCCAACAAGCATCCACCCAGATCAAGCAACATGTAGAATTTGAGAGACTGGCGCATAGTAAGGATGGTCTTTTCCTTCATCTGGAGGATCCGCAGGAACCAATAAGGATCAACACAACTTAGCCAACCCCACACTAGAGTTAGAGTCATTGGCGAGTTGAAGCAGCATGGCGGATCAAAGGTTCGACTATTCAAAAACAGTAGTGGAGAGTAACTGGGAGCCAAGAGGCACATTGCAGTTGAAGTAGAAGATTGAAGATTCAGCAAAGGCTTCGACGAGGACGTCGAAGGAATAAGTGGGGGAAAATGTCACGGACAAACTTCTAAACATGATGTTTGATGTAATGCTTATGTATGTCCGTGTCTTGTGGTATGTTCATGCTTTACACAGCATGTAGAGGGACGATCGAAGGCTTAATAGTCCCATTTTTGTTGGGTTTGGTGGCCGTTTTAGGCTTGTAAATAAAGGTTGTCATGTGAACACTTGTAAGAGATTTTCGATCTGTAATGGACCATTTTGCCCCTTTGTTGTGCAATTGTTCAGAGCTTGTAAAGTTTGTTTGTAATTTGCATTGGCTAAGAAGTGTTTACGGAGATGATTGCTTGTGGATCCCGAGTGAGGCGTTTTCTCTAACCCGTTTTCTCTTTTGTAGGTTCTAAGGGACCATGGGAGGTTTCAGGGAGGCTGACTTTTGCGGACGAACATGCAAGGGTGCTGCACGACTTAGGCAAAACCAGCTAAGTCCGTGACAAACAGGGACTCAACGAGGGGAGTTCGACAAAGCCTTCTCTTGGGCTAAGCATGAAAATGTGTTTGAGGTACCTCACTCAAGTTAATTATGAAAATGTGCCTAAGATATCCCTCTTGGGCTAAGCATGAAAATGCGCCTGAGGTGCCCCTCTCGGGCTAAGTATGAAAATGCATCGGAGATGTCTCTCTCAGGATAAGGATGAAAATGCACCCGAGATAGCCACTTCGGGTTAAGCATGAAAATGCACCCGAGCATCTCTCGGGCTAAGCATGAGAATGCGTCCGAGGTTCCCCCCTCGAGTTAAGCCTAAAAATGCGTCCGAGATGCCCCCCTTGGGCTACGCATGAAAATGCGCTTGAGGTGCCCCTCTCCAATCTACCCCTCCAATGATGGGGAGAAATCTTCCCCTCCAATCGCAGCTCGTCATATGGTAGGACCCGGATGCGATGGTGACCACCCAAGCTCAGTAATAGTGGTAAGCCCAAAAGGGAATATTCGGCCCATATTATAAAATATTCCCTTGGGCTCGACCTATTATAAGCCCACTCTTTTACTGTTATAAACGTAAATTATTGTTCACTTGTGAGCTCTTTCCCCACTTTGGCCCTAACTTGAGCATAGAAGGGATCGGGTTGGGCACCCCACTCGAGCCTGGTCTTCTTGCAAGTCCGTTGTCGGGCGTGTAGACAAGCTCCAGACCCTCCTCTTCGGACGTTCTTAGACTCCTACACACGTGGCCCAAGGCCAAGTAGGGTTAACCGAGGCACCATCGATAATTGTTCTCATCATTTAGTCATGCAGTGTAAATGGCCTAAGATCATTATATTAATTTCATTGATAATTTATGCATGTCTAATGTTGTATATGAAGAATTAACTTAATTATTTATCCATTTCTATAATCAAAGAATCTATTTTCCAAGGTAATCAAAATCTTCTCAAGAAGGTTTTTCTTAATAATTTAAAAGTACATAAACTTTTGAAACTTTTAAAAAATCCAAATAAACTTGGTCACATGTTTTATTTAAGTGTAGAAGTATAAATACATATATGGTAAAAATTATTTTGTTTGCTCCTTGTTTCTTCTTAATTATTGATAGGGAATACACTATCAACTAATCATTATCTGACACGTAACCACCACATGGGGTTTTCGGTGGGAGGAAAAGATCCATGTCACTATCCACTTAGCTACCCGCATGGTTAAAAGTCCAAGATAAGTCCAGGGCAGGTAGTTCAGTGTTATTCCTCCCCACCCCCAAGAGGCCAAGAGGGGACCGTTGGGAGTCGTTAGAGGTGGAATATTCCACGGATTATTTTGCCCTTTTGTGATCAGGTATAAAAGCTCATTTTTACTACGATGAGTAAGAGGAGCTTACTTCTTTTGACTACTCGCGTCTGCACTCGTACACCTCATGTTACTAACTTAGGCGTCGGAGAAATTGGGTTGGAAAACCTCTCCCCACTACGGTCTTCATGCAGGTGGCACCTCAGGAGCTCGGTGTTTCCACCTTGGACAACTCTACACATATGGGTCCGGACCACGTCGGGCTGACCAAGACGTCAATGACATCTTCCCTTATCAATTATACTTTTAACTAGGTTAGATAGCTTAATTTCTTGGGTAAATAAGAAAGACAGTTCGTGATGAAAATTTTGTAGATGGCTAGAAGTCTGCAATTTAACTTGTAATTCACTACCATCTAGGTCCTGTACCATGTGAAAATCAGTGATGACTTGTAATGGTAGCAACTAGGAGGGAATTCAATGAGTGTAATAGATACTCTAAGCAATCATAGGACTAACTTCTGATTGGTGATTCTGTATTGACTCTAAGGAGTACAAGGTTTACTACTTCACTTTAACTCTATGATGATTTGCTTGCTGAGATGTTGTTGACATGGCTGAGTTTGGAGGATGCATTATATACTGTAGTTCAAATAATTTGAATGTCATTGATTTGCGAATTGTATCACATATACTGTAGCTAATGATAATGGGGAAAAAAAATTAAAGATTGGTAATGCTGCTCTTGCAAATGTAGACCTGTAGTTGCTCTCATTCTCATTCTTTTTTCGCATTAGTAGATTCTTATATAATTTTCATGGATTGGATGTTTATAAGGATTTGTCTGAATATTCTAGATCAAGATTAGTTATTTGGTTTCCTTCTTTTGCTGAGAATTGGACGTGTTCAATAACTCTGGATCTAGAGAAAGATTTTTATAGTGGAAACACCATTTTCCAATTGATGGAGCCTGCTTGTTTGATCCATCTCCAATCATATATGAATATTTTTCATGACATGTCTCTTGCAGAACACTCATAAGCATAACTTTCATCTTTTCATTTCGATAGGTCTATAACTGGATGGCTGCACAAGGGGATCGATTTACTCTTACATCTAGTGACATGGCGATTCAGTTGGATCTCATTGCTAAAGTACAAGGCATTTCACATGCTGAAGATCACTTTTCAAACCTTCCTGAAAACTTAAAGGACAAGCGCACATATGGTGCTCTTCTAAATGTTTATGGCCAAGCAAAGATCAAAGACAAGGCAGAGGCTATTATGGAGACAATGAAAAGCAAAGGCTATGCAAGTGATGCTCTTCCATTCAATGTCATGATGACTCTTTACATGAATGTTGAAGAGCATGAGAAAGTTGGTATGTTGATTAATGAAATGAAAGAGAAAAATATGACTTTTGATATATACACCTATAATATATGGATAACAAATTGTGCTTCTATGGAAGATGTAGAGGAGATGGAACGAGTGGTAGGAGAAATGACTTCTGACAGTAATATAAATGCAAATTGGACCACATACACTACACTTGCTACAATGTACACTAGACTTGGCAATTTTGAAAAGTCAGAGAGTTGCTTAAAGGATGCTGAGATCAGAATGACTGGCAGGGACCGAACACCGTTTAATTATCTTATTGGTCTCTATGGAAATATTGGGAAGAGAGGAGAAGTTTATCGAATTTGGAATTGGTACAAATCAAGCTTCCCTAGCATCCTAAATTTGGGTTACCAATCAATGCTTTCTTCTTTGATACGACTTGGAGATATGGATGGAGCTGAAGTGATATATGAAGAGTGGCTATCAAGCACATTGAACTATGATCCCAGGATCTGCAACATCTTAATGAGTTCATACGTCAAGGAAGGGCTAGTTGGTAAGGCAAAAGATGTTCTTGATGGATTTCTAGAGAAAGGTGGGAAGCCAAAACCAAACACATGGGAGTTCCTTGCAGAAGGCTATACAAAGGAGAAGCAGCTTTCAGAGGCACTACTGTGTATAAAAGCAGCAGCATCATCTGAAGGTGTACACAGGTGGAGGCCTAGACCTACAAACATCACAAACCTCCTGGAACTCTGCAAGGAGAAAAATGACATGGATAGTTTGGATGTGTTGATGGACTTGCTAAGAAGTAGAGGACTGGAAAATTTGTACATGACCCCCATGGTAACTCATGATTAAAATGAAGCCTCTCCCTTATTTATATTTACAACTCAACACCTTGGCTTTTCATTTCATTCAAAGAGTCCATTGCAAGTTCAAAAGAAGAAAATCTTTTGAATATCTTATTTTTCTTTATCTTTTAACAAATTTTCTCCACCACCTCTGCTGCAACATTCTGCCATTTCTTCATCCAGCACATTGCAGTTTCTCCTCTGGTGATGACCTACCTCCTCCACCATCTTTTGTACTATTCATCCTCTTCCTTTCCCATACTGTTACTGCCAACACACTGTCCCCACCTGTCATCCTCCACTTTCCCACCTCGTCTACACACAAGGTGGTGGCAAAGGCAGATGAAGAGAATGAAGAGAGGAAGTGGAATGAAATGATATTGGCAATAACTTAAGTTAGGATCTGCTTTAAATTAAATTAATAAATGATGTGTCAGACTAAAAGTATTGGTAAGGTTGTTGTATTAACTTGTGGGTTATCGTGGATAATTATCTACAAAATTCTCCATCGGATCTAGTGAGGAGATATAAAAGTTGACTAGCACACGACAACATAGTGGTGATTGTTGGAAAAGATGATTATTTTATAAGCAGTGGATGCTGATTCACATAATATGCTTTCTCGTTTTCTGAAATGGATCTGATTCACATGATATTCTTTCTCGTTTCCCGAAATTTAAAGACTCGTCTCATGAGCCACATTTAATGCAGATGATTACTTGTGCTTTCAATCATTTTGACAAATAATTTTGGTTGTGTTCTGCATAGAGAATGTTATGGAATTTTCAGAAGATATTTTTTGGAGGTTTCATCTGTATTTGCATTGTTCTTTATCTAGATTTAAGCACCAGTTATTCTCCACTCAGACAAAAACAAGATTATGTAGTTGGATCCAGCACCAAGGCAAGTTGCTCTACTTCTAAAGTGTATCTCTAGGTTGTGGATGGTATTAGGCCCATTTATGGTTTTCTTATGTTAATGACACCCAGGATGGTATTTTCCTTTTAGCTTATTTTATGCCTTTATATTGCAGAACATGTAAACTGATAATCCAGGCATCAATTATGATTAAGTTGCAGGAATACAATTTAAACTGGCATATTAAAAGAGAGGTTCCCTAACGTTTGCACAGGGAGTATGTTAGTCTTCTTTGACTTCATCGAATCTGTCTCATAGTTGATTGATAACTCCTGCTCCCATTGTTTCTTATTGATGTGTTGCCTGTTCTATTTTCTGATTGCTATTAAAAGAGAGGTTCCCTAACGTTTGCACAGGGAGTATGTTAGTCTTCTTTGACTTCATCGAATCTGTCTCATAGTTGATTGATAACTCCTGCTCCCATTGTTTCTTATTGATGTGTTGCCTGTTCTATTTTCTGATGCTGATAAGAATATCCTTTAAGTACGATGTTGTGTTTTGTGTATCTCTAGGTTGTGGATGGTATTAGGCCCATTTATGGTTTTCTTATGTTAATGACACCCAGGATGGTATTTTCCTTTTAGCTTATTTTATGCCTTTATATTGCAGAACATGTAAACTGATAATCCAGGCATCAATTATGATTAAGTTGCAGGAATACAATTTAACTGGCATATTAAAAGAGAGGTTCCCTAACGTTTGCACAGGGAGTATGTTAGTCTTCTTTGACTTCATCGAATCTGTCTCATAGTTGATTGATAACTCCTGCTCCCATTGTTTCTTATTGATGTGTTGCCTGTTCTATTTTCTGATGCTGATAAGAGAGAGGTTCCCTAACGTTTGCACAGGGAGTATGTTAGTCTTCTTTGAACTTCATCGAATCTGTTCGATAGTTGATTGATAATCCTGTTCCCATTGTTCTTAGTGATGTGTTGCCTGTTCTATTTTCTGAGGCCTGATAAGAATATACTTGGGACAAATAATGTTGTGTGGTTCAGGTGCTATCTTACATAAACACATTTTGTATTTGGTGGCACTTGTGGACCGTATATGCTTTGTGAAGGAGAAAAAAAGGGGAAATTGAATAGGTGGGATATCTTTATGTAGTTGTTGTATTTTAACGGGAACATTTTGTTGCTTAGAATTCTCATATTTTGCACATATCGATTAGCGCCATATCGTGCTAATAAGAATGTTCATAATATTTTTTCTTAATATTTTGATATTATAAGGAGGGTTCGATATTTGACACTATAAGAAGGGTTCAATGTCGTAGGTGCTAATCATAGGTGTCATACAAGCCAATCACATGAGTGATGACATATGTGATATAACATTTAATCTTTTTATTTATTATTATTATGATATTTTTTTATTTTATATTATTTATTGTATAAATATATTGTGATGCTCATGGATTTGTGCAATAGGAATTAGATCGTGATGAGTTCACGATAATGAGATCGATTTACCTTTAAACACAAACCATAAATAATCTTGATTATAGGTTACTCGAGAGGGATATTGAAATAACTGGACAGATTGGTGTGTTATATGCCTATCCATATGATTGAGGCCATTGGTCTCATAGCTGCTCGTTTGGGGACACTAGGGCTACAGTGTAGGCGCTAATTGGAGAATGAGTTTATTGATTGATCCGCTCATGGAATGTTGGATGGTTGATGATATGTTATTGTTAGACAACGATTTCGTTATCCTAGTAGTGTACTTGGTTCTTAGGCTTGAGACACCAAGGATGTCGTGTATGAGAACTTTACTCTTTGATAGCGGACTTATAGGTTTAGAAGTTTCAGATCTAACATAACTAATCATCAGGAGTGGCAATCAACCTTACGACGGCTATTGAGCGTCAATATAGAATCATCAGCTCTCGATATCATGAGAGGAATATTCTATGTATTCTAGCTCAAGCAAATCTTTTGCCAAGGTCATTCGGATTAAGAGAGAGTTTTCTAGTAGTATTCGATTAAAGCGAGACTCGAGGAAAAACTATACAAGCATAACAATACCATGCCCAGTATATGATCTTTGGAATATTAGATGGATGAGAGACTATAGGTATACGGTAACTGAGGATAGATAGGTCTAAAGGATTGAATTTTCCTATATCGTTTGGGGGCTACGACATAGTGGCATAGTACGTCCATAGTCGATGAGTCGAGTGAATTATTATGAAGATAATAATTCACCAAGCTATGAGGAGTTTTGATAGTTATAACTCATGACCATCTTGATATTGGGCCTAGAGGATCACACACATATGATAGGTGCGACGAGTAGAGGTTCAGATATGAGATATCCATTGGAGCTCTTATCTTATTGGATATCCATTAAGTCCCCAATATTAAATCCCATAGATGAGATCCAATAAAAGCTAATAAGAGATTATTGGGTAGAGACTTACTAATCTAAGAGGCTTGAGTAATTGGATGGAGATCCAATACCTAATAGGGTAAAATCCATTAGGGTCAAGTTGACAAGGAACCTCTATAAATAGGAGGGAACCAAAGGGCCATAGGCTAGGCTCTTTGGCCGCCACCTCCTATTCTCCTCTCCCCCTCTCCTCCTCAGCTAGCAACCCTTGTTTAGGGTGTTTGGATAGTAAGAAGGGCTGGCCCCTTCTTGATTATGTGGTATGTGTAATGAGGAGATTTGAGCAGTGATTTGAGAAGCGTCTTCGCAGCCCCTATCGTGTGAATTACCATTAAAAAGGAGGGCACTTGACATTCTTCTTCCTCTCCCACAGATCTATAGGAATTCAGAGATATACGATCTCCCTAGGTAATTATCTTATGCGTAGTTTTCGGTTTCGTAGGTTTTTGCGTACCAATCTTTGCACGACGAGAAGAAACTTTTTCCCGTGGGAAATATTTAATTTTTATTTCTATTCTTCTACCATGCATATAATGTCACCCCATATTTCTTAATAGTGGTATCAAAGTCAGGTTGCTCGTGCAAAAGATTGGTTTTAAATCGTTGTGTTGTGTTCAATCGTATAGAATTGTTTATGCGATTGCTACGATTTTTTGTCATATTTTTCAAATATGTGCTGCACCTTTTTCTCTTGTTATGAGATGTTTTAGAGAGAGCTTTTGATGTCAAATTTGTTGACATAAAAGGGGAAGAAAGGGCAGCAATTGTTGTTGCCCTTTTGGATTGGCCGAAGGCTGCTTGTTGCCTTGGTTGAGAACTTTACTTTGCTGCTCTTAGCTTGGCCAAAAGCTGCAAGGCCGAGAGTAGCAAGGGGGATCTCAACCATGGGGGTTGCAGCCCCTGTAGCTAGGTTTCCTAGTTGCAAGGGGCTGCAAGGGTTAGGAAACTAGGGTTTCCTAGCTACCCAAGAGCCCTTAGCGGCTAGGACTCCTAATTGCATGAGGCAAGGTGGCAGATAGGGTTTCCTAGTTGCCTATACTCACCCTACAACCAGGGTTTCCTGGCTACAGAGGCAACCTTAGGGGCCAGGGATCCCTAGCCACCCAAGGTAGTCCTGCGGCCAGGGTTTCTTGGCCACATTGTCACGGACAAACTTCAAAACAGGATGTTTGATGTAATGCTTATGTATGTCCGTGTCTTTTGGTATGTTCATGCTTTGCACAGCATATAGAGGGACGGTCAAAGGTTTAACAGTCCTATTTTAGTTGGGTTTGGTGGCCATTTTAGGTTTGTAAATAAAGGTTGTGTCATGTGGACACTTGTGAGAGATTTTCGGTCTATAGTGGATCATTTTACCCCTTTATTGTACAACCGTTCAGAGCTTGTAAAGTCTACTTATAATTTGCATTGTTTATGAAGTGTTTACGGAGATGATTACTTGTGGATCTCGAGTGAGATGTTTTCTCTAACCCATTTTCTCTTTTGTAGGTCCTAAGGGACCATGGGAGGTTTCGGGGAGGTTGACCTTTGTGGACGGACATGCAAGGGTGCCGCACTGTCACAGACTTAGCTTGTTTTGCTTAAGTCGTGCGGCACCCTTGCGTATCCGTCCACAAAGGTCAGCCTCCCCGAAACCTCCCATGGTCCCTTAGGACCTACAAAAGAGAAAACGGGTTAGAGAAAATACCTCACTCGGGATCCACAAGCAATCATCTTTGGAAACACTTCTTAGCCAATGCAAATTACAAACAAACTTTACAAGCTCTAAATAGTTGCACAACAAAGGGGTAAAATGGTCCATTATAAACTGAGACTAAAATGAGACTATTAAGCCTTCGGCCGTCCCTCTACATGCTGTTCAAAGCATGAACATACCAAAAGATACGGACATACATAAGCATTACATCAAACATCCTATTTTGAAGTTTGTCCGTAACATTCTCCCCCACTTATTCTTTTGATGTCCTCGTCGAAGCCTTTGCCGACCCTACAACTTCTTGCCTTTGCTGAGTCTTCAATCTTCTACTCCAGCTGCAATGCGCCTCTTGGCTCCCAGTTGCTCTCCGCTGCTGTTTTTGAGTAGTCGAACCTTTGATCCGCCATACTGCTTCAACTTGCCAATGACTCTGACTTTAGTGTGGGGTTGGCTGAGTTGTGTTGATCCTTGTTGGTTCCTGTGGATCCTCCAGATGAAGGAAAAGACCATTCTTACTATGCGCCAGTCTCTCAAATGCCTCATGATGCTTGAATTGGGTGGATGCTTGTTGGAGCTTTAACGAGCATCGCCTCACAAACTTTTGAAGTTTTGGGTCCTTCCTCCATAAAATTTGTTCATCGACTCTTCTTTTACTTAGTTGTCAATTCCAAGTAGATTCGCATTAATTCCGCTTTCGATTGACATTCTGTTGGGAAATGAAGCGGATAATCTACTCTCAGTAGCACTTATTACCATTGGTGAGGATTTGATAACTATTATCTTCTAATATCTTCGAAGGGCCTTTGAACTTGTGTAGAGCTCATCTACTGGATAGATAAGAGAATTGGGGTACTCGATTTCGCCCATTCTCTTAAGAGTTGAGAAGGCAATGGTTACTTGACTTCGCCCGCCTCCTCAAGGGTTGTACTCCATGCATCGAGCTGGTTACTGGCCTTCGCCTACTCTTTGCTCACACTTCTAAAGCACTCGAAGTGTTTGCACTCCTTGCATTGAGTTAGCTACTGTGATTCACCTACTCAATACCATCGAACTTTTGGAATGCAGGAAGTTGTCGCCCAACTTGGAGTAAGTCTCTAATAGTTTTAGTCGCCTCTGGGATTATACCGTCTTCTCCATCAATCTTGTCACTTACTCCACTGAGTAGCAAAGGTACAACATCACGTACTGCCTGCTTTGTTCCTTAGTCATGCACTCTTGCATGACCCAAAGTCCTTCAGTTTCGACTATCTTGATGAGAAGCTCATTGACACCGGTTTTACGAAGTTCCTCAGCCTCTGCCCTTCAGCCTTGTCTCGGTACTTGGAGTTTGCCTCGCATGCTCCACCTCCTCGGCCCCTTTCACGACCAAGCGCTCTCCCTCCATGAGAGCAAGGGATCAATGACTTTCACGAAAGTCCCGCCTCTGCGGTACCATGGCGCTGCTATGCCCATGGCCCTACTATCCGTCGCCTCGCATCTACCTCCCTTTTCTTGATGATCGGTAGATATGTCTCTGTGACACTTCTTCGAGTCCACCTCCATTCTAACTGATGCTTGATTTTGGGTAGCTAAGTCCCTTTGGACTCATCGTCGCTTCCTCGCCCCTTTCGACCCCCCCTGCTTCAACACTTCTGTGTTCTCCAAGCAGATCCCTTTGGTCGATGGAAAGACATATTGCAACTCCCATGCATGGCCTCTGCCATCACGTTATAGGGTTTGCACCGATTCTGTTTTCCGTAGCTTCCTTGGTAGCAACGTTCGCTTACTCAACCTTGTCCTCTGACTTGCCGGGCTCCCTTAAGCGAATATGGGCTCTAGAGCAGTCCAACTCTCTAGCTACTTCGATCATACCTCTGCATGATCAAGTCCCTCTCATGGGACTCACTGGTACTTGCATTCGAACTTTTCCCTTGGTAGAACACAACCCCCATATGCTGATGACCAAGACTTTCATCCGATGCAAAATTCGATGCATGCACGGAAGACCCGCCTCTACGGTACCATGGCCTTCACTCCTTGAATCCATAGCCCTTCTTACCGTTGTGTTGTTTACCGAAATGGAGTTGCCAGTAGCTCCTGATCATACCTCCATATGATAAAGTCCCTCACGGGACAACACCCGTGTATATCGCATTGCCATGAACTATTCCACCCCGATCCGCTGCACCATGTCGCCTCCTGGTGACATCTCCATTGTATTCTGATCCTTGTGGGATGAACTCAAATTGTGGTCCCTCCATTTGTGGTCTCTGCCAACACATTACAGGGCCTCTTCCAACTTCGATTTTGTTCGCTCCTTTGGCAATCGACTCTCGTCCACCCGCTCTCGGGTCACACCTAGACGAAGCATCGCTCTAGGACAGTCCATCGCATTGTAGTTTCCGAAGTCCACCGACTTCGCTGAAATTGGTGCACTATTGTTTGGATCCTGGGCCTCTGCCCCTACCAACACAATCTCCGCTGCGCACCGCTTCCTTCATGGCAACTTGAATGACAACACTATGGCATATTCTTCAAGAGTACCCGCCTCCGCGTCCTCTTGCCCCGTGCCAAGGCTTTCTGAACCCAACTTCGCCTCCGCAAATTGAGTCGCCTCAGTTCCTCTATCAAATGCTTCTCCAAGATAAGGTGCATGTGCCCAGAAGTTCCCTTCATCTTTGGCACCATGCAAGACGAGTCCGCTCCATCAAAATGAAGGACCCATGAAACAACATGATCCTGCTCTTGCCTCTGCAAGGGTTCATGTCCTTGACCTCTATCCAAGGGAAGCTCTGCGCCTCCACTCCATGTTCCATCTTCTATGCCGGCTCACTTCATGCGGCTTGGGTACTTCGCCAAGTTGCACACAAGTTGCTCCGCTCCTCGTTTTTGCATTGAGTTGATAGTGGCCCTCGCGCCCACCATTCCACGGGTTAGCCCTCCCTTGAGTCCGATCTCTATATCGACTCCAAGTGTGCTTTCATTTGTGTTGCTTTGGGTCTCTCCCCCACTTGATCTCGCAATGCATCCACCAATGCATTCTCTCAAGTGAGATCATGCGACGACTCCTCACCGTTCGCTCGGTCCATTGAGCTTCATGGAGTTGTTGTTTTTGAGGTATTACTCCTCAACATGTGCGGTCTATTGCACGTGATTCTCCCTATGGAGAGTCGGGACTTATCCCTCCTAGATATCTTTCCCATTGGAGCAACATCACTCTTCGTTTCGGAGACCACCATCCCCTTGGACTACTCCGATTTGCTGAACAAACTATGCATTGTTTTGCCTCCTGCAAACGCACTTGCTAGATTGCGACTCCACGTCAATACAGTCCTCGCTGCACCACTCAAGGCCTAACAACATGCTGAACTTCCTGCACACTTCAGCCTCCTACGGACGTATCCTTCACATGACAAAGAGAAAGTTTCAATGCTCCATGACACCGAGTTTCGGTCGCCTCGGGATGGCCACGAACATTCCATCGTCCGCATACAAGCCCTTGCATGAGTACCAAATTCTTTGAGTTAGCAATTCCCCTCACCTCTGTGAGCTTTTGCAACACAACTCTTTCGGTATTGAGAAATTCACTTCCACCTTGTGTGGTCTACCCTTTACCAAGCACCTCGCTGCCACCTTGGAGCACAACAAGTATCATGGAAACGTTTAGCTGTAGCTCAAACTCAGCCATCTTAACCTTTGTCTGCGCTCCGTTATTCTTACAGTTGATGTTCTCGTTGACTTCCTGCACACTTCAGCCTCCTACGGACGTATCCTTCACATGACAAAGAGAAAGTTTCAATGCTCCATGACACCGAGTTTCGGTCGCCTCGGGATGGCCACGAACATTCCATCGTCCGCATACAAGCCCTTGCATGAGTACCAAATTCTTTGAGTTAGCAATTCCCCTCACCTCTGTGAGCTTTGCACAACTCTTTCGGTTATTGAGCAATTCCTTCCACCTTGTGTGGTCTCATCCTTTACCAAGCACCTCGCTTGCCTTGAGCACCATCAAGTATCATTGTCAACGTTGAGCTGTAGCTCAAACTCAGCCATCTTAACCTTTGTGCGCTCCGTATTCTTCCAAGCTTGCTTGTTCTCGTGGTGCCTCTTGCATGAAGGGGTTGGCCATTCCTCTGAATGCCAATCTCAGATGCTCGCTCCTTTGAGCGACTCCTTTTCCCTACACCACTATGCCCGTTTTCCCCAAAATGATCGCGCGTGCTGGTTGCCCTCAACGCAGCCCCGCTAGGTCCCCCACGTTTGCATGCCAAGTGTTTCAATGAGTGCTTGTCCCGCTCTGATACCATCTGTCACGGACTTAGCTTGTTTTGCCTAAGTCGTGCGGCACCCTTGCGTGTCTGTTCGCAAAGGTCAGCCTCCCCGAAACCTCCCATGGTCCCTTAGGACCTACAAAAGAGAAAACGAGTTAGAGAAAACGCCTCACTCGGGATCCATAAGCAATCATCTCCGGAAACACTTCTTAGCCAATGCAAATTATAAACAAACTTTACAAGCTCTGAACAGTTGCACAACAAAGGGGTAAAATGGTCCATTATAGACCGAGACTATAAGACTATTAAGCCTTCGACCGTCCCTCTACATGCTGTTCAAAGCATGAACATACTAAAAGACACGGACATACATAAACATTACATCAAACATCCTATTTTGAAGTTTGTTCGTGACAGCACGACTTAGGCAAAACCAGCTAAGTCCATGACAGATGGTGTCAAAGCGGGACAAGCACTCATAGAAATACTTGGTATGTAAACGTGGGGGACCTAGCGGGACTACGTTGAGGGCAGCTAGCACGTGTGATCGTTTCGGGAAAAATGGGCATGAAGGTGTAGGGAAAAGGAGTTGCTCAGAGGAGTGAACATTTGAGATTGGCATTCAGAGGAATGGCAAACCCCTTTGTGCAAGAGGCACCACGAGGACCAGCAAGTTGGGAATAATGCGTAGCGCACAAAGGTAGGGATGGCTGAGTTTGAGTTACGGCTCAACATTGACAACCATACTTGATGGTGCTCAAGGCAAGCAAGGCGCTTGGTAAAGGATAAGACCATGTAAGGTGGAATGGATTGTTCAGCGATCGAAAGAGTTATGCAAAGCTCATAGAGGTGAGGGGAATTGCTAACTCAAAGAATTCGATACTCATGCAAAGGCTTTTATGCGAACGATGGAGTGTTCGTGGCCATCCCATGGCGACCGAAACTCGGTACCATGGAGCATTGAAACTTTCTTTTCAACATTTGAAGGATACGTTCATAGGAGGTTGAAGTGTGCAGCGAGTTCAACATGTTGCTAGGCCTTGAGGGGTGTAGCAGGGCTTGTATTGATATGGAGTCGCAATCTAACAAGTGCTTTTGCAGGAGGCAGAACAATGCACAGTTTGTTCAGCAAGGCAAAGTAGTCCAAGGGGATGGTGGTCTCTGAAACTTCCAAAGAGAAGGAAGGGAAGAGAGAAGTTGCTCCTGTTGAATCTCGTATTTTGATGATGAAACTACTTGATATGTGTTTATGATTTAATCTGCGTTTTGAGTGACGCAGGATGCTTCGATCAAGATGAGACAATTAAAGCAGGAAAATCATGTTGGGCCAGAGGAACATGTCAGAAGATTAGACGTCGGGTCGGTGGATCAATCGACGTATCGACATAAGGCTTCGGGCCATAGATTCGGGCATCGGACCAAGAAGTGCGGAGATTGTGCCAAGGATATCGGAGTTGCGTAGTCAACTAGCCGATTGGGCAATAGGCCGCAAGAGAGGACGATGCGCCGAAGAATCAGACGAAGCATCGAGGGACCAATGACATGCTGGACAACTTGATTAGATGCTTAGGATTAATTGTCTAGATCGAAGTGTGTTTATATGTGCAGTATTAACTACGATAGCTTGAAGACATAAAGCAAGTCTACCAAAGTTAAGTTTGATGGGTGTTCGAGAGTTCGCCGAAAGTCCGAAGAATCGTCGGAAGTGCTGTCGGAACCAACCAAGAAGGAATCGTGGAGATCACCAAGAAGTTTTCGGAAGTCCGCCGGAGAGATCATTGAAGGTTCATGGAGATCACTGAGAAGGTTTAGCTACTTGCCAAAGACTCTCTGAACTCGCCACAAGAATGAGAGCCTGTTGGGAGTCCGCTTGAAGAAATCCAAGGGTGTATCGGAAGTCCGCCGGAAGTTCACCGAAAAGCTCGTTGGAAGGAAACTCAATGTTGCCAGTTAAAAACCTACTTAGGACTATGTCTTAATCTCATATTTTGCATGTAATTAGGGTTAGGATTAAGAGTTAATCCTATAACCTGGTTAGGGGCCAACTAGGCCCGAATATGAACTGGTTTGGGCCAAATTTGGAGCCCAACCAGTGACCCGTAAGGTCGAGCGGTGGCACTGCCCGGAACTCGAAAAGTTAGGTGGTGGCACCGCCCAGCACCCGAAAGGTCGGGCGGTGCCAGTACACGGTCAATGTGACATTGACAGACGGTAGCACCGCCACCGACAAGCGGTGGCACCGCTAGCTCTGGGAACCGAAAGGAATTCAAAATTTGGAGCCCAAATTTGAATCCTCTTGGGGTCTATAAATACCCCTCAATTCTGAGCAGAGAATACACCTTTTGAGAAGTTAGAAATTGAGAAAAATCTTTAGCCAAGTCCTTAGCAAAGTCTTGTTTTCAATAGCTTAAGTGTTCACCTCCCTCTTTCTCTTTGAAAAATCTGTAAGAGTGTGAACCACTTGTAAAAAGGTTGTAAGAGGGGTATTTGGTCCTTCCCCTTCAAAGTAATTTGCTAGTGGATGTTGGGAACCTCATCGAAGAAGGCTTCGCAAGTGGATGTAGGTCATTTGACCGAACCACTTTAAATGTTGTGTTCCTTGAATGTGTGAGTGTTTAACTTTCTGAAACATTTATTTACGTAGTAGCAAGCTTTTGGTTTTCATCTCCTTACTTTACTGAACTACTTTTACTAAGTCATTCCTTATCGCATCGAAATCTCTACACATTTACGAAATCGTTTTCAAACTTATGAGTTTTAATTCGCTGCACTAATTCACCCCCCCTCTCTTAGTGCCGCTCCGATCCTAACAATTGGTATTAGAGCTTGGCTCACTCTCATATTTGGTTTAATACCCAAGAGAGATGGCTTACTTCGGCATGCATGAGGGTCATTCTATTACACGTCCGCCTATGTTTAATGGGTTGGATTACACGTATTGAAAGACTCGAATGAGGATCTTCCTCTTTTCCATGGATTTCGAGCTTTGGACTATTGTCGAAAATGGATTTAAAAAATCTTCTCTTCTAATGAGCGAATGGGATGAATCGGAGAAGAAGGTTTTTGCTTTAAACGCAAAGGCTGTGAATGCCTTGTTTTGTTCATTGGACAAAAATGAATTTAATCGTGTTTCAATTTGTGATTCGGCTTTTGATATTTGGAGAACTCTTGAGGTCACTCATGAAGGCATAGCTGAGGGAAAGAATCCAAAATCAACATTCTTGTGCACTCTTACAAATTTTTCCGAATGAAACCAAGTGAGTCCATCGGAGACATGTACACCCGTTTCACGGATATCATCAATGGACTCAAAGCTCTTGGTAAAGTTTTTTCTAACTTTGAACTACTAATTAAAATCTTAAGATCTCGTCCAAAGAGTTGGGATCCAAAAGTTACGGCCATTTAAGAGGCCAAAGACCTTAAAATATTTTCTCTTGAAGAACTTATTGGGTCTCTAATGACCTACGAAATGACGTGCCATGCTCATGAAGAGCTCGAGAACCCTCTTCCAAAGAACAGGAAGGATATGACACTTACATCACAAGAAGACCACTTAAAAGGAACATCAAGTGATGAGGACAGTGACGATAACATTGCACCTTTAACTCAAAAATTTAAAAAATTTATAATAAAGAACAAATTTAAAAATAATACCAAAACAAACTTGAACATAAAAAGAACCAAGTAATATGCTACGAATGTAAGAAGCCGGGGCACTTCAAAAATGAATGCCCCAAAGCTAAGAAGAAGCAACCGAAGAAGAAGAAAGCTTTAAAAGCGACTTGGGACGATTCAAGTGATTCCGAAAGTGAAGAAGCTAGCAACAAAGAGGAGGCAAACTTCGCGCTAATGGATTTAGGAGAAGAGGTATGTGATTTAATTAATGAAGATTTATCTTTCGATGAACTTTCTATCACTTTTTATGAATTATTTGATGAGTATAGAACTATTAGTAAGAAGTTCAATCTATTAAAGAAAGAACATGTCTTACTCCAAAATAAGCTTGATAGTCTTCAAACTCCTCCATGCTCTAAGTGTGAACACTTAGAAGTAATAAAAAATGAAAATTTGCTACTTAAAGAGACCTTAAACAATTTTAAGGTCGGTAGCAAAGACTTGGACATGATCCTTGCAAATAAGGGTCATGTCGCAAATAGAAGTGGAATTGGTTTTGTGAGAGGATCTCACAAAAAACCTACCACCTTAATTAAAAGACGCATATTACATGTTTCACCTCATTTGAAATGTAACTTTTGTTGTAAATACGGATATGTTGTTTACAAATGTCTATTTAGGAAAATTAGTCCACATAAGTTGATATGAGTTCCTAAAGAAACTATAAATAGTTCAATAATGAATAACAAAATTAGTAGATCAATTTATGAGGCACCAAAAATCAAATGGGTACCTAAATACCATCCTCTTTTATAGACAAACTCACAAGCTAGGAGCAAGAGATGGTATCTTGATAGTGGATGCTCGAGGAGATCCATCTCATTTCTCTATGCTCACTAGCAAAGAAGAAGGGTACATCACTTTCGGAGACAACAACAAATAACAAAATGATTTTAGTTAAAAATACCTTATGCTCAATGAAACCATGATTGATGAATATGCTTTATGTTTAATAATTTCTTTGCCATGTAAGTCCTATCAATATTTTGAAAATAAATGAAATCATGTTTGATTTAAAGTTATATATAATGATCATGCTTAATGAGTTTTCTTTCGAAATGATGCATGATGATTTTTGTGATTATCGAACTTTGTGATCTTTTGAAAGATCTTTTTCGGCGTTAATGAATGATGCATGGATTTGAGATAAAAGAGAAGACAAGCATGTATGAAATCAATCAATGAGTTGAAACAAAAGAAGGAAAGCATTTTTCTTGAAAAATTTTCTTTTTCTCTATCTTATCGATTTTTCACTAAGAGACCAATAAAATTATTTATGTCTTTTTGAATCTCTTGAAAGTAAGGTTGAGAGTTTGATAATTTTGATGATTTGAATTTGAAATAAGTTTTATCAAAATCATGATATTGATTTCTTGGAATAACATGAGATTACCTTTGATGATCATTTTGATTATTTTGATTCATGGAATTTTGGATTCTTGACTTGATCTCTTATTTGTTTATGAGATGGTTGAAATCTTTGTACCTTTGAATTAGTCCCTTCTCCTTTCAATTTTTGAATGTTATATGTTAAATATTTGAAACCATGTTTTGGTATCATGCATATCTAAGAAATGTTGTTTTGACATAAATGAAATAGGCATGCTTATATGAAATAGTATAAGTGTCATGCTTCACGATTGTATACTTAATGATGCATAAAGTTGTAATGAAAATATTGAAATTTTGTATACTTAATGATACTTTATGCATGAGATTTTAAAGTTATACATGATAATTTTTGTGGTTTATTGTTCTTGATGATTTTTATGACAATTTATTTTTTGATCCTAAACAATTGATTATATATATATATATATATATATATATATATATATATATATATATATATATATATATATATATATATATATATATATATATATATATATATATATATATATATATATATATATATATATATATATTGGCACGAAAAGGACAAAGGCATGTATGAAACAACTAAATAGAGAAAAGCATTTTTCTTGAAAATTCTTTTTCTCTATCTTATTGACTTTGATGAATCTATTTTATCATCTTGAAAATGATTTTGAATTGATGATTTGAATTTAAATGAGCTTTATCTTGATTTTTCAAGATTTATAACTTGAGATTTATCCTATAAAAATCAAGATCTTTTATCCTCAATGTTTCTTTTTAGCATCTACTATCCAAATGAATCATGATTGGTATCATTGCTAAATTTTTTCTTGTCATGTACTAAAGAGAAAATTTTCTTAAATGAATTATGATTTTTCAAAACCACAATTCTTTTTATGATTCATAATGAATTGAGAAATTTTATATGCTTGAATTAATATCTTGTTCTCCTACAAGATTGAATGAATTTTATCTATATCATGATCCCCTAAGATTTTCCTTTATTTAAGAGGAGATTTTTTAAAAGAAATCATGTCTTTTGGTATTATCTTTTCATGATATGATTTTTATGTAATTCCCTGTATTCATGAAATATTTATCTCATCACCCAATAACTCTTCTTGATGTTCCTTATGTGATGATATGAATACATGAAATACTCATTAATTTGTTTTGGTGTATACAAATAAGAAATTTCGATCATGCATGGTAGGATGCTATTTGACAAATTAATACCATCATGATTTAAAACATTTATGATTTGAAATTATGCATGCAATTGCTTTTTATTGTGATGATATATGCATATAATGTGTATCATGAATGCTCTAAATAATGAATGCTTGGTATCATGATCAAAATATTGATAAATGCTATGATTTGTTACCAAAATAATGTATCATGTATGATATGCCCATAGTGATTAATTCATTTGTATAATGCATGAAGTAAGGATACAAATGTAAAGTTTTGAAATTGTGCATATTTTAATTTGAAAACATAATGATGCACAAATAAGATTGATACTTACCTTTGTCATGATTTAGAAATTGATGTAAAGGGTCTTTCTTTCTTTTTGCCAATGACAAAGGGGGAGAAAGAGTTGCTAATGTGCTATCTTGAATTGATGTAAAGGGTCATCTCAAAGAGAAATTAGCTAGCTTGCACAAGTCAAGAAAATGCAAAAACTTGCTTACTTTCTTACACATCTAAAGCGAAGATGCAAATGTAACACTTGCCAAATTATTTGCTTGCCTCATGTAAATGTGGACACAATCACTTCTTGTCTTGTTGTAACAATTACTTTTTAATGCCCCTTGCCTTGATGACTACTAATCCTTGATATATTTTACTTGATGAATTATTTGGTGAGCATATGCAGAGTAAGGAATATTAATTGAACATCATTTTCGGATTCTCCTTGAATCTCTTTACGTTACTCATTTTCAGATTTTCCTTGATCATTGTGTCATATTGAAATTGAATGTTTCTATAGCATGCTTACTTTGAAAATCTTGTGCCTTAGTTTCCATGATGAGCATGTTGAAGATTCATACTCTCTTAATGTGTCAGAATGTATGAACTTATTAAGATTATTTTTTGGACTTTCTTGATTCATTCAATTGCTATAATAAGAATTTTGCACTATTACATGCCTTAATTACATGTTGGAAATTATGTGTTTCGGATAAAAAAATTTTCATGATAATAAGCATGTTTTATCTTCATGATTGTATTTGAAAATCTATAGCAAAACCTTGTCCGAATGCATGAAAGTGTTAAATTTCATTTTCAAATTTTCTTGATCCTAATAATTGGCATTTTGTTAGGAAACATTGTCCGAAAACATTGTCTCTTGCTAGTTTGGCATTTTGCTAAGAAAGCAAAAATAACACTTCTTAAAAGAGAAGAAAGAGCTTGCTATCTTGAACATCACAAGCTTGCCTATCTTAAGAAACAAAAATTGCAAAAGTGCTATCTTGCTTATCTCAAGAAGCAAAACTTGCAACTTGCACATTGCAATAGGAAGCAAGAATTATGAGCTTACACAAGAAAGCTATCTTGCATTTGCTTTCGAAATTTTTGCTACCTTGTATGTAGTAAAACTTGCATATCGTAAAAATTGCTAGCTTGTAGTATAAAGAAAAGCAAACATACTAAACTTATACTTCTTTAATTGCTAGATTGTATGATGATAAAATTTGATACTATATTTATTATGCAATGATTTGAACTTTTTATCTCTAAACACATAAGAGTTGGAACTTCTCCTTTTTGTTGATGACAAAGGGGGAGAAGTATGATGACATGACATGTTATGTATAAGTTTATGATGACATGTTGCTTGGAGTTTTGAATCCAAGAGTTTCTATCAATAAGCCATATTGATAGGGGGAGTTTGTTTAAACTCTGGGAGTTAAAGGTTAACTCCGTCATCAAGTGGTTGTCATCATAAAAAAGGAAGAGATTATTGAATCTCATATTTTGATGATGAAACCACTTGGTATGTGTTTATGATTTAATCTATATTTTGAGTGATGCAGGATACTTCGATCAAGATGAGATAATTAAAACAGGAAAATCATGTTGGGCCAGAGGAATATGTCAGAAGATTGGATGTCGGGCTGGTGAATCAGTTGACATATCGACAGAAGGCTTTGGGCATCAGGCCAAGAAGTGCAAAGATTATGCCAAGGATATCGGAGTTGCGTAGTCAACCAGCTAATTGGGCAATAGGCTGCAAGAGAGGACGATGCGTCGAAGAATCAGACGAAGCATCGAGGGACCAATGACATGCCGGACAACTTGATTAAATGCTTAGGATTAATTATCTAGATCGAAGTGCGTTTTATATGTGCAGGATTAACTACGAGAGCTTGAAGACATAAAGCAAGTCTACCAGAGTCAAGTTCGATGGGTGTTCAAGAGTTTGCCGAAAGTCCGAAGGATCGTCGGAAGTGCTGCCAGAACCAACCGAGAAGGAATCGAGGACTTGCCGAAGTTTTCGGAAGTCCATCGAAAAGATCGTCAGAGGTTTGTGGAGATCATCGAGAAGGTTAAGCTACTTGCCAAAGACACTCTGAACTCGCCACAAGACCAGGAGCCTGCTGGGAGTCCGCTTGAAGAAATCTGAGGGTGTATCAGAAGTCCGTCGGAAGTTGACCGGAAAGCTCGCAGGAAGGAAACTCGATGTTGCTGGTTAGAAACCTGCTTAGGATTATGTCTTAATCTCGTAGTTTGCATGTAATTAGAGTTAGGATTAAGAGTTAATCCTATAACTTGGTTAGGGGCCAATTGGGCCCGAATATGAACTGGTTTGGGCCAAATTTGGAGCTCAACTAGTGGCCCGTAAGGTCGGGCGGTGGCACCGCCCAGAACCTGAAAGGTTGGGCGGTGGCACCACCTAGTACCCAAAAGGTTGGGCGGTGGCACCGCCAGTACACAGTCAATGTGATATTGATAGGCGGTAGCACCGCCACCGACAGGCAGTGGCACCACCAACTCCGGGAACCCAAAGGAATTCAAAATTTGGAGCCTAAATTTGAATTCTCTTGAGATCTATAAATACCCCTCAATTCTCAGCAGAGAATACACCTTTTGAGAAGTTAGAAATTGAGAAAAAGCTTTAGCCAAGTCCTTAGCAAAGTCTTGTTTTCAATAGCTTAAGTGTTCACCTCCCTCTTTCTCTTTGAAAAATTTGTAAGAGTGTGAACCACTTGTAAAAAGGTTGTAAGAGGGGTATTTGGTCCTTCCCCTTCAAAGTGATTTGCTAGTGGAAGTTGGGAGCCTCATCGAAGAAGGCTACGCAAGTGGATGTAGGTCATTTGACCGAACCACTTTAAATTATTGTGTTCCTTGAATGTGTGAGTATTTAACATTCTAAAACCTTTATTTACATAGCAGTAAGCTTTTGGTTATCATCTCCTTACTTTATTGGAGCTACTTTTACTAAGTCATTTCTTATTGCATCGAAATCTCTACACATTTACGAAATCGTTTTCAAACTTACGAGTTTTAATCCGCTGCATGAATTCACCCCCCCCCCCCCCCTCTTAGTGCCGCTCCGATCCTACCAGCTCCAATGGGATAGGGTATCCAGGAAAGATAAGTCCCGGCTCTTCAAAGGGAGAACCAAGTGCAATGAACCGCACATGTTGAGGAGTACCTCAAAAACAATTTCATAAAGCTCAATGGACTGAGTGAGCGACATGGAGTCATCGCATGATTTTGCTTTAGATAATGTATTAGGGAATGCATTGTGAGATCAAGTGGGAGAGCAATCCAAGCCAACAAAAATGAAGGCACACTTGGAGTTGATATGGAGATCGAACTCAACAAAGGGTTGACCTATGGAATGGTGGGCGCGAGGGCCACCATCAACTCAATGCAAAAATGAGGAGTAGAGCAACTTGAGTATAACTTGGCAAAGTACCCAAGCCGCATGAAGTGAGTCGACATAGAAGATGGAATATGGAGCGGAGGCATAGAGCTTTCCTTGGGTAGAGGTCAAGGACATGAACACTTGCAGAGGCAAGAGCAGGATTATGTTGTTCCATTGGTCCTTCATGCTGATGGAGTGGACTCGTATTGCATTATGCCAAAGACGAAGGGAGCTTTTAGGCACATGCACCTTATCTCAAAGAAACATTTGATGGAGGAACTAAGGTGACTCAACTTGCGGAGGCGAAGTTGTGTTTAGAAGGCCTTGACACGGGGCAAGAGGATGCAGAGGCGGGTACTCGTAAAGAATATGCCACAGTGTTGCCATTCAAGTTGCCATGAAGGGAGTGGTGCGCAACGAAGATTGTGTTGGTAGGGGTAGAGGCTCAGGATCTAGACAATAGTGCATAAATTTTAGCGAAGTCGATGGACTTCGAGAACTACTAGGTGCGATGGACTGTCCTAGAGCGATGCTTTGTCTAGGTGTGACCCAAGAGTGGGTGGACAAAGGTTGATTGCCAAAGGAGCGAATAAAATAGAAGTTGGAAGAGGCCCTGCGATGTGTTGGTAGAGGCCACATATGGAGGGACCACAATTCGAGTTCATCCTACAAGGATCAGAATGCAATGGAGATATCACCAGGAGGCGAGATGATGTAGCGGATCGTGGTGGAACAGTTTGTGGCAATGCGATACACACAAATACTGTCCTGTGAGGGACTTTATCATATGAAGGTATGCTCAGGAGCTACTGGAAGCTCCACTTTAGTGAACAACACGACGACAAAAAGGGCTATGGATTCAAGGAGTGAAGGCCATGGTACCACAAAGGCGGGTCTTCCGTACGTGCATCGAATTTTGCATCGGATGAAAATCTTGGTCATCAGCATATGGGGGCTGTGTTCCACCAAGGGAAAAGTTTGAATGCAAGTACCAGTGAATCCTATGAGGGGGACTTGATCATGTAGAGGTATGATCGAAGCAGTTAGATAGTTGGACTACTCTAGAGCCTATATTCGCTTAAGGGAGCCCGACAAGTCAAAGGACAAGGTTGAGTAAGCGAATGTTGCTACCAAGTAAGCTAAGGAGAACAAAATCGGTGCAAACCTTATAACATGATGGTAGAGGCCATGCATGGGAGTTGCAATCTATCTTTCCATCGACCAAAGGGAGCTGCTTGGAGAACACAAAGGTGTTGAAGCAAGGGATCGTAAAGGGCGAGGAAGCGACGATGAGTTAAGAGGGACTTAACTACCCAAAATCAAGCATCAGTTAGAATGGAGGTGGACTTAAAGGAGCACCACAGAGAAATATCTACTGATCGTGAATAAAAGAGATGCAGATGCGAGGCAACGGATATTAGGGCCATGGGCATGGCAACACTATGGTACCGTAGAGGTGGGACTTCCGTGAAAGTCATTGATCCCTTGCTCTCATAGAGGGAGAGCGCTTGGTCATGAAAGGGGCTAAGGAGGTGGAGCATGCAGAGACAAACTCCAAGTACCGAGACAAGGCTGAAGGGCAGAGGCCGAGGAACTTCGTAAGACCAGTGTCAACGAACTTCTCATCAAGATAGCTGAAAGTGAAGAACTTCGGGTCATGTAATAGTGCATGACCAAGGAATAAAGCAGGCAGCACGTGGTGCTGTACCTTTGCTACTTAGTGGAGTAGGCGGCAGGGTTGATGGAGAAGACGGTACAATCCCAGAGGCGACCAAAACTATTAGAGACTTAGTCCAAGTTGGGGTGAAAACTTCCTGCGTTCCAAAAGTTCGATGGTATTGAGAAGGTGAATCACAGTAGCTAACTCAATGCAAGGAGTGCAAACACTTCGAGTACTTCAAAATGGTGAGTAAAGAGTAGGTGAAGGCAGTAACCAGCTCGATGCATGGAGTACAACCCTTGAGGAGGCGGGCGAAGTCAAGTAACCATTGCCTTCTCAACTCTTAAGAGAATGGGCGAAACTGAGTACCCCAATTCTCTTATTTAACTAGTAGAGGAGCTCTGAACAGGTTCAAAGACCCTTCGAAGATATTATAAGATAATAGTTGTCAAATCCTCACCAATGGTGATCCATGCTACTGAGAGTAGATTATTCATTTCATTTCCCAACAAAATGCCAATCGAAAGCCAAAGTGATGCGAATCTATTTGGAAGTGACAACTAAATGAAAGAAGAGTCGATGAGCAAATTTTATGGAGGAAGGACCTAAAACTTTAGAAGTTTGCGAGGCGATGGTCATTAAAGCTCCAATAAGCATCCACCCAGTTCAAGCAACATGATGCATTTGAGAGACTAGCGCATAGTAAGGATGATCTTTTCCTTCATCTAGAGGATTTGTAGGAACTAACAGGGATCAACACAACTCAGCCAACCTCGCACTAGAGTCAGAGTTATTGGCGAGTTGAAGCAGCATGGCAGATCAAAGGTTCGACTACTCAAAAATAGCAGCGGAGAGTAGTTGGGAGCCAAGAGGCACATTACAGCTAGAGTAGAAGATTAAAGACTCAGCAAAGGCGAAGAGTTGTAGTGTTGGTAAAGGCTTCGACGAGGACGTCGAAGGAATAAGTGGGGGAGAATGTCACGGACAAACATCAAAATAGGACGTTTGATGTAATGCTTATGTATGTCCGTGTCTTTTGGTATGTTCATGCTTTGCACAGTATGTAGAGGGATGGCTGAAAGCTTAATAGTCCCATTTTAGTTGGGTTTGGTGGTCATTTTAGGCTTGTAAATAAAGGTTGTGTTATGTGGACACTTGTGAGAGATTTTTGGTCTATAGTGGATCATTTTACCCCTTTGTTGTGCAACTGTTCAGAGCTTGTAAAGTTTACTTATAATTTGCATTGTTTATGAAGTGTTTATAGAGATAATTGCTTATGGATCCCGAGTGAGGCGCTTTCTCGAACCCATTTTCTCTTTTGTAGGTCCTAAGGGACCATGGAAGGTTTTGGGGAGACTGACCTTTGCGGACGAACACGCAAGGGCGTCGCATGACTTAGGCAAAACCTGCTAAGTCCATGACAACATAGGGCACCCAAGGGTACAAGGTACCCCTAAGGACTACAAAATAATTAATTAAATAATTTAATTAATTATCATTATTATTATCTAGTACTCATACATATGATGTGTGATGTGGACGGATGATCATGGACCATGCAATGTATTTGTATGTATGATATGATTATTATTATTAGTATTATTGGGGCTTACAAGCCTTCAATTTTTTTTCTCGTTTATTATCGGGCCTGCATGCTTATGATTAAATTGTAATTACACGAGGAGACGCAACGGGAGTGTGGAGGTGATAGCGGAACCCACGAGGCTGAGTCAGGCGATTGCGATGCATGGAGATGCGTCGAGATGCCGATAGAACTGACGAGGACGAGATGCATGATCACAAGTCATGGAGATGCGCCGCTGCACACATAAATCTTAATGTGAGTGATTAGGTCCACTGGCTCGGGCTTGATCACATTAGGATGTTGTCTATGATCATTTGGTGTGATTGCTCATATGATGTATGATTACTAATACATATACTAGATATGTATATATATATTGGCATGTGATATAGATATATATTAAATATATATGTGTGACACATCATAGGAGACCAAATCAAAATCCCCTCTCTCGATAATATTAAGTCGGTAAATATGAGACAATTAGATTAATCCACGTGGCCTTCCATCGTTATAGGTAGGAATTAATTCCCGACATAGGTTGAGTTGGTCGAGTCCATCGAGGCTCACCTATATTGTGATTCGATATTTTGCTTATGACATAGCGATGTCACTAGTGACATGAGGATATGGTATGCTTGGTTGAGTCCCTCGAGGGCATATCATCGAATCAGATTCATCTTGTAATGACGGCGATGACTTAATCGAATGTCATGGTTGGTCGAGTCCTCAAGGCCATGGTGGTTCGGAGGCCGAACAGGATGTGAATCATAAAGAGTTGTGATTGGTAAGAGTTGCCAACATTTACAAGCTTAGCGTGATTGGTCAAGTCCCTCGAGATTACGTTAAGATGTCGATTAGATCCTAATCCCCACTAGAGATCCGTCAGGGGGTCTTTGATTCATATACTGGAGGGAGTTGTGTGTTTCACGAAAAAATAGTGGGAGTAGATTAAGATAGAAGTCCTTATCTCAATTATTTATTTTTATGAAATTTACATATTATTTATTTCTACTACATCTTTATTTTTAGAAAAATATCGCTTTCGAATCCCTAACATGACATACTTGATGTCAACTACCTCACTGGTCCAAATTATATGGATTGACTCTACAACTTGAGAATTGTTATTACTGTGGAGAAAATCGCATACGTCCTTGACATAGTGATGCCTACACTCGAGGAAGGGGTAAGTGAGGATGAGATTGCTTGCTACGTGAAATACATAGATGATTCCACTCTTACTCAATATTATATGTTAAGCTCCATTACTCTGAGTTATAGAGACAACATGAAAAGATGGATGCCAAATCCATTCTCCTGCATCTTCATAAATTATTTGAGGAATAGGGAAGGACTAAGTGATATGAGAGATCTAAGAGTTTTTTCCATGCTAGGATGACTGAGGGGACACTAGTTCAGAACCATATCCTAAAGATGATTGAGTTGATAGAGAAACTCATAAGTCTAGGAATGATCCTAGAGGATGACCTATGTGTGGACCTTATGCTTCAGTCCCTATCAGATTCTTTTTCTCGCTTTATAATGAATTTTAATATGAACAAGCTTTAAGTGACTCTCCTTGAGCTCCTCAATATATTGAGGGAGGCAATGAGCATAATTGGGAAGGAGAAGCCAGTTTTCTATGCTAGTGAGATAAAAAAAATGAAGGCAAAAAAGTTCCTTAAGAAGGACAAGGGCAAGGGTAGACTGGGTAAAGCAAAAGTTGCTAAGAAAGACTCGATAACGGATAAAGGCTAGTGCTTCCACTACTAATATGGACTTAGTTGGTTTTGCCTAAGTCGTGCGGTACCCTTGCATGTCCGTTTGCAAAGGTCAACCTCCCCGAACCTTCTATGGTCTCTTAGGACCTACAAAAGAAAAAACAGGTTAAAGAAAGTGTCTCACTCGGGATCCACAAATAATAATTTCAATAAACACTTTATAGCCAATGCAAATTATAAATAAACTTTACAAGCTCTGAATAGTTGCACAACAAAGGGTCTAAAATGGTCCATTACAGATCGAAATCCCCACAAGTGCCCACATGACATAACCTTTATTTGCAAGCCTAGGACGACTACCAAAACCAAAGAAAATGAGGCTACTAAGCCTATTGCCGGCCCTTTATATACTGTGTAAAGCATAAACAAAACTGAAAGACACAGACATACATAAGCATTACATTGAACACCCCGTTTAAAATTTTGTCCATGATATTCTCCCCCACTTATTCCTTCAATGTCCTTGTTGAAGCCCTTGTTGACACTGAAACTTCTCACTTTTGTTGAGTCTTTAATCTTTCGCTATAGTTGTAATATGCCTCTTGGCTCCCAACTGCTCTTTGCTACTATTATTGAGTAGTCAAACTTTTAATTTGTCATGCTACTTCAACTCGCCAATGACTCTGACTTTAGTATAGGGTTGGCTGAGTTGTATTGATTACTGCTGGTTTATACATATCCTTCAGATGAAGGAAAAGACCATACTTAGTTTGCGTCAGTTTCTCAAATGTCTCATGCCGCTTGAATTGGGTGGATGCTTATTGGAGCTTTAACAAGCATTGCCTCATAAAATTTTGAAGTTTTTGAGTCCTTCCTCCACAAAATTTATCTATCGACTTTTCTTTTACTTAGTTGTCACTTCCAAGTAGGTTTGCATCACTTCCGCTTTTGATTGATATTCTGTTGGAACTTAAAGCAGATAATCTACTCTCAGTAGCATTGATAACCATTGGTGAGGATTTGACAACTATTGTCTTCTATTTGGTTACTTTGAAGGGTCTTTGAACATATGTAGAGCCCTTTTGTTGGATAGATAAGAGAATTGGGATACTCGGTTTTGCCCATTCTCTTAAGAGTTGAGAAGGCAAAGGTTACTTAACTTCACCCGTCTCCTTGAAGGTTGTACTCCATGCATCGAGTTGGTTAGTGGCCTTCACCTGCTCTTTACTCACACTTCTGAAGCATTTGAAGTGTTTGCACTCCTTGTGTTGAGTTAGTTACTGTGATTCCCCTTCTCAATGCCATCGAACTTCTAGAATGCAAGAAGTTTTCACCCTAACTTGGAGTAAGTCTCTAATAGTTTTGGTTGCCTTTTGGATTGTACCATCTTTTTCATCAACCCAACCACCTACTCCACTGAGTAATGAAGGTACAACACCACATGCTGCCTAATTCGTTCCTTGGTCATGTACTCTTGCATCGACCTAAAGTCCTCCACTTTCGGCTATCTTGGTGAGAAGCTCATTGATAGCAGTCTTACGAAGTTCTCTAGCCTTTACCCGTTAGCCTTGTCTCAGTACTTAGTTTGCTTCTGCATTGTCCACCTCCTTGGCCGCTTTCATGACCAAGCGCTCTCTCTCCATGAGAGCAAGGGATCGATGACTTCACGGAAGTCCCACCTCTATGGTACCAAGGCGTTGTCATGCCCATGGCCCTACTATCGATCACATCGCATCTATATCCCTTTCTTTGCAATCGGTAGATATGCTTCTGTGGCACTGTGGCACTCCTCCGAGTCCACCTTCATTCCAATCGATGCTTGGTTTTGGGTAGCTAAGTTCCTCTGGACTCGTTGTCGCTTCCTCGCTCCTTTCGACCCCCTACTTCAATATCTCTATTTTCTTGAAGCAGTTTCCCTTGGACAATGAAAAGATAGACTACAATACCTATGCATGGTCTTCGCCATCATGTTGCAGGATTTGCATAATTTTGTTCTCCTTAGCTTCCTTGGTAGCAACGTTCGCTTACTCGACCTTGTCCTTTGACTTGTCGGGCTCTCTTAAGTGAATATGAGTTTTGGAGCAGTCCAACTCTCCAGCTACTTCGATCATACCTCTACATGAACAAGTCCCTCCTATAGGACTCACTAGGACTTGCATTTGAACTTTTCTCTCGGTGGTACACAACCCCCATATACTGATAGCCAAGGCTTTTATCCGATGTAAAATTTGATGCATGCACGGAAGACCCGCCTCTGCGATACCATGACATTCACTCCTTGAATCCATAGCTTTTCTTGCCATCATGTTGTTCACTAAAGTAGAGCCCCAAGTAACTCCTGATCATACCTCCGTATGATATAGTCTCTCGCGGAACTAGATTCGTATGTATCACATTGTCACGAACTGTTCCACCACGATCCGCTGCATAATGTCGCCTCCTAGTGATGTCTCCATTGCATTCTGATCCTTGCGGGATGAACTTAGATTATGATCCCTCTATGTGTGGTCTCTACCCATCGCAGGGCCTCTTCTACTTTCGATTATGTTCTCTCTTTTAGCAATCAACCTTTGTCCACCTATTCTCAGGTCACATCTAGATGAAGCACCGCTCTAGGACAACCCGTCGCTTAGTAGCTTCCGAAGTCCACCGACTTCGCTGAAATCGGTGTACCATTGTCTAGATCTTGGGCCTCTGCCCCTATCGGCATAATCTCTACTACGCATCGCTTCCTTCATGGAAACTTGAACGGTAGTACCGTGGCATATTCTTCAAGAGTATCCGCCTTCGTGTCCTTTTTGTTGAATCTTAGATTTTGATGATGAAATTAATTGGTAAATTATTTGATCCAATCTATATGTTGAGTAAAGTGTGTAGGATTAACTATGATAGCGATCAAGATATAAAACAAAACAAAGTGCTAAAGTCAAGATCAAGATTTCATTGGGAGTTCGAGAGTTCGTTGGAAGTCCGGAGGTTCGTCAGAAATGCTATTGGAATTGACCGAGAAGAAGCTCGTCGGAACTCACCAAGAAGATCATCGTGAAGTCTAGGAGCTTACTGGTAGTCAGTTGGGAGATTACTGAGAGATCATTGGAATTCCATCGGAAGATCGCCGGAAGAAACCTAGACTTAAATTCCATCGGAAGATCGCCGGAAGAAACCTAGACTTACTGGACTTGTTTTGTTTAGTGTATGCCTTAAAAATCGTAGTTAACACATAATTAGAGTTAAGTTTGGGAGGTAATCCCGTTAACCTTGTTAAGGGCCAACTAGGCCCGTAATTGGATTGGTTTGGGCCAGATTCAAGGCCCAAACAGGTTGCTGAACCTTGTCAGGCGATGGCACCGCCTAGGGTGGGCGGTGGAACCGCCTGAGGCTAAGCCTCCCAAGTGGTCTGAGTAGTGGTACCACCGACAGTTATTATTGCCAGGCGATGGTATCGTTAGAGCCCAGTCTCCGAGGCTCTGTTAGGTGGTAGTACCACCATACTAGATAGTGGTACAGCCTAGTGTTAGTGTTGCAGGTAGTGGTACCACCTAGCATAGGCGGTGGTACTGCTAGTACCCCGAAAATCCAAGGTAAGACACTTTTTGTTTGCAATTTTGAAGCCATTAGGGCTTATAAACACCCCACCATTTTCTACATGAAAGGGTAACAAAGTGCAATCATAGAGTGAAAAAAATCTTTAAATGTTAGGGTGTAAAAGTGTTGTAAAAGTGTGAAGAGTCCTCCTCCTCACTCTCTTTAGCTTTGTAATCATCCAAAAAGAGGTGTGAGGCTTGTAAGGGTTATCTCCTAAACTCGTGAAAAGGAGAAAGCGCTATAAAGAGGTGGTTGGTCTTCGCCTATTGAAGGAAGATCATTAGTGGATACTGGTGACCTCAACGGAGGAGGAATAAGAAGTGGATGTAGGTCACAACGATCGAACCACTGTAAATTCCAATGTGTTCTTTCCTTACTGCTTATTTTATTACTTAGCTGCTCACTTTTTTTTACATTCACTCTAAGTCGTTACTTTGATAACTTTCTGATATGAGCTTTGTTGAAATGATTTTAATCGAACAAAAGTTTTTCAAACCATCATTTTTACTACTGTACTAATTCACCCCCCTCTTAATACCATTCTTGATCCTAAGAATTGGTATCAGAGCGAGGTTACTCTTATTTTGGTTTGAAACCCAAGAGAGTTGACATTTGTCAGCAACCAAGAGGGTCACTTAATCACACGTTCACCCATGTTCAATGGGACAGATTATACCTATTGAAAAACTAGAATGAGGATTTTACTAATTTCTATGGATTCCAATGAATGATTGGAATGAGTTGGAGAAGAAGACTTTCTCTTTAAATACCAAGGCTATGAATGCCTTGTTTTGCACTTTAGATTAAAATGAGTTCAATTGAGTGTTTATTTGTGAAATAGTTTTTGATATTTGGTATATACTTGAAATCACTCACGAGGGCACTAGAAGAGTAAATGAGTCTAAAATTAATCTTTTAGTCTATACTTCTAAATTGTTTCGGATGAAACCAAGTGAGATCATTGGAGACATGTACACTCGGTTTATGGATATCGTCAATAGTCTAAAAAAACTTGGTAAAAGTTTTTCTAATTTTGAACTTGTTAACAAAATATTAAGATCCCTTCTAAAGAGTTGGGATCCTAAAGTAACGGCAATTCAAGAAGCCAAGGACTTGAATAACTTTCTGCTTGAAGAACTTATTGAGTCTTTGATGATATACAAAATGACTTGCAATGCTCATAAAGAGATTGAGAACAGCCTTCCAAAGAATAGGAAGGATATGACACTAAGAACTAATGAAGACCACTTGAAAAAAAATTCAAGTGATGATGACTATGATGATGACTTGGTACTCTTGACAAAAAAAATGTATAAAAAGAAATAAATCTAAAAATGATACTAAAAATAAAATTGAACTCAAGAAAGAACAAGTTATATATTACGAATGCAAAAAGCCTAGACATTTCAAAAGCAAATGTCCCCAAGTGAAGAAGAAACAACTAAAGAAGAAGAAGGTGCTTAAAGCAACGTGGGATGATTCAAGCGATTCCGATGACGAAGAAAAAACAATAAGGAAATTACCAACTACGCACTAATGGCTATCGAAGATGAGGTAAGTGGTTCATTAGATGTAAATTTACCTTTCAATGAGTTTTTAAGTGCTTTTCATGATTTGTTCGATAAATGTAGAATAATGAGCAAAAAGTTTAATTGTTTGAAAAAGGAGCATGCCCTCTTAAATAATGAATTTGAAAAACTTAAGCATGTAATCCTTCATTACCACTATGCACTAAGTGTGAAGACTTAGAGACACTTGAGATGGAAAACTTGCTACTCAAAGAAACTCTAGAAAAGTTTAAAGTTCGTAGAGTGTCCTTGAACATGATCCTTGCCAATAAGGGTCACATTCATAGAAGAGGTAGAATCAAATTTGTGAGTAGCTCTCACCAAAATCTAACCACCTTTGTTATAGGCCCTATCTTGCATGTATCACCCCCCCACAAAATGTAACTTTTGTTACAAACTTGGACATGTTGTTTATAAATATCCATTTAAGAGATATAGTCTACACAAATTGATTTGGGTTCCTAAAGGAATTGTAAACAACTCCATGCAAAATGATAAGTTGAGTAGATCAATTTTTGAGGCACACAAGGTCAAATGATTACCTAAAAATTACCCTTTCTTGTAGAAATATTTACCATCACAAGCTAGGAGCAAGAAATGGTACCTTGATAGTGAATGCTCAATGCACATGATCGGAGATTCATCTAAATTCTCTAAGCTTACTAGCCTAGACGAAGGATATGTCACCTATGGAGACAACAACAAGGGTAAAATCATTGGCAAAGGAAGCATAGGTAACAAATTCAATTATTTGATTAAAGATGTGTTATTGGTTGATGGCTTAAAGTATAATCTTTTGAGCATTAGTCAATTGTGTGATAAAGCATACATCATTAAATTTGAATCCAATGCTTGCATTATTAAAAAACCACACAAAAATATATCTATGATTACCCTAAAATAAAATAATCTATACACTATTGACGTTGATGATCTTTGTAATGAAATGTGTTTAGTTTTGAATGATAACGCTTTGCTTTGGTATAGGAGATTAGGTCATGTTAGCGTGAAACTAATCTCTCAAATCTCAACTAGAGAACTTGTAAGAGTTATTCCAAATATTAAGTTTGTTAAAGATAATGTGTGTAATGCTTGTCAATTAGGAAAACAAATAAAAGGTAGTTTCAAGTCAAAGAATCAAATATGCACCTCTAGACCATTGCAATTGATTCATATTGATTTATTTGGATCAATTGATACAATAAGCCTAGGAGGTAGAAAATATGCCTTTGTAATTGTAAACGATTATAATAGATATACTTGGACATACTTCTTGGCACATAAAAGTGATTACTTCAAGTGTTTTTCTAAGTTTTGTAAACTTATTCAAAATGAAAAAAGGCTTTATGATTTCATCAATTCGGAGTGATCACGGTGGTGAATTTCAAAACCATAATTTTTAAAACTTTCGTGAATCTAATGGATATAACCACAATTCTCTACTATGAGAAATCATTAATAAAATGGAGTAGTAGAAAGAAAAAAAAGGAGTTTACAAGAAATGATAAGAACTATGTTAAATGAACATAGCCTACCCAAATATTTTTGGGCCGAAGCCATTAACACGATATGTTATGTCATAAATAGGGTTCTAGTAAGACCATTACTTTCCAAAACTCCTTATGAATTATGGAATAACAAAAACCCCAATGTTTCATATTTTAAAGTTTTCGATTGTAAATGTTTTATCTTAAATGAAAAAGATGCCTTAGGAAAGTTTGATGCAAAATCCGATGAAGGTATTTTTCTTAGTTATTCTTTTATTTCTAAAGCCTTTCGTGTCTTTAATAAAAGAACTTTGGTTATAGAAGAGTCTATTTATGTTGTTTTTAATAAAGCTTTCATAGTTAAGAAAAATGATTTTGATGATGATCTTAATTTTGATGCTTTGAATTTAAATAAAACATTTTCTCCATCTAGCAACTTGGATGCATCTTCTTCCGAAATATCCTTACCCAAGGAATGGAAGTATGTAGATGCTCATCCTAAGGAGCTAATTATAGGAGACACATTGAAATGGGTTCAAACTCGTTCTTCTCTTAAGAGTTTTTGTGCCAACACTGCTTTTCTCTCGAACCTAAATGCATTGACGAGGCCTTGAAAGATGATTCATGGATTATCGCAATGTAAGAAGAGTTGAACCAATTTGAGAGAAATGAGGTGTAGAAGCTTGTTCCAACACCTAATAACCATTTAATTATTGGTACTAAATGGGTCTTTAGAAACAAGCAAGATGAATTTGGTATCGTGGTTAGAAACAAGGCTAGATTAGTGGCCAAGAGTTTCAACCAAGAAGAATGTATCGATCATGAAGAAACATTTGCTCCTATGGCAAGATTAGAAGCCATAAGGATGCTCCTTGCCTATGTTAGTAGTAAAAATTTGAAGTTATTTCAAATGGATGTTAAAAGTGCTTTTCTTAAAGGCTTTATTTCCGAAGAAGTGTATGTTGAACAACCACCCGGATTTGAGAACTCTCTTTTTTCCTATCATGTGTTTAAGTTAATGAAAGCTCTCTATGGATTAAAACAAGTCCCGAGGGCTTGGTATGAGAGGCTTAGCTCCTTTCTTATCCAAACTAATTTCTCTAAAGGCAAGGTTGATACTACATTGTTTATTAAAAATTTTAAAAATGACTTTCTTGTTATTTAAATTTATATTGATGATATTATTTTTAGTTCTACATATGAATCATTATGCGAATCATTTACCAATAGTATGAGTCAAGAGTTTGAAATGAGTTTAATGGGTGTACTAACTTTCTTTTTAGGTTTACAAATCAAACAACTTAGTGATGATATTTTCTTAGTCAAACCAAATATACGTTAGAATTGCTAAAATAATTTAATATGGATGGTTCAAAAGCTATCAATACTCCTATGAGTGCCTCCACTAAGTTAGACATGGAAGAAAGTAGAGAAAACTTTGATAAAAAAAACTTACAGGGGTATGATAGGTAGTTTACTATACCTCACTGCAACTAGACCGGACATCATATTTAGTGTAGGACTTTGTGCTAGATTTCAATCTAATCATAAGCTATCTCATTTTAAAGCTATTAAAAGAATTCTTAGATATCTTAAAGAAACCCCTAATATAAGATTATGATATCCAAAATCTAAAAACTTTAAATTAATTGCTTATGCTGATGCGAATTTTGTTGGATGTAGAGAAGATAGAAAAAGCACATCCGGAACATGTCAATTCTTAAGTCATGCACTTGTCTTTTGGTTTTCCAAGAAACAAAACTCGATTACATTATCTACAACTAAAGTTGAGTATATGGCCGCTGGTGCATGTTATGCATAAGTTGTATGGATGAAAAATACATTAGAAGATTATAGAATTCACCTTAAGAATATTCCCATAAAATGTGATAACACAAGTGCAATATATTTGATAAAAAATCTTATTCAATACTCTAGAACTAAACATATTGACATTAGGCATCATTTATAAGAGATCATATTAATAACTATGATATATCTTTAGAGTTTATTGATACGAAACATTAATTAATTGATATCTTTACAAAACCTTTGAATAAAGAACAATTTGATTTTATTAGAAGAGAGTTAGGGATGTTAAACTGTCTGAATGCATGAGTTTGTTGTATATCTTTTTCGGACTTTCTCGATTTTTCATAAATAAAGCTTTCATGAATTTATTTCATTTTGTAAATAAAGCTTTCATAAAATCCAAAATTTCAATTTACTTGGTATCAAATTTACTTCATACCCTTGCTCAACCACTTAATGATTTTTGATATACTTAGTCCCTTCACTCATGGATTTCATTGATAAATACATCTCTCACGGATTTCACTCTTGTAAATTTTTATTGAGAAATAGATTTTATTGAAGGATATTCATGAACTATCAATATTTTGATTCTTCTTGATAAATCCACTATTTATGAATCTTTCCTTCTCTTTGCTTGGGATGATTGCTCATTTCCTTTTTGTTGATGACAAAGGGGGAGAAATGTGACAAATTCATGATAAATTAATATTATGAATATTAGAAATAATATGTTAAATGTATCTTATTGTAAATGCTTGAATGTTTTGTGATTGCTTAAAATATGATTGGAATCGTCAAATACATCACAAATTCTTGAAAAATATCAAAATGTATTACATATGCATCATATGTATCGCAGATACTTGAAATGTATCATGAATGCTTGAAACGTATCGTAATGTGGCATGAATACTTGCAAATGTTTCTTTCTTAAAATCATACTAGATTTTGAATCAAAATGATAAATGCCTATCATTATGATTATCATGCTTAATTTCCTACTTACAATTGATATCATGCCTCGAAATGATGAATTATCATCTTTTATCGAAATTTGAATCTTGCTAAATTTCATATTTGAAATTTGTATCATATTTGAAAATAATGATTATCTATCATCATTCTATATTGGACTTAAAAATGGATGTCATGTGATAAATATGTGGTATCGTATTTTGAGATGATAAATCATGATTGGTATCATGATATACATGTCAATAAGTTTAAATGCATATAACTTATTGATTTAATGCTTGAATTCAAAGGCCTTGAAAATCAAGAGTGTCTTTTCTCAAGTATGGCATATAGATAGGGGGAGTTAAGGTTAACTCCATCATCAGTTGATTGTCATAATAAAAAAGGGGAAGATTGTTGAATCTCAGATTTTGATGATGAAATGAATTAGTAAATTATATTATCCAATCTATATGTTGAGAAAAGTGTGCAGGATTAACTACCATAGTGATCAAGGAATAAAGTAAAATGAAGTGTCGAAGTCAAGATCGAGATTTCGTTGGGAGTTTGAGAGTTCGTCGGAAGTCCGAAGGTTCGTCGGAAATGCTACCAGAATTGACCGAGAAGAAGCTCGTCGAAACTCACCAAGAAGATCATCATGAAATCCAGGAGTTTGCCGGGAGTCTGTTGGAAGATTACCGAGAGATTGTCGGAAGTCCATCGGAAGATTGTCGGAAGAAACCTAGACTTATCGGATTTGTTTTGTTTAGTGTATGTCTTAAAAATCGTAGTTAGCACATAATTAGGGTTAGGTTTGGGAGGTAATCCCATTAACCTTGTTAAGGGCCAACTGAGCCCATAATTGGAGTAGTTTGGGCCAGATTCAAGGCCAAAAAAGGTTGCTGAACCTTGTTAGGTAGTGGCACCACCCGAGGTGGGCGGTGGAACCGCTTGAGGCTCAACCTCCTAGGTGGTCTAGGCGGTGGTACCGCCGACAGTTATTACTACTAAGCGGTGGTACCGCCCTATCAGGCGATGGTACCGTTAGAGCCCAGTCTCCGAGGCTCTGTCAGGTGGTAGTACCGCCAGGCTGGGCAATGGTACCGCCAAATGTCAATGCTACAATTGGTGATACCGCCCAGTATAGGCGGTGGTACTGCTAGTACCCCGGAAACCCGAGATGAGACACTTTTTGGCTCCAATTTTGAAACCATTGGGGCCTATAAGTATCCCATCCTTTTCTGCATAAAAGGGTAACAAAGTACAATCTTAGTGTGAAAAAAATCTTTTAAGTGTTGGGGTGTAAAAGTGTTGTAAAAGTACAAAGAGTCATTCTCCTCCCTCTCTTTAGCTTTATAATCATCAAAAAAGAAGTGTGAGGCTCGTAAGGGTTATCTCCTAAACCCATAAAAAGGAGAAAGTGCTCTAAAGAGGTGGGTGGTTTTCGCTTATTGAAGGAAGACCATTAGTGGATACCGGTGACCTCAACGGAGGAGGAATTAGAAGTGGATATAGGTCACAACGACCAAACCACTATAAATTCTGGTGTGTTTTTTTTCTTATTGCTTATTTTATTACTTAGCTGCTCACTTCTTTTTACATTCACTCTAAGTTGTTATTTTGATTACTTTTTGATACAGGCTTTGTCAAAACAATTTTAATCAAAGAAAGTTTTTCAAACCATCATTTTTACCGCTGCACTAATTTACCCCCCCTCTTAGTGTCGTTCTTGATCCTAACACTCTTGCCCCATGCCAAGGCTTTCCGAACCCAACTTTGCCTCCATAAGTTAAGTCGCCTTGGTTCCTCCATCAAATGCTTCTCCGAGATAAGGTGCATGTGCCCAAAAACTCCTTTCATCTTTTGCACCATGCAAGATGAGTCCGCTCCATCAGAATGAAGAGCCTATGGAACGACATGATCTCGCTTTTGCCTCGATAAGAGTTCATGTCCTTGACCTCTGTCTAAGGAAAGCTTTGTGCCTCCGCTCCATGTTCCATCTTCTATGCCGGCTCCCTTCATGTGGCTTGGGTTCTTCGTCAAATTACACCCAAGTTGCTCTGCTCCTCGATTTGCATTGAGTTGATGATGGTTCTCACGCCCACCATTTCACGAGTCAAACCTCTAATAAGTCTGATCTCCATATCGACTCTAAGTGTGCCTTAATTTGAGTTGTATTAGATCGCTCTTTTACTTGATCTCGCAATGCATCCCCCTAGTGCATTATCTCAAGCGAGATTATGTGACGACTCCTTATCGCTCGCTCGGTCTGTTGAGCTTTGTGAAGTTGTTTTGAGGTACTCCTCTGTAATATATGTGATCCGTTGCACATAGTTCTCCCTCTAGAGAGCCGAGATTTATCCCTCCTAGATATCTGTCCCGTTGGAGCAACTTTACTATTCACTTCCTTCTCTTTGAAAGTTTTGGAGACCACCATCCCCTTGGACTACTCTGTCTTGCTGAAAAAGCTATGTATTATTCTGCCTCCCGCAAACGCACTTGCTATATTATGATTTCACGTCAATACAATCTCTGCTACACCCCTCAAGGCCTAGTAACATGCTGAAGTTACTGTACACTTCAGCCTCCTATAGATATATCCTTCTCATGCTAAAGAAAAAGTTTTATTGCTCCATAGTGCCAAGTTTCGATTGCCTTGGGATGGCCACGAAAACTCCATTATTCGCATACAAGCCCTTGCATGAGTATTGACTTCTTCGAGTGAGCAATTCCCCTCACCTTTGTGAACTTTGCATAATTCTTTCAGTCGCTGAACAACTCATTCCACCTTTCATGGTCTCATCCTTTACCAAGTGCCTCGCTTGCCTTGAGCACCATCAAGTATAGTTGCTAACGTTGAGTTGTAGCTCAAACTCAACCATCCCAACCTTTGTGCACTATGCATTCTTCCTAGCTTGCTTGTCCTCGTGGTGCCTCTTGCATGAAGGGTTCGCCATTCCTCTGAATGCCAAACTCAGATACCCGCTCCTCTAAGTGACTCTTTTTCCCTACATCTCCATGCCCGTTTTCCCTCAAATAGTCTCGTATGTTGGCTGCCCTCAACATAGCCCCATTAGGTCCTCCACATTTGCTTGCCAAGTGTTTCTATGAGTGCTTGTCCCGCTATGATACCATCTATCACGGAGTTAGCTCGTTTTGCCTAAGTCATGTGACACCCTTATATGTTCGTCCGCAAAGATCAACCTCCCCGAAACCTCCTATGGTCTCTTAGGACCTACAAAAGAGAAAATATGTTAGATAAAGTGCCTCGCTTGAGATCCATAAGCAATCATTTCAGTAAATACTTCATAGCCAATGTAAATTATAAATAGACTTTACATGCTCTAAACGGTCGCACAACATAGGATCCAAAATGATCTACTATAGATCGAAATCCCCATAAGTGCCCACATGATACAACCTTTATTTGTAAGCATAGGACAGCTACCAAAACCAAAGAAAATAGGGTTGCTAAGCCTACTGCCAGCCTTTTATATGCTGCACAAAGTATAAATAAAGCCGAAAGACACGTACATACATAAACATTACATTGAACACTTCGTTTATAATTTTATCAGTGACGCTATAGCAAAGATGGCCACTAGAAGAGGAACTGCAAAGAATACCTTACAAAGAGGTCAAAATAGAAGCTAGAAGAAGTTTCAGGTACATTTATGATCGGTCTCAATTTATTAGAATCTTATGATAACATATGGGTATTAGATATAAGCAATGGTTATCACATCTACAATTCGTTGCAAATTCTAGCAATACTTAGGAGATTGGCAAGAGGTGAGATGACAAGATGGGTAGTGAAGCAAAAGTTGCTGTAGTGACTGTTGGCAAGGTCACCCTATATCTGTTTGGTGTAGCTATTATTGCAATGGATGCATGATATTTTGTTCCCTCTATTATTAAAAATATTATTTTCATTTTGTATTTGATAGTTAGTGGATATAAATTAGTTTTTAAGAACAATGGTTGTTCAATATTATTATATGATAAGATTATCACGAAAGGAACATTACATAATAGTTTATTTATGCTAGACATTGCTTCACATATCATGCATGTAAGTGAGTCTAAGAGGAAACAAGATGAGGTAAACAATGCATACCTATGACATTATAGGCAAGGTCATATCCTTGAGGGAAGGATTCAAAAGTTGCTAAATGATGGATATTTAGATCCATTCAACTATGAGTCATATGCAACTTGGGAGCTTTGCCTTCATGGAAAATTGACCAACTCTCTATTTAGTAAAATTAGAGAGAGAGCCACTAAGTTGTTGGAACTCATATATAGTGATGTATACGGTCCTATGTCAACTCATGCCATATGTGGTTACTCCTACTTTATTACTTTTACTAATGATTTCTTAGGGTATAGACATGTATACTTAATGAAGTGTAAGTCCAAGACCTTCAAAAAATTCAAGGAGTATAAAAATGAAGTGGAAAACCAAACTGGAAAGAGTATCAAGACTCTTCGATCAGATCAAGGAGATGAGTACTTAAGTGTAAATTTCACCCAGTTCCTCAAAGATCATGAGATTCTATCTCAATAGACACCTCCTTATACACCTTCGTTCAATAATGTATCCGAGAGGAGAATCACACACTGTTAGATATGTTGAATCTTGGATTTTGATGATAAAATCAATTGATAAATTAATGATCTAATCTATGTGTTGAGATAAGTGATGCAGGACTAACTACGATCATGAAAAAAACAAAACAATTAAAGAAAAATCTAATGATGGGCCATAGTCAATGATCGGGCATTGGGTTGAATGAATTGGGGATACACTAAAGGATCAAATGATGTAGTGAAAGCTTGCTAGGAGTTCACTGAAAGCTCATCGAAAATTCACCGAAAGCTTATCAAAATTTTACCGAGAATTCATCAAAAGCTCATCGGAAGATCACCGGGAGTTTACCGGAAGTTCATTGAGTGTTCGGTTGAACAATTGATGTGCCGAACAACTTAGATTACTTGTATCGTAATTGTATTATCCTTAACTATCGTAGTTAGGACTTTAATTTGAGTTAATTTTAGGAGAAATCCTACTAACTCAATTAGAGGCTAACTAACCCCTAAATAGGGCTGAATTGTGCCGGTTGGATGGCCCATTCAGCTACTTGGAGCCACATCAGGTGGTGGTACCGCCTAGACTGAGTGGTGGAATCGCTTGAGGCTCGACCTCCTAAGTGGTCTAGGCGGTGGTACAATTGGTAGTTAATGCTATCATGTCAAGCAGTGGTACTACCATAGCCCAGTCTTCAAGGCTCTATCAAGCGATGGTATCGCCCATTGTCAGTCTTTAAGTAATGGTACCACCAATACTCCGGAAACTCAGGATGAGACATTTTTTGGCTCTATTTTTGAAGCCATTGGAGCCTATAAAAACCCCACTCATTCCTGTATAAAAGAGCACAAAAGTGTGAATAAAAGTCTTGAAATTTTGAGTTATAAAAGTGTTGAAAAAGTGCTAACTGTCCACCTCCTCCTTCTTTAGCTTTGTGATCATTATAAGAGAGGTGTGAAGCTTATAAAGGTTGTCTCCTAAACCTGTAAAAAGGAGAAAGAGTTATAAGAGGGTAGTTGGTCTTCACCCATTAAAGGAAGACCGTTAATATACGTCGGTGGCCTTGACGGAAGAGGAATCGGGAGTCGACGTAGGTCACGATGATAGAACCACTATAAATTTGGTGTGCACTCTTTCTGCTCTTCATTACTATTGTTCTCTATTTTAATTACTTATTACATTTACTTTAAGTACACTTGTGATATCATTTCCAATACGGGCTTTATCGAAATAGTTTTTCTAAATCATCGATGTTTTTATTGTAAGCACTAATTCACCCCCCCTCTTAGTGCCAATTTTGGTCTTAACAGTTAGTATCAGAGCAAAGGTTTTTCTTGTTTGGTTAACACCTAAAAGAAATGTTAGGATCAAGAGCGGCACTAAGAGGGGGGGGGGGGGGGGTTAATTAGTGCAATGGAAAAATCATTGATTTCGAAAAGTATTCGTTTCGATTCAATCCGTTTCAAAAAGAAATAGAACTTGAAAGCTTTCGTAAGAATGTAAGGAGAAGGTTAAGGAAGTTTGCAGGAATGTAAATTGCACAAATCAAAAAGCAAACTAGAATTTAGAGTGGTTTGGTCGTTGTGACCTACATCCACTTCTGATTCCTCCTCTATCAAGGTCACCGGCATCCACTAATGGTATTCTTTCAATAAGTGAAGACCAACCACCTCTTTACAATGCTTTCTCCTTATCACGGGTTTAGGAGATAACCCTTACAAGTCTCACACCTCTCTTGAATGATCTCAACACTTAGAAAGAGAGGAGGAGAACTCTAGCACTTTTACACCACTTTAACACTATAAAAATTCAAGATTATGCTAATACTTTCATACCCTTTCATGCTGAAAAAGGTAGAGTATTTATAGGCTCCAATGACTTCAAAATTGGAGCCAAAAAGTATCTTATCTTGGATTTTCAGGGTACTAGCGGTACCACCACCATTACAGAGCTCAGAGACCGAGCTCTAACGATACCACTGCTTGACAAGCGGTACTACCATGGCAGGTAATAACTGTCGGTGGTACCACTACTCAGTCTGGGCGGTACCACTACCTAGACCACCTAGGAGACTGAGTCCCAAGCGGTGCCACCGCCACATTGGGTCCAGCATCCTAGTTGGGCCTTGAATCCAGCCAAAACTAACCTAACTTCGGGCCCAGTTAGCCCCTAACAGAGTTGATGGGATTACCTCTCAAATCAAACTCTAATTATATGCTAACTACAATTTTTAAGACATATTCTAAGCAAATTAAATCCAGTTTATCTTGATTTCCTCCAACGAGCTTCCGGCATGCTTCCGACGATCTCTCGACAATGTTCCAACGAGCACCCGGCAAGCTTCTAGACTTTACAACGATCTTCTTGGTGAGTTCTGACAAGCTTCTTTTGCAAGCATTTGGACATCTCGATCACTTCCGGTAGAACTTTCGATGAACATCCGGACTTCCGACAAACTCTCGAACTCCCAATGAAATCTCGATCTTGACTTCGACATAATATTTGCTTTATGTCTTACTGATATCATAGTTAATCCTGCATACTTTTCTCAATATATAGATTAGATCAAATAATTTACCAATTAATTTTATCATCAAAATTCGAGATTCAACAATCTCTCCATTTTTGATGATGACAATCAATTGATGATGGAGTTAACCTTAACTCCCCCTATCTATATGTCATTCTTGAGAAAGGATACTCTTGAATTTAAAGCCTTTGAATTCAAGTATTAAACTAATAAGTTAAATTCATTTAAGCTTATCAACATGCACTTTATGATGCTTATCAATTCAAAATACGATACTACGTTTTTATCACAATAAAAATGATGTCAATACATGACATCCAATTTCAAGTTCATCATAGAAAGGTTATAAACAATCATCATTTTCACATATGATAGAAATTTTAAATATGAAATTTAGTAATATTCAAATTTCAATAAAAATGATGATTCATCAATCCTGATTCCAATTGTAATAAAGTATGATAATTTTGATATTTGATCATAATGATAGACATTTATTATTTTGATACGAAATCAAGCATGATACTAGGAATAAAACATTTGCAAGTAATCATGTCACATTCCGATATGTTTCAAGCAAATATTTTGATATTTTCACGTATGTATTTAACGATACCAATCATTTTTAGTTATATTTACAATACATTCAAAATGTCAAGTTATCATCAATTTGCCATATTTCTCTCCCTTTGTCATGAACACAAAGAAGAACCATACAACAATGCAAGTGTGGTAAACAAAAGTTCAAGCAAGTTCCACATCGATTTATCCAAGTTAGCAAAGATGAGAATTTAAAAAAAAATTTGCATGATAACTACTTTTGGATAAGCTAACTTTTTACTTTAAATGTGCAAAAGCATTTGGTTCTTCTTAAGAAGTGTAAATTTTTTTCTTCCTTTGTCATAAGAATAAGAAGTAGAGGAAGAAGGAGAATGAATTCATCAAGAACCAAATTCATGAAAGGATTTAAACTAAGTCAAATTCAAAACGATGAGTTTAATGAAATCAAATTGTCATTCTTGTAAGTGATCATTACACACTATAAATTCATAAAATTCTTCTTTCATGAGAAAAGTAAAAAAGAAGCATCAAATGAAGGATTAAAAGTTCTTGAATAAAAGTTCATGAATCAAATTTGTTTCTCATTAAAAATTCACAAGAGTGAAATACATGAGAGAAGTATTTGTTAATAAATTCCATGAGTGAAAGGATTAAGTGCATTAAGTGATAGAGCAAGGGTCTCAAATAAATTTGATACCAAGTAAATTTATATTCCAGATTTCATGAAAGCCTTAAAAAAATTGAGAAAGTCCGAAAATGAAATACAACAAATTCATACATTCGGACAATTTATCATCTCTAACTCCCTTTTAATAAAATCAAATTATTCTTCATTTAAACGTTTTGTAAAGATATCGACTAATTGATATTTTATATTAATAAACTCTAAAGATATGTCATGGATGTTAACATGATCTCTTATGAAATGATGCCTAATGTCAATTAGTTCTAGAGTGTTGAATAGAATTTTTTGTTAAACATATTGCACTTATATTATCACATTTTATATAAATATTCTTAAGATAAGTTTTATAATCTTCCAATGTATTTTTCATCCATACAACTTGTGCACAATATGCACTAGTCGCAATGAATTCGACTTTAGTCGTGGATAGTGTAACCGAGTTTTGTTTCTTGGATAACTAAGAGACAAGTGCATGTCCTAAAAATTAACTTGTTTCTAATGTGCTTTTTCTATCTAATCTACATCCAGCAAAATCTTCATCAGCATAAGCAATTAATTTAAACTTTTTAGATTTTGGATACCATAATCCTAGATTTGTGATTTCTTTAAGATATCTAAGTATTCTTTTAACTGCTATAAGATGTGATAGCTTAGGATTAGATTGAAACCTAATACAAAGTCCTACGCTAAACATGATGTCTGGTCTAGTTATGATGAGGCATAGTAAACTATCTATTATACCCCTATAAGCTTTTTTATCAAAGCTTTCTCAACTTTCATCAATGTCTAACTTGGTGGAGGTACTCATAGGAGTCTTGATAGCCTTTGAACTATCCATATTAAACCATTTTAGCAAGTCTAAAACATATTTTATTTGGCTAAGAAAAATAACATTACTAAGTTGTTTGATTTATAAGCCTAAAAAGAAAGTTAGTTTACCCATTAGACTCACTTCAAACTCTTGACTCATACTTTCGGCAAATAATTCATATAAGGATTCATTTGTAGAACAAAAAATAATGTCATCAACATAAATTTGAACAACAAGAAAATGATTTTTAAAATTTTTAATAAATAATGTAGTATCGACCTTGCCTTTAGAAAAATTATTTTGAATAAGAAAGGAGCTAAGTCTCTCATACCAAGCCCTTGGGGCTTGTTTTAATCTATAGAGAGCTTTAGTAAATTTAAACACATGATTAGAGAAATTATCATTTTCAAATCCAGGAGGTTGTTCAACATAAATTTCTTTGAAAATAAAGCCATTAAGAAAAGCACTCTTAATATCCATTTGAAATAATTTAAAATTATTACTACTAGCATAGGCAAGGAGCATCCTTATGGCTTCTAATCGTGCCATAGGAGTGAAGGTTTTCTTGGTTGAAACCCTTGGCCACTAATCTAGTATTATTTCTAACCACGATACCATATTCATCTTACTTGTTTCTAAACATCCATTTAGTACCAATAATTAAATGGTCATTTGGCCTTGGAACAAGCTTCCATACCTCATTTCTCTCAAATTGTTTCAACTCTTCTTGCATTACGATAACCCATGAATCATCTTTCAAGGTCTCGTTAATGCATTTAGGTTCAATTTGGGAGAGAAAAGTGGTGTTGACACAAAAATTCTTAAGAGAAGAATGAGTTTGAACTCCTTTTGATGTATCTCATATGATTAGCTCCTTAGGATGAGCATCTACAGACTTCTATTCTTTGAGTAAGGATGTTTCGAAAGAAGATGCATCCGAGTTGCTAGATGGAAAAAGGGTTTCATTTAAATTCAAAGCATCAAAATTACGATCATTATCAAAATCATGTTTCTTAACTTCGAAAACTTTATTAAAAACAATATGAATAGACTCTTCTATAAGCAAAGTTCTTTTATTAAAGATACGAAAGACTTTATAAATAGAAGAATAATTAAGAAAAATTCCTTCATTAGATTTTGCATCAAACTTTCCTATGACATCTTTTTCATTCAAGATAAAACATTTACAACCGAAAACTTTAAAATTATTACTACTAGCATAGGCAAGGAGCATCCTTATGGCTTCTAATCGTGCCATAGGAGTGAAGGTTTTCTTGGTTGAAACCCTTGGCCACTAATCTAGTATTATTTCTAACCACGATACCATATTCATCTTACTTGTTTCTAAACATCCATTTAGTACCAATAATTAAATGGTCATTTGGCCTTGGAACAAGCTTCCATACCTCATTTCTCTCAAATTGTTTCAACTCTTCTTGCATTACGATAACCCATGAATCATCTTTCAAGGTCTCGTTAATGCATTTAGGTTCAATTTGGGAGAGAAAAGTGGTGTTGACACAAAAATTCTTAAGAGAAGAATGAGTTTGAACTCCTTTTAGTATCTCAATGAGTAGCTCTAGATGAACATCTACAGACTCGATTCGTTGAGTAAGATGTTTCGAAAGAAAATGCACCGCAGTTTGCTAGATGGAAAAAGGGTTTCATTTAAATTCAAAGCAATCAAAAGTTACGATCATTATCAAAAGTCATGTTTCTACTTCGAAAACTTTATTAAAAACAATATGATAGACTCTTCTATAAGCAAAGTTCTTTTAGTAAAGATACGAAAGACTTTATAAATAGAAGAATAATTAAGAAAAATTCCTCATTAGATTTTGCATCAAACTTTCCTATGACATCTTTTTCATTCAAGATAAAACATTTACAACCGAAAACTTTAAAATATGAACATTGTGTTTTTTTATTATTTCATAATTCATAAGGAGTTTTGGAAAGTAATGGTCTTACTGGAACCCTATTCATTACATAGTATGTCATGTTAATAGTTTCGACCCAAAAATATTTGGGTAAGCTATGTTCGTTTAACATGGTTCTTGTCATTTCTGTAAACTCTTTTTTTTTCTTTCCACTACTCCATTTTATTAAGGATTTCTCAAAGTAGAGAGATTATGGTTGTATCCATTAAATTAACAAAAGTTTTGAAAATCATGGTTTTGAAATTCACCACTGTGATCACTCCGAATTGATGAAATCATAAAGCCTTTTTTTCATTTTGAATAAGTTTACAAAACTTAGAAAAACACTTAAAGCAATCAATTTTATGTGCTAAGAAATATATCTAAGTGTATCTACTGTAAGTTTCTATTTTTTCTTTCTACTACTCCATTTTGTCAAGGATTTCTTACAGTAGAGAAATTGTGGTTGTATCCATTAGATTTACAAAAATCTTGGAAATCACGGTTTTAAAATTCACCATTGTGATCACTTCGAATCGATGAAATCATAAAACTCTTTTCATTTTGAACAAGTTTACAAAACTTAGAGAAATACCTAAAGCAATCACTTTTGTATGCCAAGAAGTAGGTCCAAGTGTATATACTATAATCGTCAATGATGACAAAGGTGTATTTGCTACCTCCTAGGCTTGATATAGCAATTGATCGAAACAAATCCATATGGATCAATTGTAATGCTCTAGAGGTGCTTATTTGATTCTTTGGTTTGAAACTATTTTTTATTTGCTAGTTGACATACATCACACATATTGTCTTTAACGAACTTAATGTGAGGAATTCCTCTTACAAGTTCTTTAGATGAGATTTGAGAGATTAGTTTTATGCTAGCAGGACCTAATCTTCTATGCCAAAGCCAAGCATTATCATTCCAAACCAAAAAACATATATCATTACAAAGATCATCAATGTGGATAGTGTATATATTATTTTTTTTAAGGCAATCATATATATGTTTTTGTGTGCTTTTTCAATAATGCAAGCATTAGATTCAAATTTAACGATATATTCTTTATCACACAATTGATTAATACTCAAAAGGTTATGCTTTAAGCCATCAACCAACAACACATCTTCAATGAAAAAATTGGATTTGTTACCTATGGTTCCTTTGCCAATGATTTTACCTTTGTTATTATCTCTGAAGGTGATATATCCTTCGTCTAGGCTAGTGAGCTTAGAGAATTGAAATAGATCTCCAGTCGTATATCTTAAGCTTCCACTATTAAGATACCATCTCTTGCTCCTAGCTTGTAATGATACATTTTTCTACAAAAAGGATGATTTTTAGGTACTCGTTTGACCTTTGGTACCTTAAAAATCGATCTACATAGCTTATCATGTTGTATTAAGTCATTTGAGGTTCTTTTAAGAACCCAAATTAATTTATGTGGACTATATCTCTTAAGTAGATATTTATAGGCAACATGTCCGAGTTTGCAACAAAAGTTATATTTGGTGTGAGGTGATACATGCAAGGTAGGGCCTTTAACAAATGTGGTTGGATTTTGGTGAGAGCTACTCACAAATCCGATTCTGCCTCTCCTACATGACCCTTATTAGCAAGGATCATGTTCAAGGACTTGCTACCAACCTCAAATTTTTCTAAGGTTTCTTTGAGTAGCAAGTTTTTCTTTTTAAGTATTTCTAGTTCATCATATTTCGTACAAGGAGCTAAACTATCATTATGCTCAACTTGTAATCTATCCAAATCACTAATAAGAGAAGTATGCTCATATTTTAACAATTTATATTTTTTACTAACTAATTTGTATTCATCAAATAAATCAAGAAAAATATTTAATAGTTCATTAAAAGATAAATTTGCATCTAATGAACCACTTACCTCAACTTTGATAGCCATTAGTGCATAGTGAGCAACTTGCTCAGTGTTAGTTTGCTCTTCTTCTTTAGATGCACTTGAGTTATCCCACATTGCTTTAAGAGCCATCTTCTTCTTTGGTTATTTCTTCTTTGCTTGGGGACATTTGCTTTTGAAATGTCCTAGCTTCTTGCATTCATAGCATATAACTTGTTCTTTCTTAGGTTCAAATTTATTTTTAGTGTCATTTCTAAATTTATTCATTTTTATAAATTTTTTAAACTTTCTTGTCAAGAGTGCAAAGTAACCATCATAGTCCTCATCACTTGAATATTCTTTCAAGTGGTCTTCTTGAGTTCTTAGTACCATATTGTTCTTGTTCTTTGGAAGGTTATTCTCAAGCTCTTCATGAGCATTACAAGTCATCTTATAGGTCATTAGTAACCCAATTAGTTCTTCGAGAGGAAAGTTATTTAAATCCTTGGCCTCTTGAATGACCATTACTTTAGGATCCCAAATTTTTGGGAGGGATCTTAAGATTTTATTAACAAGTTCAAAATCCGAGAAATTTTTACCAAGTCCTTTTAGACCATTGATGACATCCGTAAATCGGGTGTACATGTCTCCAATGGTCTCACTCGGTTTTATCTGAAACAACTTATAAGTGTGGACTAAAAGATTAATTTTTGATTCCTTTACTCTACTAGTGTCTTCGTGAGTAACTTCGAGTGTGCGCTAAATATCAAAAGCCATTTCACAAATCGACACTCGATTAAACTCATTTTTATCCAAAGCACAAAACAAGGCATTCATAGCCTTGACATTTAGAGTGAAATTCTTCTTCTCCAACTCATTCCAATCATTTATTGGAAGAGAAGACTTTTGAAAGTCATTTTCTACAATGTTCTATAATTTAAAATCCATAAAAATAAGAAAAATCCTCATTCTAGTCTTCCAATAGGTGTAATCCGTTCCATTGAATATAGGCCGACGAGTGATTGAGTAACCCTCTTGGTTGTCGGGAAATGCCATCTCTCTTGGGTTTCAAACCAAATGAGAGTGACCGAGCTCTGATACCAATTATTAGGATCAAGAGCGGTACTAAGAAGGGGGGGTAGGGGGTGAATTAGTGCAACGAAAAAATCATTGATTTTGAAAAGTATTTGTTTCGATTCAATCCATTTCGAAAAGATATAGAACTTAAAAGCTTTTGTAATAATGTAAGGAGAAGGTTAAGGAGGTTTGCAGTAATGTAAATTGCACAAATAGAAAAGAAAACCAGAATTTAGAGTGGTTCAATCGTTGTGACCTACATCCACTTCCGATTCCTCCTCCGTTGAGGTCACCGACGTCTACTAATGGTCTTCCATGAATAGGCGAAGACTAACCATCTCTTTACAGTGCTTTCTCCTTTTCACGGGTTCAGGAGATAACCCTTACAAGTCTCACACCTCTCTTGAATGATCCCAATAATTAGAAAGGGAGGAGGAGAACTCTAGTACTTTTACACCACTTTAACACTCTACAAATTCAAGATTATACCAATACTTTCGTACCCTTTCATGCTGAAAAGGGTGAGGTATTTATAGGCCCTAATGGTTTCAAAATTGGATACAAAAAGTATCTTATCCCAATTTTTTGAGGTACTGGCAGTACCACCGCCATTACTAGGCGGTACTATGACTTGATAGAGCTTGAAGATCGAGCTTTGGCGGTATCATTACCTGACATGCAATACTATCGCTAGTAAGTAATAACTGTCGGTGGTACCACCGTTTAGTCTGGGTGGTACCACTACTTAGACCACTTGGGAGATTGAGTCCCAAGTGGTGCCACCACCCCAGTCTAGCGATGCCACCGCCAGATAGGGTCCAGCATCTTGGTTGGGCATTGAATCTAGCCCAAACCAACCTAGCTTGGGGACCAGTTGGCCCCTAACAGAGTTGATGGGATTACCTCCCAAATCAAACTCTAATTATATGCTAACTATAATTTTTAAGACATATTATAAGCAAATAAAATCTAGTTTGTCTTGATTTCCTCTAATGAGCTTCCGGCGTGCTTCCGGCAAACTTCCGACGATCTCTCGGTAATGTTCCAATGGACACCCAACAAGCTTCTGGACTTTACAACGATCTTCTTTGCAAGTTCCGATGAGCTTCTTTGGCAAACATTTGGACGTCTCGATCACATCTAGCAGAACTTCCAATAAACGTATGAACTTTCGACGAACTCTCGAACTCCCAATGAAATCTCGATCTTGACTCCAACATAACATTTGATTTATATCTTATTACTGTCGTAGTTAATCCTGCACATTTTTCTCAATATATAGATTAGATCAAATATTTTATTAATTGATTTCATTATCAAAATCCGAGATTCAATAAGAAATAGCTTTTATTGGTAATTAAGAGGGTCTTTCTATCACTCGTCCTACTATGTTTAATGGGACAGACTACACGTATTGAAAAACTAGAATGAGAATTTTCTTGCTTTATATAGATTTGAAGTTATGGAATATTGTTAAAAGCGGTTTTGAGAAGTCTTCCAAACCAATGAATGAATAGAATGATTTGAAAAAGAAGACTTTCTCCTTGAATACTAAAGCGATGAACGTTTTGTTTTGTGCTCTTGATAAAGATGAATTTAATCGGGTTTCTACATGCGAAACTGTACATGATATTTGACACACACTCAAAGTCACACACGAAGGCACAAGTAGGGTTAAAGAGTCAAAAAATAATTTTTTGGTTCATAGTTATAAGTTGTTTCGCATGAAACCAAGCGAAACCATTGGAGACATATATACTCATTTTATGGATGTCGTCAATGGTTTAAAAGTACTTGGTAAAATTTTTTCTAATTTTGAACTTGTTAACAAGATATTAAGATCACTTCTAAAAAGTTGGGATTCAAAAGTAACAACAATACAAGAAGCAAAGGACATAAATAACTTCCACTTGAAAAACTTATTGAGTCCTTGGTGACCTATGAAATGACGTGTATAGTACATGATAAATTTGAAAATAACTATCCAAAGAATAAGGACATGACACTTAGAACTAAAGAAGGCAACTTGGGTAAAAACTCAAGTGATGATGATGATGATGATGACGATGACTTGGCATTCCTTACAAGAAAGTTTAAACAATTCTTAAAACATAACCAAATAAAATAAGATATTAAGAACAAAAGTGAACTAAAAAAGGATCAAATAATATGCTATAAATGCAAGAAGCTGGGGCACTTAAAAAATGAATGTCCCTAAGTGAAGGAGAAACTATCAAAGAAAAAGAAGGCACTCAAGGCAACTTGGAACGATTCAAGTGCATCCGAAGACAAGATGCCAACCAATAAAGAAGTTGCTAACTACACATTAATGACATTTGGTGATGAGGTAAGTGACCCAATCGAAGCTTGTTTAAATTTTGATGAATTATTAAGTGCTTTTCATGATTTATTTGATAAATATAAATTAGTTGGTAAAAAATATAAATTATTAAAAAAAGATTATGCTTCTCTTTCTAGTGAACTTAGAAAATTTAAAAAATGAGCATAATAAATGTATGTTAACTCCTTATACTCAATGTGTAGAGTTAGAGTCATTTAAAAAAAAAAAATTTGTTACAACAAAAAATATTAGAAAAATTTAAAATAGGTAACAAATCTTTAAACATGATCCTTGCTAATAAGGGTCATGTTCATAGAAAGTAAGGAATTGGATTTGTGAGTAAGACTCAACAAAAATCAACTATGTTCCTTAAAGGACCTACATTACATGTCTCACATAAAGAAAAATATATTTTTTTTGAAAAACATGATCATTTTGGATACAAATGTCTATTTAAAAGGTATAGTCCATACAAATTAGTTTAGATTCCTAAAGGAACCATAAATCACTCAATGATAGGTAGATCTATTTATGAGGGACCCAAAGTTAAATTGGTACCTAAAAGAAAACCTTCTTTCTTGTAGATGTGTTTACAATCATAAGCTAGGAGCAAGAGATGGTACCTTGATAGTGGATACTCAAGGCACATGACCGGAGATCCAACACACTTCTCTAAGCTCACTAGTCAAGACAAAAGATTTATCACCTACGGAGACAACAACAAAGAAAAAATTATTGGCAAAAGAAATATAGGTAATAAATCAAACCTTTTAATTGAAAATATTTTATTAGTAGATGGTTTAAAGCTTAACTTGCTAAGCATTAGTCAATTATGTGATAAAGATTATAACATTAAATTTGAATCTAATGGTTGCATTATAGAAATACCACACATAAATAGATCTTTAATTGTCTTAAGGACCAACAATGTTTATACTATTGATCTTGATGAGTTTTGTAATGAAACTTGCTTTTCGATTTTAAATGATGATGCATGGCTTTGACATAGAAGATTAGACCATGCAAGTATGAAACTAATTTCACTATAAGTAAAGAACTTGTAAGAGATATGCCTAAAATTAAATTTGTCAAAGATAAAATTTGTGATGCATACCAACTAAGAAAACAAATAAAAAGTAGTATCAAATCAAATAATCAAATAAGCACCTCTACACCACTACAATTGATCCATCTGGATTTATTTAGACTAATTGATACAACAAGCCTATGAGGTAATAAAGATGCCTTTGTAATTATTGATGTTTATAGTAGATATATTTGGACATGTTTCTTGGCACATAAAAGTGATTATTTTAAATATTTTTTAAAATTTTATAAACTAGTTCAAAATAAAAAGGGTTTCATGATTGCCTTTATTTAAAGTGATTATGGTTGTCCTGACAGAACCCCAGAGGAATTATATGCAGATTTATCTTTGAGGGAGATCACTCCTTGAAATACTATAGGGGTTCTAGCCTCCAAGAAGTCAGTCAAATGGCTTCAATTGTAGATAGATCTTTTTCCTAAAGAGATGGAAGCTATATGCTTATATAGGGCTCTAAACCCTAGCCCTAGGGGCTGCTTCCTAAGTGAGTTATCCCTTTTGCCCTCAACCATAACCAACCAGTCCAATAAAAGGGGGCAATAGCTAGGAAGCCAAAAGGCCCAAATATAAACCCTAGCCACTCTTCTTTATAGGATAGAGGCAGCTAGGTTGGGTTTATTACAATCTCACAAGATTCTATTAGATGCTTCTTGGTTGAGTAATGTTAGGGTCGAAGCGGCACTAAGAGGGGGGGGGGGGGGTGAATTAGTGTAGCAGATTAAAACTTGTAAATTTGAAAATGATTCCGTAAATGCATAGAGATTTCGATTCGACAATGAATGACTTAATAAAAGTAGCTCGAGTAAAGTGAGAAGATGAAAACCGAAAGCTTGCTGCTGTGTAAATAACAATTTTAGAAAGGTAAGTACTCACACATTCAAGGAACACACCAATTTAAAGTGGTTCGGTCAAATGACCTACATCCACTTGTGAAGCCTTCTTCGATGAGGCTCCCAACTTTCACTAGCAAATCACTTTGAAGGGGAAGGACAAATACCCATCTTATAACCTTTTACAAGTGGTTCACACTCTTACAAATTTTCAAAGAGAAAGGAGGTAAACACTTAAGCTATTGAAAACAAGACTTGCTAAAGATTTTGCTAAGGCTTTGTCTCAATCTCTAACTTCTCAAAGGTTGTTTTTTCTACTGAGAATTGAGGGGTATTTATAGGCCCCATGAGGATTCAAATTTGGGCTCCAAATTTGAATTATTTTGGGTTTCCCGATGCTGGCGGTGCCACCGCCTGTCAATGTCATTGACCGTTTACAGGAGGTGCCACCGCCCAGTCCGACGGTACCACCTCCTGATCCCTCGGGTTTTGGGCGGTGCCACCGCCTAGACTATTTCAGCTCACTAGTTGGGCTCCAAACTTGGCCCAAACCAGTCCGAACTTGGGCCCAATTGGCCCCTAACCAGGTTATAGGATTAACCCTTAATCCTAACCCTAATTACATGCAAACTATGAAATTAAGACATAGTCCTAAGCAAGTTTTTAACCGGCAATGTCGAGTTTCCATCCAGCGAACTTCCGGTGGACTTCTGATACACCCTCAGATTTCTTCCGGTGGACTCCCAATAGACTCCCAGTCTTGTGGCGAGTTCAATGAGTCTTTGGCAAGTAGTTGAACCTTCTCGGTGATCTCCACGAACCTCCGACAATCTCTCCGGCGGACTTCCGAAAACTTCGGCAAGTCCTTGATTTCTTCTCGGTTGGTTCTGGTAGCACTTCCGACGATTCTTCGGACTTTCGATGGACTCTCGAATACCCATCGAACTTGACTCCGGTAGACTTGCTTTATGTCTTCAAGCTATCATAGTTAATCCTGCACAAGTAAAGCAAAACTTCGATCTAGACAATTACTCCTAAGCAATTAATTAAGTTGTCCGGCATGTCATTGGTCTCTCGACGCTTCGTCTGATTCTTCGGCGCATCATCCTCTCTTGCGGTCTATTGCCCAATCAACTAATTGACTCCACAACCCCGATATCCTAGGCGCAATACCCGCTCTTCTTGGCCCGATGCCTGAATCTACAGCCCGAAACCTTCTGTCGATACATCGACCGATCCACCGACCCGACGTCCAATCTTCTGACATGTTCCTCCGACCAAACATGATTTTCTTACTTTAATTGTCTTATCTTGATCAAAGCATCCTACATCACTCAAAATATAAATTAAATCAAAAACACATATTAAGTGGTTTCATCATCAAAATATGAGATTCAACAATCTCCCCCTTTTTGATGATGACAACCACTTGATGATGAAGTTAGCTTTAACTCCCTGAGTTTAAACAAACTCCCCCTATCAATATGTCATATTGATAGAACCTTAAATTCAAGCCTAATTCAAGTCATTGCAAATATTCATCATGAATATTTGCAACACGTCATCATGCATAACATGATCATACTTCTCCCCCTTTGTCATCAACAAAAAGGAGAAGTGTCACTTTCTATATGTTTGAGATATGAATTCAACTTATTGCATGAAAAACATAATATCAAGTTTTATCATCATGCAATTTGCAAGCTTGAAAATTTAGCAAATGCTACATCATGCAAGTTAGCAAAAATTTAGCAAGTGCTATATCACATTAGAATATGCAAGCTATCAAGTTTTAGATATGCAAGATAGTAAGATAGCATGTCCTTCTTCACAACATTTTAGAACATGCAGCTAGCAGTTTTAAGATGTTCAAAAAGCAGCTCTTGCTTCTTGAAATATGCAAGTTACAAGCTATCAAATTTTACTTCCTTTGCAATGTGCAAGTTTAGCATATTTTGCGTCTTGAGATAGGCAAGATAGTGATATTCAAGAAGGCAACTTTTGCTTCTTGAAATAAGCAAGTTAGCATTCTTTGCTGCTTAAGATAGGCAAGCTAGCAAACAAGTTTTTACATCTTCTTGACTTGTGCAAGCTAGCTACTTTCTCCTTGAGATGACCCTTTACATCAATTCAAGATAGCACACTAACAACTCTTTCTCCCCCTTTGTCATTGGCAAAAAGAAAGGAAGACCCTTTACATCAATTTCTAAATCATGACAAAGGTAAGTATCAATCTTATTTGTGCATTATTATGTTTTTAAATTAAAATATGCATAATTTCAAAACTTTACATTTGTATCCTTACTTCATGCATTATACAAATAAATTAATCACTATGGGCATATCATACATGATACATCATTTTGATAACAAATTATAGCATTTATCAATATTTTGATCATGATACCAAGCATTCATCATTTAGAGTATTCACGATACACATTATATGCAATACATCACATACATCATCATAATAAAAAACATAAGTATTGCATGCATCATTCCAAATCATAAATATTTCAAATCATGATGGTATTAATTTGTCAAATTGCATCCTACCATGCATGATCATAACTTTTCATTTGTATGCATCAAAATAATATCAAGAGTATTTCATACATAATACCAAATCATCATTTATAATTACATCAATATTCCAATCATTATTTCAATCTACACATCACGAGAACAATAAATTTGCACTATAGACAATCTCATGTTTTATCATTCAAGCTAGCATATATTTTTGCAATTAGCAAGCTAACAATTTCCTTTTTCTTTTATAACAGTGATTCAATCATATCATGCGATAAACATATCATAATTACAAAGGAGTATTGAATCATAAAGAAAATCAATTTATGCATAAAATGTTCCAAGTATCAAGGTACATTTTCTCAAATTGTGGGAATCAAAAAATCAAGAGAAAACAACTTAATTATTCACTTTGAAAAATGTTGTCTTTGATAAAACGAGATAATCATGATTAACAATCTTGATTTTCAAAAAGAATACTCAAGCTATAATTCCGAGAAATCAAGAGAAACCATGATTCATTTTAACAAATCTCCTCTTAAATAAATAATGAAAGGAATTCGTAGAAGATCATGATATAGATAAAATTCATTCAATCTTGTAGAAGAATAAGATATTAATTCATGCATATAAAATTTCTTAATTCATTATGAATCATAAAAATTATGGTTAAAAAAAAATCATGATTCATTTAGGAAAATTTCCTCTTTATGACAAGAAGAAGAAATATAGCAATGAGACCAATCATGATTCATTTGGATGGTAGATGGCAAAAAGAGACATTGATGGTAAAAGATCTCGATTTTTATAGAGTAAATCTCAAGTTATAAATCTCAAAAAATCAAGATAAAGCTCATTCAAATTCAAATTATCAAATCAAAATTATTTTCAAGAGATTCATAAAAAGATGATAAAATAGATTCATCAAAGTCAATTAGATAGAGAAGAAGAATTTTCAAGAAAAATACTTTTATCTATTTAGTTGTTTCATACAAGCATGCCTTTGTCCTTTTTGTGCCAAAAAAATATATATATCATCAATCGTTTAAGATCAAAAAATAAGTTTCATCATAAAAACCATCAAGATCAATAAACCATAAAAATCATCATGTATAACTTTAAAATATCATACATAAAATCGTCAAATAATGGTATCAAAATTTCAATATTTTTATTACAACTTTATGCATAATTAAGTATACAATCGTCAAGCATGACACTGACACTATTTCATACAAGCATTCCTATTTCATTTATGTCGAATCAAAACATGCGTCAATTTTTTTTTAAACCGAAAAAGCTACTTTTATTATTATGAAAATTGATAATCCATCAATTACAAAAATTATTATGCATCATTTCGAAAGAAAACTCATTAAGCATGATCATTCTGCATTACTTCAAATCAAACATGATTTCATTTATTTTCAAAATATTTATCATGATAAGACATACAAGGTAAAGAAATTATTAAACATCAAGCATATTCATCAATCATGGTTTCATTGAGCATAAGGTATTTTTAACCAAAATAATTTTGTTATTTGTTGTAGTCATGCATTTTTCTTTTTAGGTTAATTGATCTTTTCATGCTTAGTTTTCCATACAAAAGCCATGCATCATCATTAAGCATGATATTAAACTTCTTAATATTTTCATTAAGACATCAAGCATGGTTTTAATCAAAATCGGAAATCATCAAGATACATATTTTTTCTTCTCAAGAAAAACATACATATGATCATTAGATTTAAATCTAACATTTTATTCTATTAACATAAAACATGCAATTTTGAAGAAAAATAATTATTCAAAAAACAGAAAATGCATCATGAAAAACATCAAGTAATTTCAAAATAAATTAAGGGGGTTTCGATTACCTCATTATTGAAAGCCGTTAAGGCGTAATTTGCCACCTTACTTTTCTTGATTTTCTCCTCATCTTCGGAGGAGCTCAATTCATCCCAATTTTTGTTTTTCTTCTTGCGTTCAAAGCAAGTAGTTCCATTCTTTTTTCTTTTTAATTTTTGTTTCATTTGTAGTTTAAGTTTACCATCACTTAAGCTTATACTCGAGTGGTCTTCATGTATTCTATGTCCCAAATCCTTCCTGTCCTTTGGAAGATTGTTCTCGAGTTCCCTTTTTGTCACATTACTTATTTCGTAGGTCATTAAAGACTCAATTAGTTCTTCGAGAGGAAATGTTTTAAGGTCCTTGGCCTCTTGAATGGCTGTAACTTTTGGATCCCAACTCTTTGGAAGGGATCTTAAAATTTTAGTTACTAGTTCAAAGTTAGAAAAATCTTTACCAAGAGCTTTGAGTCCATTGATGACATCCGTGAAACAGGTATATATATCTCCAATGGACTTACTTGGTTTCATCTAGAAAAATTCGTAAGAATGCATAAAAATATTGATTTTGGACTCTTTCACTCGGCTAGTGCCTTCATGAGTGACCTTAAGAGTTCTCCAAATATCAAAAGCCGAATCACAAATCGAAACATGATTAAATTCATTTTTGTCAAGTGAACAATATAAGGCATTCATAGCCTTTGCATTTAGAGAAAACATCTTCTTCTCCAAATCATTCCAATGGTTCATTAGAAGAGAAGACATTTCAAATTCATTTTCGACTGTGTGTTATAAATTCAAATCCAAAGAAAGTAAGAAAACTCTCATTCGAGTTTTCCAATAAGTATAGTCCATCCCATTGAAAAAGGGAGGACGAATGAGAGAGTAACCCTCTTGAAAGCCTAAAAAAGCCATTTCTATTTGGGTGTTAAACCAAAGTAGAAAATCGTAGCTCTGATACAAATTGTTAGGGTTAGAGCAGCACTAAGAGGGGGGGGGGGTGAATTAGTGCAGCGGATTAAAACTTGTAAGTTTGAAAACGATTTCGTAAATGCATAGAGATTTCGATTCGACAATGAATGACTTAATAAGGGTAGCTCGAGTAAAGTGAAAGGATGAAAACCGAAAGCTTGCTGCTATGTAAATAATGATTTTAGAAAGGTAAGCACTCACACATTCAAGGAATACACCAATTTAAAATGGTTCAATTAAATGACCTACATCCACTTGCGAAGCCTTCTTCGATAATGCTTCCAACTTCCACTAGTAAATCACTTTGAAGGGGAATGATAAATACCCATCTTACAACCTTTTACAAGTGGTTCATACTCTTACAAATTTTTAAAGAGAAAGAAAGAGGTGAACACTTAAGCTATTGAAAATAAGACTTACTAAAGATTTTGCTAAGGCTTTATCTCAATCTCTAACTTCTTAAAGGTTGTTTTTTCTACTGAGAATTGACGAGTATTTATAGGCCCCAAGAGGATTCAAATTTGGGCTCCAAATTTGAATTCTTTTGGGTTTCCCGATGCTGGCAGTGCCATCGCCTATCAATGGCGGTGCCACCGCTTGTCAATGTCATTGACCGTTTACAGGTGGTGCCACCGCTCGACCTTTCGGGTACTAGGCAGTGCCACCGCCTAGACTATTTCAGCTCATTAGTTGGGCTCCAAACTTGGCCTAAACCAATCCGAACTTGGGCCCAATTGGCCCCTAACCGGGTTATAGGATTAACCCTTAATCCTAACCCTAATTACATGCAAACTATGAAATTAAGACAGTCCTAAGCAAGTTTTTAACTGGCAACGTCGAGTTTCCTTCCAGCGAGCTTTTTGGCGAACTTCCGGTGGACTTCCGATACACCCTCGGATATCTTCCGGTGGACTCCCAATAGGCTCCCGATCTTGTGGCGAGTTCAATGAGTCTTTGGCAAGTAGCCGAACCTTCTTGGTGATCTCCGCGAACCTCCGAAGATCTCTCTGGCGGACTTTCAAAAACTTCGGCAAGTCCCCGATTTCTTCTCGGTTGGTTCCGGCAGCACTTCCGATGATTCTTTAGACTTTCGGCGGACTCTCGAACACCCATCGAACTTGACTCCGGTAGACTTGCTTTATGTCTTCAAGCTATCGTAGTTAATCCTGCATAAGTAAAGCAAAACTTCGATCTAGACAATTACTCCTAAGCAATTAATCAAGTTGTTCGACATGTCATTGGTCCCTCGATGCTTCGTCCGATTCTTCGACGCATCGTCCTCTCTTGCGGCCTATTGCCCAATCGGCCAGTTGACTCCACAACCCCGATATAATAGGTGCAATACCCACTCTTCTTGGCTTGATGCCCGAATCTATGGCCCGAAGCCTTTTGTCGATATATCGACCGATCCACCGACCCGACGTTCAATCTTCTGACATGTTCCTCCAACCCAACATGATTTTTCTGCTTTAATTGTCTCATCTTGATCGAAGCATCCTGCGTCACTCAAAATGTAGATTAAATCAAAAACACATATTAAGTGGTTTCATCATCAAAATATGAGATTCAACAAGTAAGACCCAACCCTGCTAGGGTCCTATCAAGTCCGCCCTCTCCAAATCAGCCTAGTCCTTAAGCTGAGGTTCCATAAACTTAGGGAACCGAGTCTTCAGCTACTCATGTGATTCCCATGTGGCGTCTTCAAGTGGTAAATTATTCCAATGCACTAGTACTTCAGTTGAGGGACATCGGCGATGCATCACGATTCTGCGATCGAGGATGGCTTGTGGTTGGGCTTGAATATCTCGATCATCAATGGTGTTGGGCGGCTAGATTTGGGGTGACTAGTGTTCTCCCAACATGGGCTTCAAGCATGACACGTGAAAGACATGGTGAATTTTGGCATCCTCAGGCAATTTAAATTTGTATGCCACGGCTCCA
>CM017192.1:14439989-14452489 GCA_004837865.1 Musa balbisiana | reverse complement strand
GCACGGCGGCCACCTGCGCGCAAGCACTACGCCCGCGCGAATGGCGACACCTGCGGCCGCTACACCCGCGAGCAGAGGCGCCGCAGGTTGAGGCACCTGCGCCCACTGCGCCCGCGGGCAAGGCGCCGCAGGGCAGCGGCGCCTGCGATTGCTGCTCCCGCGGGCAAAACGCCCCCGTAGGGGCGGCCGCCCGGCGGGTCAGCACCGCCTACGGGCGCTGCCCTAAGGGCAGAACCGCCCACTGAGGTGGAGGTGCCCGTCGGGGCGCCCACCTGCAAGGGCAGCGCCGCCAGCCGGCGTGCCGCCCGCAGGCGACGGCAGCGCCCTATCGGCGGCGGCAGCAACAACAGCAAGGGAGATAGGCTTAGGGTTTTGGGCAAAAGACAGTTTTGCCCCTCGAAATTTGAAAAATGTTAATTTCTGTCCTTTGACCAAATTACGAAAATATCCCTTAGAATTCAAAAAATCCTCCATATGTCTTTGATTTCAAAAAATATTAATTAATTAAAAGGTTTAGTTGATTATTATTTTCATTATTATCTAGTAGTCTTACATGACAATGATTTATACATGTGATGTATGATGTGTAGATGGATAATCATGGTCCGTATGATGTGTGTACTTGTGATTATTATTATTGGGGTATGCGAGCCTCCATTATATTTTTCATTTATTGTCGGGCCTGTGTGCCTATGATTAAGTTGTAATCATATGAGAAGGCGCAGCGGGAGCGTGGATGTGATAATGGGACTCACGAGATAGATAATTGCAATATCGAGATGTCGACGGAACCGACGAGGACGAGATGGACGATCACCGGGCATGAAGATGCACCATCACACACATAGATCTTAATATGAGTGATTAGGCCTACTGGCTTGGGCCTGATCACATTAGACTGTGGTTCATGATCATCTGGTGTGATTACTCTTGTGATGTGATTGCTTATATACCTACTAGATATATATATATTTGCATGCGATGTAGATATATATTAAATATGTATATGTGTGACATGTCATATTAGGAGACCAAATCATAGAAACCTCTCTCTCTCGATAATATTAAGTCGTTAAATATGAGACAATTAGATTAACCCACATGGCCTTCTATCGTTATAGGTAGGAACCGATTCCTGGTGTAGGTTGAGTTGGTCGAGTCCCTCGAGGCTTACCTATATCGCGATTCGCTATCTTATCTACGACATAGAGATGTCACCAGTGACTTGAGGGCATGGTATGCTTGGTCGAGTCCCTCGAGGGTATATCATCAAATCAGACTCATCTTGTAACGAATGTGTTGATTTAACCAAATATCATGGTTGGTCGAGTCCCTTGAGACCATGGTGATTCGGAGGCCGAACAGGACGGGAATCGCAAGAAGTTGTGATCGGCAAGAGTTGCCTACCTTTTGGGCTTAGTGTGATTGGTCGAGTCCCTCGAGGTTACACTAAGACGTTGATTGGATCCTGATCCCCACTAGAAGTCTGCTGGAGACTTCCGTTTCACGTGTTGAGGGTGTCGCGTGACTCGCTAGTAAAATAGTGGGAGTATATTAAGATAGAAGTCCATATCTTGATAGTTTATTTCTTGCAAAATCTGCATGTTATTCATTTCTGATGCATCTTTATTTTCAGAAAATGTCGCTTTCAAATCCCTTACGTGGCATACTTGATGTCAATCACCTCATTGGTCCAAATTATACGGATTGACTCTGCAACTTAAGAATTGTTCTAACGATAGAGAAAATCGCATACGTCCTTGATACAGTAATGCCTACGCCTGAGGAAGGGGCAAGCGAGGATGAGATCACTCGCTACGTGAAGTACACTGATGACTCCACTCTTGCTTAGTGTTATATGTTGGGCTCTATGACTCCTGAGTTACAGAGACAACATAAAAAGATGGATGCTAGATCCATTCTCCTACATGTCCACAAATTATTTGAGGAACAGGGAAGGACTCAGCGATATGAGATATCCAAGAGCCTCTTCTGCACTAGGATGACTGAGGGGACACCGGTTCAAAACCATGTCCTAAAGATGATTGAGTGGATGGAGAATCTCACAGGTTTACGAATGGTCCTAGAGGATAACTTATGTGTGGCAATTATGCTTTAGTCCCTACTAGATTCCTTTTCACGGTTCATAATGAATTTTAATATGAACAAGCTTGAGGTGACTCTTCCAGAGCTCCTCAATATGTTGAGGGAGGCAGAGAGTACTATTAGGAAAGAGAAGCTAGTTCTCTACACTAGTGAGACCAGAAAGAAAAGGAAAGCAAAAAAGTCCCTTAAGAAGGGAAAGGGCAAGGGCAGACCAGGAAAAGCAAAGGTTGCTAAGAACGACCCAGCAAAGGACAAAGGCCAGTGCTTCCATTGTGGTAAAGATGGGCATTAGAAGAGGAACTACAAAGAGTACCTTACAGAAAAGGTGAAACAGAAGCTTGGTGAAGCTTCAAGTACATTCATGATCAGTCTCCATTTATCAGACTCTTATGATAACACATGGGTATTGGATACCGGTAGTGCTTATCATATATGCAATTTGTTGCAGGTTCTGGCAAGGCCTAGGAGACTAGAGAGAGACGAGATAGACCTTAAGATGGGCAATGGAGCAAAAGTTGCTATAGTAGCCATTGGCGAGGTTGCCCTACATCTGCCTAGTGGAGCTTTTATTGCATTAGATGCATGTTATTTTATTTCTTCTATTATCAAAAACATTATCTCCATTTCATGTTTGATAGTGGATATAAATTAGTTTTTGAGAACAATGGTTGTTCGATATTATTAGATGATGAGATCATCACGAAAGGAACATTACATAATGGTTTATTTATGCTAGACACTACTCCACATATCATGAATATAAGTGTCTAAGAGGAAACGAGATGAGATGAATAGTGCATACGTATGGCATTGTAGGTTAGGTCACATCCATGAAGAAAGGATTCAAAAGTTGCTAAATGATAGATATCTAGATCCATTTGACTATGAGTTATATGTAACTTGCGAGCCTTGCCTTCGTGGAAAACTGACCAACTCTCCATTTAGTGGAATTGGAGAGAGAGCCACTAAGCTGTTGGAACTCATACATAGTCATGTATGTGGACCCATGTCAACTCATGCCATTGATGGTTACTCCTACTTCATTACCTTTACTGATGATTTCTCAAGGTATAGATATATGTACTTAATGAAGTACAAATCCGAGACCTTTGAGAAATTCAGAGAGTATAAGAATGAGGTGGAGAACCAAACTAGAAAGAGTATCAAAACTCTTCAATCAGATCGAGGACGTGAGTACTTAAGTACAGAGTTTACTCAGTTCCTCAAGGACCATGAGATATTATCCCAATGGACACCTCCTTATACACCTTAGCTCAATGGTGTGTTTGAAAGGGAAATCATACACTGTTAGACTTGATACGATCCATGATGAGTTTCGTTGACCTACCCATCTTATTCTGGAGATATGCCCTAGAGACCGCAACTTACCTTTTGAACAAAGTTCCAACTAAGTCGGTAGTGTCTACACTATATGAGATATGGAAAGGGAAGAAGCCCGATCTTAAAGTTGTTAAGATTTGGGGCTACCCTTCGCACGTTAAAAGACACAACCCCGATAAGTTGGAATTGAGGACAAAGCGGTGCAAGTTCGTAGGATACCCCAAGGAAACTTGTGGGTATTATTTCTATTATCTCGAGGACCAAAAGGTCTTTGTAGCTAAGAGAGTAGTGTTCCTTGAGAAGGAACACATTTTTGGCGGAGATAATGGGAACATGATAGAGTTGAGTGAGGTTAGAGAACTAAGCTCAAGCACCACTCTACAACCTAAGTCTGTTCAGGTACCTAACACACAAGTTTCAAGTTTACGTAGGTCCGGTAGAGTATCCCATCCTCCTGAGAGATATGTGGGACATATTAGAGGAGAAGATGTTGAGGATATTGATCCTCAGACCTACGAGGAGGCTATTATGATTATAGACTCCGGGAAGTGGCAAGAAGTCATGAATTCTGAGATGGATTCTATGTACTCCAACAAGATTTGGTACCTAGTTGATGCGCTCAAAGGTATTGTACTCATCGGTTGCAAGTGGATCTTTAAGAAAATGATCGGAGTAGATGGAAAGGTAGAGACCTATAAAGCAAGGCTAGTGGCTAAGGGGTATCGTCAAAGGCAAGGTATTGACTATGATGAAACCTTCTCACCCATAGCAATGCGAAAATCCATCCGAATTCTATTGGCTATTGCAGCACACTATGATTATAAAATCTGGCAGATGGATGTGAAAACTGCATTCCTCAATGGGAACCTCGATGAAGAGGTGTATATGATACAACCTGAGGGATTCATGTCCAAGGACTGCTCAGATAAGGTGTGTAGGTTGCTTAGATCCATTTATAGACTAAAGTAAGCTTCCTGAAGTTGGAACATAAGATTTGATGAGACAATCAGATCTTATGACTTTGTTAAGAACGAAGATGAGCCTTGTGTGTACAGGAAGGTAGTGGGAGCGCTATCACATTTTTGGTGTTATATGTAGATGACATCATAATCATTGGGAATGATGTAGGAATGCTATCCACAGTAAAGGCTTGGTTATCTAGACACTTCTCCATGAAGGACTTAGGGGAAGCATCCTATATCTTGGGGATTCAGATCTATAGAGATAGATCCAAGAGGATGCTTGGCTTGTCCCAATCCAGGTACATAGAAACCATTGTCAAAAGGTTTGACATGAAAAATTCCAAGAGAGATCTCATACCGATGAGACATGGGATATCACTTTCTAGGAGTATGTCCCCAAAGACTCTAGAAGAAAGGGCAAACATGGATATGATACCTTATGCCTCGGCGATAGGGTCTATCATATATGCCATGCTATGTACTAGGCCTAATATAGTGCATGCTCTGAGTGTCACGAGCATGTATCAGGCAGATCCAGGTTTGGAGCACTAAAAAGTAATAAAGTGTATCCTTAAGTACTTGAGAGGGACTAAGGATCTTTTACTAGTATATGAAGGTAGTAGACTCAAGGTTGAAGGCTACACAGACTTAAGTTTTCAATCTAATGTCGATGATAGCAATTCAAATTCGGGGTTTGTGTACACTTTGAATGGAGGAGCAGTGTGCTAGAAGAGTTCCAAGCAAGATACTACTGCTGACTCGACCATAGAGGCGGAATACATTGCTGCAGTAGATGCAGTAAAAGAGGGAGTTTGGATGAAGAAGTTCATCACAGATTTGGGAGTCGTGCCAGATAGTGAGGAGCCGATTTCCTTATATTACGACAATAACAGTGCGATTACTCAAATAAAGGAACTCATGTCTCATCAAAAGTATTCTGAGGAGGTTCCAACTTATTAGAGAGATCATGACCCAAGGAGATGTAGTAGTGGAATGAGTTCCATTCGAAGATAACATTGCAGATCCACTAACAAAGCCGTTGTCTCATATTGTTTTTGAGCGTCATAGGAGTCTGATGGGGATCAGACACATAGGTGATTGGCTTTAGGTCAAGTGGGAGATTGCTAGTCATAGGTGCCCAACAAGCCAATCACGTGAGTGATGGCACGTGTAACTTGATACGAAATCTTTTTGCTTATTATATTTTGGCATTTATCACTTTATATTATCTATTGCATATATGCATATATATATTGTGATGTCCTTGGATCCGTACAATGGGAATCAGATCGTGATGAGATCACAATAATGAGACCGATTCACCTTTAAACACAAATCCTAAATAATCCCGGACATATGTTACTCGAGAGAGACATCGTGATAACCGGACAGACTGGTGCGCTGTATACCCGTCTATATGATGGATGCAACTGGTCTCAGAGCTGCTCGTGTGAGGACACTAGGGATACAGTACAAGTGCTCATTGGAGAATGAGTTCACTGATCGATCCGCTTACGGAATACTGGATGGTTGATGATGCCTTATTGTCAGACAACGATTTCGTAATCCTAGTGATGTATCTGGTCCTTAGACTTGAGACACCAAGGATGTCCTGTATGAGTGCTCCACTCTTTGATACTAGACTTATAAGTTTGGATGTCCCAGATCTAGTACAGCTAGTCATTGGGAGTGGCAGTCGATTTTACGAGAGCTATTGAGTGTCGATATAGGATCATCCACTCTTGGTATCATGAGAGGAATATCCCATGTGTTCTTGTTCAGACAAATCCCTGGCCAGGGTCATTCGGATTGAGAGAGAAAGAGTTCTCCGGGAGAATCTGATTAGAGCGAGACTCGAGTAGAAACCGTATGGGTCTGACAACACCATGCCCGATATATGATCTCTGGGATATTAGATGGATGAGAGACTATAGGTATACAGTAACTGAGGATAAACAGGTCCAACGGATTAGATTCCCTCCCCTATATCATTTGGGGACTACAGCGAAGTGGCCTAGTACGTCCGTAGTCGATGAGTTGAGTGAATTATTACAGAGATAATGTCCTCATAGTTTGGAAGTTCCAAACTTGGTGTTGTACTAGGACAGTAAAGTCCTTTATGACATCCTAGTTTAACCAAGATGTTAGGATGTCCTAGTACAACACCAAACTAGGCTCATATACTAATTCAAGGTCAATAGGATGGCCGCCCCCTCACTAGGAGTGTTCGTATTATAACCAAGAATATCCTTTATGAGTGCTCCACTCTTTGATACCGGACTCATAGTTTGGAAGTTCCAAATCTGGTACAACCTGTTATTAGGAGTGACAGCCAACCTTACGAGAGTTATTGAGTGTCGATAAAGGATCATCCGCTCTCAATATCACGAGAGGAATATGTTGAATATCAGATTTTGATGATGAAACCAATTGATAGTATTTATGATTTGATCTATATTTTAAGTGATGCAAGAAGCTTCGATCAGGGAGAGACAATTAAAGTAGGAAGAATCATCTTGGGCCAGAGAAAAATATATCAAAATATTGGATGTCGAGCCGAAGGATTGGTCGATGTATCGACAGAAGGCTTCGTGCCACGGGTTCGAGCATTGGGCCAAGAAGAGCGGAAATTACACCAAGTAAATTGAAGTTGTAGAGGTCAACTAACTGATTGGGTAATAGGCTATAAGAGAGGACGATGCATCGAAAATTTGGATGAAGCACCGATGAACCAATGACATGTCGGACAACATTTGATTTGCTTTGTAATAATTATCTATATCGAAGTAGGTTTTAAATATGCAGGATTAACTATGATAGCGATCAAGGCATAAAGCAAAATGAAGTCCCGGAATCAACAACGAGATTTCGTTGGGAGTTCAAGAGTTCATCGAAAGTCCAAACGTTTGTCGAAAGTTTTATTGGAATTGACTAAGAAGTCCAGGAGCTTGCTAAAGAAGCTCGTCAAAACTCACCAAGAAGATCATCATGAAGTCCAGGAGCTTGCTAAGAGTCCACTGGAACATTACCGAGAGATCGTATAAAGTTAGCCGGAAGCTCGCTAGAAAAAACCTAGACTTACCATACTTATTTAGCTTAGTGTATGTCTTAAAATTTGTAGTTAGCATATTATTAGGTTGGAATTGGGCTAACTTAATTAAGGGTCAATTGGCCCAAGTTGGGCTGTGTTGGGCCAAGTGAAAGGCCCAAACAATGACCCAATAGGTGGCAACATCATGGCACAATCTTCGAGACTATTCAGGTGTGGTCACCGCCCAAACATAGTCTCCAAGAGACTGTCAAGCAATGGTACCGCTAGTGGTAGCAGTGTTAGTGCTACAGGCGGTGATACCGCCCAACATAGGTGGTGGTACTACCTAGTGTCAATGTCAGTGTTAGTGCTACAGGCGGTGATACCGCCCAACATAGGTGGTGGTACTACCTAGTGTCAATGTCAGTGTTAGTGCTACAGGCGGTGATACCGCCCAACATAGGTGGTGGTACTACCTAGTGTCAATGTCAGTGTTAGTGCTACAGGCGGTGATACCGCCCAACATAGGTGGTGGTACTACCTAGTGTCAATGTCAGTGTTAGTGCTACAGGCGGTGATACCGCCCAACATAGGTGGTGGTACTACCTAGTGTCAATGTCAGTGTTAGTGCTACAGGCGGTGATACCGCCCAACATAGGTGGTGGTACTACCTAGTGTCAATGTCAGTGTTAGTGCTACAGGCGGTGATACCGCCCAACATAGGTGGTGGTACTACCTAGTGTCAATGTCAGTGTTAGTGCTACAGGCGGTGATACCGCCCAACATAGGTGGTGCCTAGTGGTAGGGTGTCAGGTGGTGGTACTACCTAGTGTCAATGTCAGTGTTAGTGCTACAGGCGGTGAGTACCGCCCAACATAGGTGGTGGTATCGCTAGTACACGGAGGACCCGGTATGAGACATTTTTAGGCTCCAAGTTTAAATGCCCTTGAGGCCTATAAATACTCCTCTCATCCCTGGTTAACACACACAAGTATTGAGAGCTAAAAAAAAAGGAAAATTCTATTGTAATCTTGTGAGAACCCCTCTCAAAAGTCTAGGTGTTTGTGAAGTTTAAGAGAGGAGATAGTGGGGTGTAAAGGTTTTCTCTTGAACTTGTCAAAAGGAGAATCAAGTTATAAGGGTAGTTGATCTTCACCCATTAAAGGAAGATCTGTAGTAAAAGCTAGTGGCCTCAACGAAGGAGGAATCGGAAGTGGATGTAGGTCATAGTGACCGAACCACTATAAATCAGTTTACATTTCTTTTTGAGCAATTTACCTTTATTATAAATTGCTTTACCTTCTTATTTCTTTCACTATGCTCCTTTACGCTTCCAATTTAATATCTTTCCAATCGGTTTTCAACAAACAACTATTTTCTGAAATCGTCATTTTTACTACTACACTAATTCAACCCCCCCACTCTCAGTGCAGACTCGTTCCTAATAGTTAGTATCAGAGTCACGTTCTTTTCTCATTTGGTTTCACCCCCAAGAGAAATAGCTCTTTTTGACTTTCAAGAGGGTTTTTCTATCTTCATCCTCCTATGTTCAATGAGATGAACTATACATATTGGAAAGCTCGAATGATAGGTTTCTTACTTTCTTTGGATTTGCTTTATGGAATATTGTCAAAAGAAGTTTTCAAAAGTCTTCTACTCCAATGAATGAATGGAATGATTTGGAGAAGAAAACTTTTTCTTTAAATGCTAGAGCTATGAATGCTCTATTTTGTGCCTTAGACAAAAATGAATTCAATCGGGTTTCTACTTGCGAAATGGCTTTTGACATTTGACACACAATCACACACAAAGGCACTAGAAGAGTCAAAGACTCTAAAATAAATATTTTGATGTGTGATTTTGAATTATTTTATATGGAACCAAGTAAGACTATTGGAGACATGTATATCCGTTTTACGGATGTCATCAATAGTCTAAAAGCTCTTAGTAAAAGTTTTTTGAATCTTGAACTTATGAATAAAGTTTTACGATCACTTTCTAAAAATTAGAATTCGAAAGTAATGGTCATTCAAAAAGCAAAGGATTTAAATACTTTCCCTTTCGAAGAACTTATTGGGTCTTTAATGACCTATAAAATGACTTATGTGGCACATGATGAACTTGGGAACAACCTTCTAAAGAACAGGAAGGATTTTGCACTTAGAACAAAAGAAGACTACTCGTATGAAAGCTCAAGTGATGATAAACTTGAACTTCTCATAATAAAGCCTAAAAAATTTTTAAAACAAGAATCAAAGAATAAAAATAAACTTAAAAAGAATGTAATTACTTGCTATGAACATAAAATGAAGGAAGCATTCTGAGACGAATCGAGCTTATCCGAAGACGAGGAGCAAACCAACAAAGGCAAGGTGGCAAACTACGCCTTAACAGCTTTCGATAACAAGATAATCAAAATCCCCTTAGTTTACTTTGAAATTACTTAATACTTTTCATGAGTTATTTTTAATTTAGTTTTTATATATATAAATTTTTCTTGAAAAATTGCATATTTAATGATGTAATGAAAATGTAAAAAATTGGGATCATGATAGTAATTTTGAAAATGATAATGACAATTGCATGTTTTATGAAAATAAATAAAATGTTAGATATAAATCTAATGCTTGTACACCTAATAAGATTAATTTTATGTATGTTTTTAAGAAGTAATAATATGTAATTAGGTTGATTTCCGTATTACTTTTCGATTTTGATTGAAGATGTCTTATGTTCAATGAAACCATGCTTGATGTGTTAATGAAAATGTTAAGAGGTTTAATGATCATGCTAAATGAGTTTATATTTTGAAATTATACATAATGATTATTGTAATTTATGGCTTATCGATCTTTACCGTAATAAAAGTTAATTTTTTAGTTTTAAACATAATGCATGTTTTGATTTGGCATAAATTACAAAGGCATGCTTGTATGAAATAAAAAGGAATACATTTTTCTTGAAAACTTCGCAATCCCTATCTCATTGAGTTTTCAAGGAGAGATTAATGAATCTATCTTTTTTTTAATCTCTTGAAAGGAGTTTTGATAATTTGATGATTTGAATTTGAATGAGTTTTATTCAAATCATGATTTTGATTTCTTGGAATTGCTTGAGATTTTTTTTGAATCAAGTTCTCTTTTCTATACTCCTACAATTTTTTTAATATTTTATTTAAAGAGGAGGTTTACTATAAAAATCATATCTTTTGGTATTTATATGATCTTATCTTTCATGATATATATTTTTTCTTTTTCCTTGAATTCATGAAGTATATCTTATCATCAAATTTTTTCTCATTATCTTCCATGTGATAACTTGAATATTTATACCTTTGTACTGTTCTCCTTTTTTTTGCCTATAACAAAGGGGGGAAAAATAAATAATGAATGTTTGGTACCAATAATCATTAAGTGATAAATGCTTAAAAAATATTGATTTAATATTTGGTATCATGATCAAAATATTGATTTAATGCATGAAGTGATAAATGCTTAAAAATTTTAATATCTTAATATCATGTATGATATGCTCGTAGTGATGACTGATGTGCTCATTGTTGAATCTCGGATTTTGATAATGAAGTCAATTGTAATTTGTTTGATCTAATCTATATGTTGAGAAAAGTGTGTAGGATTAACTACAATGGCAGTAAGACATAAAGCAGGTGTAGTGCCGGAGTCAAGATCAAGATCACGTTGGGAGTTCGAGAGTTCATCGGAAGTTCGGACGTTCGTTAGAAGTTCTGCGGGAACCAACCAAGAAGTCCAGGAGCTTGCCATAGAAGCTCATCGGAACTCACCATGAAGATCATTGCAAAGTCTAGGAGCTTGCCGAGAGTCCGCCGGAGCATTGTCGAGAGTTCATCGGATGTTCGTCGAAAGTACGTCGGAAGCTCGCCGGAAGAGCGATTGACGCACCAGAACATGAAATGTAGTAATCATGTCTTAATTATCGTAGTTAGAGTGTAAATTAAGTTAGGATTGGGAGGTAATCCCACTAACTTAATTAGGGGCTAACTGGGTCCTAAGTTGGGCTAGTTTGGGATGGATTCAAGGCCCAACCAGGACCCTGAATTCTTGGCCGATTGTGGCATCACCTGGGAGACTCAGTCTCCCAGGAATTCTTGGCAGTGGTACTGCCCCTGTCAAGCCATGGCATAGCTGGCAGTTATTGCTGCCAGCGGTGGTACCGCCCCTATTAGGCGATGGTCCCACTAGAGCTCGGTCTTTGAGCTCTATCAGGTGGTGGTACCACCCAAACTAAGCGATAGTATCGCCTAGTGTTAGGTGCCAGGCGGTGGTACCGCCAGGACCTCAGAAATCCGTGATTAGACACTTTTTGGCTACATTTTTGAAGCCATTGGGGCCTATAAAAACTCCATCCTTTCCTGCATGAAAGGACATGAAACCTATTGGCATAATCTTGAGTGCTTGAGCCTTAAAGTGTTATAAAAGTTAGAGTTCTCCTCCTTTATCTCTTAGCCTTGTAACCATCCAAGAAAGAGGAGTAAGACTTATAAGGGTTCATCTCCTAAACCCGGGAAAAGGAGAAAGTACTGTAAAAAGGTGTTCGGTCTTCACCTATTGAAGGAAGGCCTTTAGTGGACGCCGGTGACCTCGTCAGAGGAGGAATCCAAAAGTGGATGTAGGTCACATTGACCGAACCACTCTAAAACTCGGTTTGCATTTACTTTGACCAACTTTCTTTTATAGCAAATTGCCTCTCATCCTTACTGTGCTTTAATTATGTCTACATACGCTTTCACGTAAACATCTTTCGAGATTGGCTTTAATCGTATGAAGACTTTACGAAATCGACACTTTCCATTTGTGCAATTTACATTGCTGCAAATCACCTTAGTCTTCTCTTGCACTTTCACGAAAGGTTTCAAGTTCAAATTCCTTCCGAAATGGATTGAATCGAAACCATTCTCATCAGAATCGGTTTTAATCAAAACAAGTTTTTTGAAATAGCAAAAGTTTTCCACTGTACTAATTCACCGCCCCCTCTTAGTGACGCTCTTGATCCTAACACTCATAATGATTGGTATCATGAAT
>CM017192.1:14149989-14434989 GCA_004837865.1 Musa balbisiana | reverse complement strand
GAAGGCACAATAAAAGGAAAAAAAACGACAACCACTTATGACAAAGACAACCAGTAGGAAGCTCGTAAATCATCCTAAATAAGAAAACCATTAGGTAGTTTACCTTTGTGATCAATACAGTAAAACATCCAGAAAACAAGCTCATACATAGTCAGTAGTCACCAATCTGGACTCATAGAGGGATGATAGTGTACCTCCAAAATAGCTGATATTTTCAAATTAAGTTTCATTCAAAGAATAAATTAACTCTACCATGACATCTGGTAAGTCATGGTAGAGTTAATTTATGGTGTCCTAAGAATTGTTACATGAACACTATGCCATCCAATAATAACATGCAATGCAATACAGCTTGACATCTGGTTCATCTTTGAAGGTTCAGAAGGAGTTCAAACTCCAAACGAAAAATGTTGCAGATGGACTACATAGCTGAAAGCCTGAAACTTCACATAAACACTGCTATTTGTATCCTTTTTTTTCAGCTTTTCATATTGGTAATTTAGTCACATGTTTCCCCAATGGAAGCCTTCTAAAGAAATCTTTATAGAAATTAAACAAGAAAGTCCAGATCTAATCATTGAACTACAAATGAGAAACCCAAGTGGGTCACTTTATAGTATGGTTAATCACCTTATGCAAAGATCCAGCAACTACAATAACAACAACAAAGCCAAGTCTCAGTTATTTGGGGTTGGCAACATGGATCTTTTACTGCCATTGAGATATATAAAAAATCATATGTTTAATTAAGTCCAGAATACTTAAGGTCTCTTTAGGTCTTCCTCTACGTCTCCTAGTACCATTAACATTAATCATTTCACTTCTTCTGAATATTGTATCTAGAGGTATTCTAAGCACATGTCCACATCATCTTAAATGATTTTCTTTCATCTCATCCTCTATCGAAACGATACTTAGTTATTCATGAATAATATTATTTCTTTTCCTATCTTTCCTAGTAACTTCACACATCCATCTCAACATTCTCACGCAAAGATCCAGCAACTAAAGTCATAAATTGATATAGTCTCTTCGAAGATTTTCAATATACTGTTATATTGCGAACATAACTTTACCCTATAAATCAGTACATGATACTTCTTTATCTGACTTCCATCAACCAATTCATATTTTTCATAGCTTTATATCCCATGGAGAAATCTGCTTCAACAACTGATCTATTTTCTTTAATTAATTCTATCCTTGAACAAATGCCTGTTAACAAAGACGGTAATCTCACATTTGATCATGAAATTATATCTATCATATCTCATTTCATTTTTTTTATTCAGAACAAGAAAGAAGAGCATAATACATGATAGCTATGTTTCCACATAATGGAGTTAGGAATGGAAGCATCTGAAATAGATTTAAAAACATCATTGAGAAAGTGTAGCCAAATAATGTAGTAAAGATTGAAATGCTAGATGGATAAACACTAGTGGCCAATCTGAAACAAGAAGAAGCCTTCAAGGACCCTCCTACTGAGAATTATATATAATTTTTTTGCCTGAAAAAAGAGGATGGAAACAGTCTCTGAGTATAACAACTTGCATTCACATCTTGACATTGCAAATTTGATACAGACATTATCACTTACTTTAATACGAAGAGTTCCATAATCTGTTTCCAAACCAACAATGCCCTGTAAAAGAAAAGAAAAAAAATAGATAAGCAATTTTTTGCTGAAAAGAGACAAAATATAGACCATTCTTTTGTCAAAACATGTTTCTAATCTTTGTTATCTGGTAAAGATGATATTCAAAAGTTTACAAGTTTATTTCAATGTCATGAAGATTAAAAAAAGTCAATAAAGGCCATCAAACAAACTTCAGCAGAAATAATTTCCGGAATTTATAAGTGAAGTTCTAGGATAAACACTTAAAAATATCAACAATTTAACCAACAAACCTCATTAGTAATGAATAATATTGCTGCCCCTTTGGGTCTGTTATATAATATTGTAATGAATAATATTGAAGTTCTAGCAGTCTCTGTTATATACTTTTACTTGCTCTAAGGGTCTGTACTAAAATATTCGGGTACTTCTTTCACATATTTCTTTTTGCCTATAAAGAGTTGGAAGAAAAGGTTGTAACTAAGAACAGCCATACATAGATATATAAGAAGAAACAAGTGCCATCATACCTAATATTAAAAAATTTAATAATTATTTATGGATTTAAAGGAATGATGCTGGCATCCAAAAGAGCATGGCTTGAGATCAACTACATGAGAATCAATGCAGATCAAAAGGAGATTTGAATTTGCCTACACAAAAGGCTGACAGAGAAGAACTGTTTTATGAACCACTCCTTTAGCAAGCAAACTATGAGTATATATATTGATATTCATATTATTCCAAAAACCTTAACAGCAGGACTGTAATTCAAAAGAGAATCCATAAAGAAGGATAGGCCTAGCAAACAACATTAATATTTGATCCAGTTGATTTATGTTCACCAAGTAACATCACTGCAAACAAGGTTAAAATAATAAGAAGCTAAATGTTTCACAAGATGTACAAACTTTCTAATCTGGTAACCAATTTAGTTATTTCTTATCCAGTAATATGAATTGTGATGCTAATAGTACATAATAGTAAAACAATAAAATGGATTACATACTGTTTAATGTATTTCAATAAGATTAAAACTTAACAAAGAATTCTACATATAGCTACTGACTGGCAAGAAAACACCAAACACCAACTTACCTCTCCTATTCCATAAATAAGACCAGAAGTCCATATCACTTTTTCCCCCAAATCATGCAGAGCAGGAAGCAGGACATCCTCCTGTTTTTTCAGCCAGCACTGTGGACGAGAGCAATTAAATGGTTAAGGCACCGATTAAACTATATGAACATTAGTCCTCCAAGAGGTAGAACCAAATTCAATATCTCCAAATCCCAAGTAAACAGACTAAGTCACCTCTTCAAACACTGACATAAACCAAGAATTACGCTCTTGATAACAAGAAAGGAACCAATCAGTTAACAGTAAAATATCTTCATGAACATGATAGATGTCTTTATTATAGCATGAAGTACAGAAAAGAGCTCTGACAATTAAATGATATGATTCCTATGCATTTATTACCATGCTGAAATGATTTGCTTCGGCAAAACATACTTTAGCAGAATAAACTAAGAAAAAAATGTTAAACAGTAACAGCATAGTCCTCAACAATTTATGAGAAGAGAACTATAAATTCATAGATTCTCCCTCTTCCCTAACAAAAGATCAAAGCCACAGAAGTCCCAATCTCAGTAAATGGTGCTACAATGGGTCAGCCATGATCTTCCCCAAGAAAAGCAATCTATCAGGAGAAGTAGATGTTGCAAATTGGGTTCCAAAGCTACAATGTCGATGAAGGAGTATAAGAACTAATATTAACTCATTCTCTTACTGCAGTCACTCCTATTGCCACTTCGAGAGACAATAAGAAATGTTAAGAAAGATGTGTTCCTTAATGGAACCTGAAGACCCTGGGAAAAAAGCATGATATACACACTTAAAAAAGGTCTCATGGCACAACGTGGCCTGATAGAACTATAAACCCAGTAACTTGAACCTTGAACCATGTTATCTAAAATGCTCAAGCTCAAGTTAAGTAGTAGGTATGAGTAACCTTATAAGCCAACACCACATCCTCCCACATTCTGTAAATCATCACAATATATTCCCACCTTCAATGGGGTGTAATAATCCCTCCAACCAGAGATGACTATCCTGCTTACAACGTCGGACTAATTCAGGTGTACCATCTGAAACTAGTCAGGGCTGAAAAAAAATATTAACGAGCTCATCAAAAAGGAAATTTTGTTTTAATCCCCTAGTCAGGGCTGACAAGTCACAAACAAATTTCTTCTTTCTCATTTTCTTTCAAATTGGACAGAGCAAGATTCTTCTTCTCCATTGTTTCCAAAACCATAAACCTCGTTATGTCTGGGGAATATCATCCATTGTCACATGAACCTTAGACGATATCAACAAAGATGCATCCTTGATGCACCGTGAAAATCCCATTAAAGAAAGTTGATTATATCAACTCAGTAGGAAAATGACCTTAAATTAGCGAAGCTGGGAGGTCGCGTAGCTCATCAAACAGAAGAAAATCTATTTCTTAGAGGTAAAGAAAAAGCAAAGGCATAAAACACTGACATGGAAACAACATCTTCCAGCACCAGTCGAACAAACTCTACAGCAATCATAAAAATCTCTCCTTTCATAAACATCACACGACAATGAACAAAACGAACCAACTTTCGTTCAAATGCATCGATAATCCTGAAAATTAAATAAAGGGAACACACTAACCTCTCCGAGTCTCTCGCCGCACCGCTCCCTATCCCCGCAGAACACCCAGGAGTTACAGAGGCACGGCCCCACACTGCCGCACATGGCCTTGCAAGCGCGGCAGCAATCTCTGGACGAGTTGAACTTGTGATCGGCGCCCCACTTGACGGCGGCCCCCCAGAGCTCCAGATGCTCCTGCCCCCTGCAGCAATCCTCGTCACCTACGCCGGCTCCTCTCCCCTCCAGCTCCAAGCCGTCGTTCGGCAGCCCCAGGAAGCGAGATTCCTGCCGGCGGAGTGCCGTCGACAGGCCGAGGTAGGCCAGCGCGCACGAGATGAGCACTGCCGCGACGAGGATCCAGAATAAGGGCCGCCCGCCCGCCTCATTTGGCCTCCTTCCCATCTGACGCAATTGAGAAACAGCGGTTGACTCTCTCAATCTCTGTGGAGGAGGAGAGAGTCGTTTTGATCTGAGGGCAAACAACGGCGGACGGAGAGATTTTGTCGTGTTCAACGGAGTAAAGAAGCGCTCACAACGTAGCCCACAAGGATGAGGCTCCCCTGTCTCTTACAAGGCAGGCACCACACATTTTCTAGTGCTTTACCGGTGGGTCCCGCTGTTTAGCTGACATCATGTCGCTGGGAAACTCACGTGAAATGATGAGATGAGAGCGTAGCTGTGTCGGGCGTCTTTAGCACGACAGGTGAGCTCCACTGGGTCCACTAGAAGGAAGGTAGGTGCTTGGCCCTCATCACACTCATCATAAATAGGGAATTTTTGTTCCTTAATTGGGATCCAGTTACTGCTGAAGCCGAGACAGACTGCAATTAGATTTAGGAAACAGATCTAAAAATCAATACCGGGAGATTGAACATAAACCACAGTAATAATAAAATTATAAGTTCAATTATCTAGTATTAATTACATGAACTTTTTATAATCATTGAGAATTATAAAAATTTATATGTTTAATTATGTGTAAAGCACTTAAATTGTTATTTATATTTTTTATTAAGATCTTTTTATATTTTTATCTATCTCTTCTCTCCAAACCAATAATATTAATTATTTTTATTTCTTTTAACTATCGAAAGTCTTCTAAATATATGTCATCTTAAATTATTTCTCTCTAAAGTAATATCTAATTATTCATAAATAAAAATATTTTTTTATTTTTTAATAATTTTATATATTCATCTCAATAACATAAATTTTTATATATGTTACTTCATAAGACCCGCCACTGCCCCCGTAGTTGCTTGCTTGCGGCCCACATGCTGTTGGTCGTAGGTGATCGATTGTTGCCCGTCGATCGCCTACACGCAAGAAGCCAGGCCTTGGCCAAGACTATAAGCAACCATTGGCCAACCTGCGAGGGCAGCAACAGTTGCTGCCCTCTCTCATCTTTTGCATCAACGATTTTGAGGACAAAAGTCTTCCTAAAACACAATACACACAGTTCAAAATCAATCTTTCACACGAACAACCTGGCTCTGATACCACTATATGGAAATCTAGGAGCGACATCACATGCACTGCGAAAGAACATAAAACAAAAAATTCTCAAATTTCTCATAAATTGTATTCATTGTCGTGCGAAGATTGGTGCACAAAATTCACAAAATAAAAAACTGCATATATTAAAGATTGTGTTTTACCTAAGGAAATTGTATATCCTTGAATCTATATATATTTATAGGAGAGGATAAAGGAGGTCAAGCATCCTTCTCTCTAGTTGTGATCCAGACAATAAGGTTGCGATGTCGCTTCTCAAATTTCCAAGCCTACTATCTGACGAGAAGAAGGGGAGAGGAGAATAGGAGATGACAACCAAGAGAAACTCTAGCCTATGAGCCTTTGGTTCCCTCCTATTTATAGAGGCCCCATTTTAACCTAACCCTAATGGATTCTGCCATATTGGGTACTAGATCTCCATCCAACTACCCAAGCCTCTTAGATTAATGGATCTCTATCCAATAATCTCTTATTGGCTCTTATTGTATCTCATCCATAGGATCCAATAATTCAAGGGCTTTTTGGATATCCAATAAGATAGGGGCTTCGGTAGATATCTTATATTCGAACCTATACTCGTTGCAATGCCTACCATATATGTGTGCGATCCTTTAGACCCAATATTGAGTTGACAGTGAGTCATATCTGTCAGAACTCCATCTAACTCAGTGAATTATTATCTCCATAATAATTTACTCGACTCATCGACTACGGACGTACTAGGCCACTATGCCATAGTCTATAGATGATATAGGGGAATCCAATCTATTGGACTTGACTGTCCTCAGTTACTATTATCTATAGTCACTCATTCATCTAATATCTCAGAGACCATATATCGGGCGTGGTGCTGTCAGACCCATACGATTTCTACTCGAGTCTCGCTTTAATCGGATTCTCCCGGAGAACTCTTTCTCTCTCAATCCGAATGACCTTAGCTAGGGATTTGTTTGAGAAAGAACACATGTGATATTCCTCTTATGACACTGAGAGTAGATGATCCTCTATCGACACTCAATAGTCCTCGTAAGGTTGGCTACCACTCCTAATGATCGGTTGTGCTAGATTCGAAACTTCCAAACATATAAGTCAAGTATCAAAGAGTGGAGTACTTATACAGGACATCCTTGGTGTCTTAAGTCTAAGAACTAAGTATACCACTAGGACAACATAATCATTATCTGACAATGAGGTATCATTAACCATCTAGTATTCCGTGAGCGGATTAATCAGTGAACTCATTCTCTAATGAGCACTTGCACTATATCCCTTGTGTCCTCACATGAGCAGCTATGAAACTAGTCACCTTCATCATATATATGGGTATACAATATACTAATATGTCTAGTTATCTTGATGTCCCTCCCAAGTAACCTATGTTTAAAGGTGAATTAGTTTCATTATCATGATCTCATCACAATCCGATTCCTATTACATAAATCCATAGACATCACAATATATTTATGTAACAAACAATATAAAGTGATAAAATGTCAAATAATAATAATAAACAAAAAGAGTATGTGTCAAGTCACACGTGCCATCACTCAAGTGATTGGCTTGTAGGGCACCTCTGATCGACAATCTCCCACTTGACCTAAAGTCAATCACCTATATGTTTAATCCCCATGAAACCCCCGTAACTCTAAAAGACAATATAAGACAATGACTTTGTTAGTGGATCTTTGATGTTATCTTCGGATGGAACTCTTTTCACTACTACATCTCCCTGGGTCATGATTGTTGAATCTCAGATTTTGATGATAAAACCAATTAATAGTGTTTATGATCTGATCTACATTTTGAGTGACGCAGGAAGCTTCGATCAGAGAGAGACAATTAAACTAGGAAAAATCATGTTGGGTCGAAGTGGAACATGTAAAAAGATTGAACATCGAGCTAGAGGATCGGTCGACGTATCGACAGAAGGCTTGGGCCAAGAAGAGTAGAATTTATGCCAAGGAAATCAGAGTTATGGAGGTCAATTGGCCGATTGGGCAATAGGTTGCAAGAGAGGATGATGCACCGAAGAATTATACGAAGCGTCGATAAACCAATGACATACCGGACAACATTTGATTCAAGCTTTGTAATAATTATCTAGATTGAAATAGATTTTAGGTATAATTGGGTTGGAATTGGGCCAACTCAATTAGAGACCATTTGGGCCCAAGTTTAGGCTGTGTTGGGCCAAGTGAAAGGCCCAAACAGTAACCCAACAGATAGAACTTTCGATGGTATAGTCTCCGAGACTATGTCAGGCGGTGGTACCGCTATTTTGGGTGGTGGTATCGCCTAGACTCAATCTCCGAGACAGTGTCAGGTGGTGGTATCGCCCAGACACAGTCTCTTAGATAGTGGTACCGCTAGACTGGGCAGTGGTACCTCCTAGTGTTAGTGCTGCAAGCGACGATAACACCCAACATAGGTGGTGGTACCTCTAGTACCCCGAAAATCGAGGATGAGACAATTTTATGCTCCTAGTTTGAATCCACTTGAGACCTACAAATACCCCTCTCATCCCTGGTTAATATATACTAGCACAAAGAACTTAAAAGTGAAAAAACATTATAAAAATCACTTGAGAAATCCCCAGTTCTAAAGTTTAGAATTCTAGTTAAAGAGGAGTGAGTGCATGTAAAAGGTTATCTCCTAAACTTGTAAAAAGGAGAAGAGGGGTATAAAAGGGTAGTTGATCTGTGCTTGTTGAATGAAAATCGTTAGTGGATACCGGTGGCCTCAATGGAAGAGAAATCGGTGGAGTGGATATAGGTCACGATGACCGAACCACTATAAAAATTTGGTTTTCATTTGCTTCTTGCTATTTACCTTTATTGTAAACTAAATTCTTACTTTCACTATACTTCCACATGCTATCAAGTTAAGCATTTTCGATATCCATTTTTATCGAACGAAAAGATTTTCAAAATCAATGTTTTTATTCGTTGCACTAATTCACCATCCCCTCTTAGTGCTGACTCGATCTTAATAGTTGGTATTAGAACCATGTTTTCCTCGTTTGATTTAACACCCAAGAGAAATGACTCTTTTCAGCTTTTAAGAGGGTCACTCTATCATTCGTCATCCTATATTCAATGGGACAGACAACACTTATTGAAAAACTCAGATGAGAGTTTTTTTGCTTTCGTTGAATCTTGATTTATGGAATATTATGGAAAATGGATTTCAAAAGTATTTTCTTCCAATGAATGATTGGAATGATTTAGAGAAGAAGACTTTCTCTTTGAATACCAATGCTATGAATACTTTATTTTGTGCCTTAGACAAAAATAAATTTAATCATGTTTTTATTTACGAAATTGTGCACGATATTTGACACACACATGAAATTACACATGAAGGTACTAGTAGAGTTATATACTCTAAAATTAATCTTTTGATGCATGAATTCAAGTTTTTTCATATGAAACCAAACAAAACTATTGTTGGCAAGCTCCTAGACTTCACGATGATCTTCTTGGTGAGTTCTGATGAGCTTCTTTGGTAAGTTTCAGGACTTCTCAATTGGTTTCGGCAGAACTTCCGATGAACATTCGGACTTCTGACGAACTCTCGAATTCCCAACGAAATCGTGTTTTTGACTTTGGGACTTCATTTTGCTTTATGCCTCGCTATCATAGTTAATTCTACATACATAAAAATATACTTTGATCTAGACAATTAATACTAAGCATGAATCATGTTGTCCGACATGTCATTAGTCTATCGACACTTCGTCCGATTCTTCAGTGCATCGTCCTCTATTATGGCCTATTGCCCAATCGGCCAGTTGACTCTGCAACTCCGATATCCTTGGTGCAATATCCACTCTTCTTGGCCTGATGCCCAAACTCATGGCCCAAAGCCTTCTGTCGATACATTGATCGATCCTCCGGCTCGACATCCAATCTTTTGACATGTTCCACCAGCCCAACATGATTCTTCCTGTTGTCTCAACTTGATCAAAGCATCCTATGTCACACAAAATGCAGATCAAATCGTAAACACTTATCAATTAGTTTCATCATCAAAATCCAAGATTCAACTATCCCCCCCTTTTTGATGATGATAACCAATTGATGACGGAGTAAACCTTAACTCCCGAAGTTTAAACAAACTCCCCCTATCAATATGTCATATTGATAGAACTCTTGGATTGCAAAAATCCAAGCAACATGTTATTATAAAACTTATGCATAACATCATCATACTTCTCCCTCTTTGTCATCAACAAAAAGGAGAAGTCCAACTATCAAATGTTTGAGGCATTCAATGTCAAACATTGCATTTATCATCATGCAATATGTAAGCTAGAAAATTTAACAAGTGTTACATCATGCAAGCTATCATGTTTTAGATATGCAAGGTAGTAAGATTGCATGTTCTACAACATACAAGCTAGCAAAATTTCGAAAGCAAATGCAAGATAGCTTTCTTGTTGAAGTGTGTAAGCTAGCAATTCTTGCTTCCTTTTGCAATATGCAAGTTGAGAGTTTTACTTCTTGAGATAGGCAAGATAGCAAACTCTTTTTGAGAAGTGTCATTTTTGCTTCCTTTACAAAATGCAAGCTAGCAAAATTTTATATTATTTTACAACATACAAACTAGTAGAAGGAATTCCTTTAAAGGAGAAATGAATGGTTTCCTAAGATGTCTTTGACTCAATTGCTTTCCTCTTTGCCCAGATAGAAACAAGATCTCTCTTAGATAGGAGCCCTCCCATTGCAAGAAATCTATCTTATAGCCTTCCTAGGTACTATACTGGCTTGAAAACTCACTATCCACTCTTGTTCTTCCGGCCCATGGAAGACCTTTATTTATGATTCTAAGACTCCAACTGGCTAAGCAATGGATGAAGGGGCCAGAGCATGATATAGGGGATAGCTAGCCATATGAAAAAAACCATGGGAATATAAGGGATAATGCCATACCATATTATTAACCATACCATATTATTTACCATACCATATTCTATGAAAGAAATGTACCTTCACTGCTTGGCGAAAACCGGTTAAAAGTCAGAGTTGACCTAGCTCTCGCCAACCGCCGCACTCCTTACTTGAAGAATGGAGTGGTTGCTTTCGTATCTCCGGTTTCTTAGAAGTGAGTTTGAAAAAAGATGCATCATGTTGATTATGGATTTTCGGAAGAATTCAGGATTCTGAAAAAAGAAGAGATTCCACCCATTGTTCCACATTACCAGTAACCTTAAAGCTTGGCTTTCCCTTGTAGTGGTCCAGTCCATACACCTTTCCAAACTATATTGCCCAGCGCGCAGGGTAACAATAAAATGAGTTACTTCTTTTTGAAGTATGAAGGCTAGCAAATTTTTGAAAAATAATATAAGATAATAAGTTAGCAAGATACAATGTTTTACATGAAGCAAGCTACATGAAGTATGCTTGCAACTTCTCTTTAGATGTGCTAGTAAGCAAGCAAGTTTTTCTCCTTACAATTTGTGAGCTAGCAAATTTTACACATATAAAAGTTGGCAAGATTTGTGCATCTTTTTGACTTGTGCAAGCTAGCTATCTCCCCCTTTGTCATTGTCAAAAAGAAGGGAAGAATACAATTTTGTATCTCTTTTTCCCTTTACAATAAATTTCAAATCATGACAAAGGATAAATAACAAAGATGAAAAATCAAGTTATGAACGTCAAAACAAATTTTCATCATGAATATTTCATCATTGCATGTATCATTATCATAAGTTGAAGTATAGTATGCATAATACCAAATCATCATATATATTTCCAAAATATAAAATGTATGATTTCAAATCATCATTCATAATTACATCAATATTCCAATCATTATTTCAATCATCAAAAATGAAAGATCAAGTCTAAAATTCAAGAGATCAAGATCATAATCCAAAAAATGTATAAGAAGAATTTATGCATTTGGAAGATCTAACATGTCTAAGTTTCTCATTTAAGCTAGCAATTTTCTTTCTCCCTTTTGTTATTGTAAATAAGGAAGAAGTAGAATAGAAGAATATAATTTTTACATCAATACTCTACTTATAACATGAGGTTTACAATGCAAATACAAAGGAATTTACACATCATGTCATGAAAGATAATAATATCAAATCATGAATGCCACAAGACAAGATTTATTTCATCAAATCTCTTCTTTTTATAAATAGCAAAAAGAAACATAAGAGATTAAATGATACAATATTTTGATTCATGCATAAGAAATCTTAAGTTATAAATCTTGAAAAATCAAGATAAAGCTCATTTAAATTCAAATCGTCAACTCAAAATCATTTTCAAGAGATTCAAAAAAATAACAAACATCCATTCATTGATATCCTTTTTTTGAAAGATCGATAAAGTAGAGATTGAGAAATTCTTTAAGAAAAATGTTTCCCTTCCCCCTTTTTTATTTGATTTATTTCACACAAGCATGCCCAAGTTTTTATGCTAAGTTAAAGCATGCGTCATCATTTAAGATCGAAAACTAGATTTCGTCATAAAGACCATCAAGACCAAAAAAGTATAACACATTAAACATAAGGCTTCATTAAATAACAGATTTGATTCATCATTTTAATTCCAATGATAATATATTTTCTTTTTTATGTGTTTCATTTTAAGTGATTGATTTCATATAATCATGATCAAGTTTTTCTTATGAAAATATACATCATAGTTTAAAACTGAAAAGGCCAGATTCATTATTGTAAAAATCGATAATCCATAAATCTCAAGAATCATCATGCATAAATTCGAAACATAAACTTATTGATCATGATATCGAATCATTACTTCAAATGAAACTTGATTTCATTAATCATAGAGCATCTTTAATTAATATGAGAAACAATATGATTAATCTTGTCAAGTGTACAAGCATTAGATTTATATTTAACATTTTATTACATTATTACATCATTAAAACATGAAGCATGGTTTCAATCAAAATCGAAAATACACATTATTTCTTCTTGAAAAACATACATAGGATTATTATTAGATTTAAATCTAACATTTTATTTCTTTAACATAAAATATGCAATTATCATTTTCAAAATTACTAGCATGATCCCAATTTTTACATTTTCTTTACATTATTAAACATGTAATTTTCAAAAAAAATAATATAATTTTTTTAAACTAAATTAAAAGTAACTCATGAAAAACATCAAGTAATTTCAAAGTAAACTAAGGGAGTTTTGTTTGAGTTATTTACCTCATTGTAGAAAGTCGTTAGGGTATAGTTTGCCACTTCGCCTTTGTTGATTTTCTCCTCGTCTTTGGAGGAGCTCGATTCATCCAAAGTCATATTTTTCTTCTTGCATTCATAGCAATTAGTTGCGTTCTTTTTGTTCTTTAATTTTTGTTTCATGAACTTTTTAAATTTCATAGTGAGGAGTTTAAGTTTACCATCACTTGAGCTTATGCTCGAGTAGTCTTCGATTGTTCTTAGTCCGAAATCCTTCCTGCCGTTTGGAAAGTGGTTCTCAAGTTCTTCACATGTATTGCATGTCATTTTATAGGTCATTAGAGACCCGATAAGTTCTTCGATCAAAAAAGTATTCAAATTTTTTTGATTCTTGAATAGCCGTTATTTTCGAATCCTAATTATTAGAAAGCAATCGTAAAATCTTGTTAACGAGTTCAAAATTAGAAAAGCATTTGTCAAGAGCTTTTAAACCATTGACGATGGGTGCACATGTCAATAATGGTTTTGCTCGGCTTCATTCGAAATAGTTCAAAATCGTACATTAAAAGATTGACCTTCGAAACTTTTAATCTACTCGTGCCTTCGTGAGTGGTTTCAAGAATGTGCTAAATGTCAAAAGCCGTTTCGCAAGTAGAAACCCGATTAAACTCATTTTTATCTTAGACGCAAAATAGAGCATTCATAGCTCTAGCATTTAAAGAAAAAGTTTTCTTCTCCAAATCATTCCATTGGTTCATTGGAAGAGAAGACATTCGAAAATCATTTTCAACAATATTCCATAAGTTCAAATCCAAAGAAAGCAAGAAAACTCTCATTCGAGTTTTCCAATATATGTAGTCCATCCCATTGAAAAAGAGAGGACGAATGAGAGAGTGACCCTCTTAAAAGCTGAAAAGAGTCATTTCTCTTAGGTGGTAAACCAAATGAGAAATATGAGGCTCTGATACCAATTATTAGGAAAGCAATCGATACTAAAAGGGGGGGGGGGGTGAATTAGTGCAGTGGTAAAAACTACGTCGGTTTAAAACTTTGTTATAATTAAATCCGTTTCCGATGAAAAACCATTTCATAAAGGTAATAGCTTTGAAAGTGTACAGAAGAGTGTAGTGGATGTAAAGCAAGTAAAGTGGTTTGCAATTAAAGTAAATTGTTTAAGAGAAACATAAACCAAATTTTTATAGTGGTTCGGTCGTTGTGACCTACATCCACTCCGTCGATTCGTCTTCCGTCGAGGCCATTGGCATCCACTATCGGTCTTCCTTTAATAGGCGAAGACTAACCACCTTTTACACCCCTTTTCTCCTTTTCACAGGTTTAGGAGACAACCTTTTACAACCCTCTTTTACAAGGTATCCCTCTCACACCTCCCGTAGAACTCTCTCTAAGCTTTGGGAGGAGGGAACTAAACTTTCTAAGGTTTACAACTTTAGAATCACAGAGTTTTGCTTAATATTTTTTGCTAATCCATGTAAGAATAGCTGGGGTATTTATAGGCCCCAAATGGATTCAAATTTGGAGACCAAAAATTCAAACCCTCGAAATTTCAGGGTTCGGGCGGTACCACCGCATGCAGTCTGACACTAGATGGTACCACCACCTAGTCTGGTGGTACCACCACCTAGAAGACTATGCTGGATAGTACCATTGCCCAGACTGGTAGTACCACTGCCTGACATAATCTCGAAGATTGTGCCACAACAGTTTCACTTGTTTGGTCACTGTTTGGGCCTTTCTCTTGGCCCAACCAGCCCAAACTTGGGCCCAACTGTCCCACAATTAGGTTGGCTCAATTCTAATCCTAATTATATACTAACTATGAATTTTAAGATATTTACTATGCTAAATAAAGTCGGTAAGTTAAGTTTTCTTCCAGCGAGCTTTCAGGATCTTTTGGCGAACTTCCGACGATCTCTCGACAATATTCCGGCGGACTCCCAGCAAGCTCCTAGACTTCACAACAATCTTTTTGGTGAGTTCCAACGAGCTTCTTTGGTAAGCTCCAGGACTTCTCGGTTAGTTCTAGCAGAACTTCCAATGAACATCCGGACTTTCGACGAACTCTCGAACTCCCAACAAAATCATGTTCTTGACTTTAGGACTTCATTTTGCTTCATAAAAACACACTTCGATCTAGACAATTAATACTAAGCATGAATCATGTTGCCTGGCATATCATTGGTCCATCGACGCTTCATTTGATTCTTCGGCGCATCATCCTCTTTTACGGCCTATTGCCCAATCGGTTAGTTGACTCTATAACTCTGATATCCTTGGCGCAATATCTGCTCTTCTTGGCCTGATGCCCGAACTCATGGCCCGAAGCCTTCTATCGATACGTCGACCGATCCTCTGGCTTGATGTCTAATCTTCTAACATGTTCCACCGGCCCAATATGATTCTTCTTGTTTTAATTGTCTCAACATAATCGAAGCATTTTGCATCACACAAAATGCAAATCAAATCATAAACACTTATCAATTGGTTTCATCATCAAAATCCGAGATTCAACGATTTTGATTATGTAAGTATATCTTATCACCAAATCTTTTTTTATATCATTTATGTGATGATTTGAAAATTGATGTAAAGAGAAATGAATTACATTATTGTATTGTTATTCCCCTATTTTTACCAATGACATAGGGGGAGAAAGAATTGCTAGTGTGCACATTTCAAAAGAGAACCTAAATTTGCTAGCTAGCACAATTCAAGAAGAAGTAAATCATGCTAGCGTGCACATTACAAAGAGAGGTAAACTTGTTAGCTTGCTCATCTCAAAAGAGAAGCAAGTGTTAGGATCGAGTCGGCACTAAGAGAGGGGAGTGAATTAATGCAGCGGATAAAAACATCGGCTTTGAAAATCTTTTATACATTCAATGAAAACCGATATCGGAAATGTGAGTTTAACTTGAAAGCATATGGAAGAGTGTAATGAGAAGGTAAAGCAAGTAATGCAGTTTACAATGAAAGTAAAGAGCTTAAAGTGAATGCAAACTGATTTTTATAGTGGTTCGGTCGTTGTGACCTACATCCACTCCCGATTCCTCTTCTATCAAGGCCACCGGCATCCACTAACGGTCTTCCTTCAATAAAAGAAGATCAACCACCTTCTTATAATTCTATTCTCTTTTTAATAGGCTCAGGAGAGAACCTTTACCTGTCTTTTAGACCTAGACCTCTCTTCTCCCTTTAGAAGAACTTTCTAAATACTAGGAAGGGACTCTACTCTTCAAGAGAGATTATAATTTTTACTTAAGGATTCTTTCCCCTTTTTTAACTTACTTTCTTACTTTACCAAGCAGAAAAGAGTGGGGTATTTATAGGCCCCTAATGGATTCAAATTTGGAGCCCAAAATTCAAATCCTCCAAATTTAGGGGTATGAACAGTACCACCATCTGCAGCCTAACACTAGGAGGTACCACCGTGTAACACATTGTCACTATGTGGTAGCACCACCTAATTTAGCGGTACTACCACCTAACAGCCTCGGAGACTGGGTTTTTCGAGTTTTCCAACTCATAGGTGGTTCCACCGCCTGACCTAACTTTTGGGTCACTGAATGGGCCTCCCAATAAGCCCAAACCAGTCTCATTTAAGGTCCAATTGGCCCTTAATTGAGTTAGCATGATTACACCAAAATCTAACTCAATTAGCCCCCTAAACTACTTCGATCTTAGATAGATGATTACAAAACATGAATCCGTTGTCCGATATGTCATTAGTTCATCCGACGCTCGTCCAATCCTTTAACGCATCGTTCTCTCCTTCGGTGTATTATCCAATCGGCATGTTGACTCTTGCAACTTCTGATATCTTTGGCGCAATGTCTAATCGTTCGGCCTAATACTCGAATTCAAGGCACAAGCCTTCTACCGACACGTTGACCAATCCTCCGGCCCGACGTCCAATCTTCTGACATATTCACTCCGGCTCAATGTCCAATTCCTCCTACTTTAATCAATTTACCTCTCCTTGATCAAAGCTAGTCCTACGTTACTCAAAATATATATTAGATGACTAACACATCAAATTATTTCATTATCAAAATTCGAGATTCAATAATCTTCTCCTTTTTGATAATGATAATCAATTGATGATGGAGTTTAAATTAAACTCTCCCTATCAATATGTCGTATTGATAGAATCTTTAAATTCAAAAAATTATAAATATTTCACCACTGCATGCATCATGAATATTAAAAGACTCAATTAATCATATCATTGCATACAACATAAACTCATGCATAATCAAAATATCCAATTACATTATCCTCTGCATGATTGTCATCATGACTTCTACTCCTTTGTCATCAATAAAAAGGAGAAGTGCAACTATGAAAGCTTATCAATTTAGCAAAATTTTTTATCACTTTAGAACGTGCAAACTAGTTAGTTCTTTCTTCTCTTTTGAGAAGTGTAAGCTAGCAATTTTTTCTCCCTTTGCAATGTGTAAGCTAGCAAATTTAGTAAGTTTTACACCATTTTAGAACATGCAAGCTAACAAATTTTATATCATTTTAGAACATGCAAATTAGCAAAATTTTGAGATGTTCATGCATCATGAGTATTGCCTCTCTTGAGATGTACAAGATAGCACTTCTTACTTCTCTTTTGAGATGAGCAAGCTAGCAAGTTTTGCCTCTCTTTGCTATATGCAAGTTAGTAATTTTTTACTTCCTTTTGAAATGTGCAAGCTAGCAATTTTTCTCTTTTGAGATGTGCACACTAGCAATTCTTTCTCCCCCTTTGTCATTGGCAAAAAGAGGGGAATAACAATACAATGGTGCAATTTATTTCCCTTTATATCAATTTTTAAATTATGACAAAGACAAAGTATTATTCTTATTTCAATACGCCATAATTGAGATAAACCTTGAATTCAAATTGAATTCAAGTCAAGACAATTTTAATCATGATTCACATCATATGTAATACATCATATACATCATTATAATAAAATCATAAGTATTGTATACATTATTATAAATCATAAATATTTCACACTATGATGGTATCAATTTATCAAATTACATTATATCCTATCATGCATGATCATAACTTCTTATTTGTATGCATCGACATAATATTATGAGTATTGCATAATTTCATATCTTCATATAAAGGATAACAAGAAAAATTTAGTAATGAGATATACTTCTTGAATACAAGGAATTATAAAAAATCATATCATAAAAAATAAGATCATGTGAATACCAAAAGACATGATTCATTTTGATAAATATTCTCTTTAGTGAATAGCGAAAAGAAACAAGGAGAAAATGATCTCAATTCACAGAAAAATTTCAAGTATCAAATATCAAGAAATCAAGATCATGATTTGGATTAATAACTTATTCAAATCTAAGTCATCAAAATCACATTAATAGTTCAAGAGATTTATAAAATAACATAAATAGATTCATTAATCTCCTTTTTAAAAAATCGATAAAGTAGAGAAAAAAAATTTTGAGAAAGCTTTCCTCTTTTTAGTGTTTCAATTCATATAATTGATTTCATATAAATATGCCCATTTTTTTTATAAAAATATGCATCAACATTTAAAACCAAAAAAAAAAAATCTTTACGACAAGATCAATAAGCCATACATCACAAAGATCAACATGCATAATTTCAAAATATAAACTCATTAAGCATGATTTCATAAAAACAATTTAATTAAAATCATTTTATTTGTTGTAGTAATGAATTTTTCTTCTTTTTATCAAATCATAAATACAAAGGAATCATGTTATGAAAGATATGAGATCAAAAGTGTAACACGTAATTCAAAAACATAAGATTTCAAATCATTATGCATCATTAAATCTATAAAATGATCATTTTTCAATTAAAATGATTAATGAATCTAACTTGTTATAAGTGCTAGGAGTTAATGTGTCATTGTCATGCTCAATTTTTTTTATTTTTCAAAATCACTAGAAAGATAAGCATGATATTTTTTTTCTCATTTTTTATTTTTATTTACTAACTAATTGAAAAATAACTCATAAAAAGAATCATGTAATTTTGAAATAAAGTAAAGGGATTTTGGTTACCTTGTCATCAAAAACCGTTAAGGTGTAGTTTGCCACATCACCTTTGTTGGTTTGTTCTTTATCTTTAGATGAGCTCGATTCATCCCAGAATGCTTCCTTCTTCTTGCGTTCATAGCAAGTAGTTGCATTCTTTTTAAGTTTATTTTTGTTTATTGATTCTTGTTTTAAGAACTTTTTAAGGTTTATTGTCAGAAGTTCAAGTTCATCATCACTTGAGCTTTCGGTCGAGTGGTCTTCTTTTGTTCTAAGTGCAAAATTCTTCCTTTTCTTTAGAAGGTAGTTCTTATGTTTATCAAGTTTATCATGTGCAATTTCATAAGTGATCAAAGACCCAATAAGTTCTTCAATCGAAAAATAGTTTAAGTCCTTTGATTCTTATATTGCCGTTACTATTGAATCCCAATTTTTAGAAAGTGATCGTAAAGCTTTATTCACAAGTTTAAGATTTGAAAAACTTTTACCAAGAGTTTTTAGACTATTGACAACATCTATAAAACGGGTGTACACGTCTCTAATAAACTCGCTTGGTTCTATATGAATTAATTCAAAATCATGCATCAAAATATTTATTTTAGAGTCTTTAACTCTACTAGTGGCTTTGTGTGTGATTTGGAGTGTGTGTCAAATATCAAAAGCTGTTTCATAAGTAGAAACCCGATTGAATTCATTTTTATCTAAGGTGCAATATAAAGCATTCATAACTCTAGCATTTAAAGAAAAAGTTTTCTTCTCCAACTCATTTCAATCATTTATTAAAAGAGAAGACTTTTGGAATCTGTTTTCAATAATATTTCATAAATTTAAATAAAAAAAAGAAAACTCTCATTCAAGTTTTCCAATATATGTACTCCATCCCATTGAACATGGGAGGATGAATGAGAGAGTGACCCTCTTGAAAGCCGAAAAGAGTCATTTCTCGTAGGTGTTAACCCAAATGAGAAAAACTGTAGCTCTAATACCAACTATTAGGATCGAGTCGGCACTAAGAGGGGGAGGTGAATTAGTGCAGTAAATAAAATGTCAGTTTTGAAAATCTTTTGTACGTTCGATGACAACCGATATCGAAAATGTGAGTTTAACTTGAAAGCATACGAAAAAGTGTAATAAGAAGGTAAAGCAAGTAATGCTGTTTGTAATGAAAGTAAAGAGCTTCAAGTAAATGCAAATGGAGTTTTATAGTGGTTCGTGTTAGGAAAGCAATCGACACTAAAAGGGGGGGGGGGGGGGGGGGTGGGGGGGGGGGGGTGGGGGGGGGGGGGGGGGGGGGGGGGGGGGTAGTGGGGTGAATTTAGGGCAACGTTAAACCACGTTGGTTCAAAACTTCGTTGCAATTAAAATCATTTTATTTGTTGTAGTAATGAATTTTCTTCTTTTTATCAAATCATAAATACAAAGGAATCATGTTATGAAAGATATGAGATCAAAAGTGTAACACGTAATTCAAAAACATAAGATTTCAAATCATTATGCATCATTAAATCTATAAAATGATCATTTTTCAATTAAAATGATTAATGAATCTAACTTGTTATAAGTGCTAGGAGTTAATGTGTCATTGTCATGCTCAATTTTTTTTATTTTTATTTACTAACTAATTGAAAAATAACTCATAAAAAGAATCATGTAATTTTGAAATAAAGTAAAGGGATTTTGGTTACCTTGTCATCAAAAACCGTTAAGGTGTAGTTTGCCACATCACCTTTGTTGGTTTGTTCTTTATCTTTAGATGAGCTCGATTCATCCCAGAATGCTTCCTTCTTCTTGCGTTCATAGCAAGTAGTTGCATTCTTTTTAAGTTTATTTTTGTTTATTGATTCTTGTTTTAAGAACTTTTTAAGGTTTATTGTCAGAAGTTCAAGTTCATCATCACTTGAGCTTTCGGTCGAGTGGTCTTCTTTTGTTCTAAGTGCAAAATTCTTCCTTTTCTTTAGAAGGTAGTTCTTATGTTTATCAAGTTTATCATGTGCAATTTCATAAGTGATCAAAGACCCAATAAGTTCTTCAATCGAAAAATAGTTTAAGTCCTTTGATTCTTATATTGCCGTTACTATTGAATCCCAATTTTTAGAAAGTGATCGTAAAGCTTTATTCACAAGTTTAAGATTTGAAAAACTTTTACCAAGAGTTTTTAGACTATTGACAACATCTATAAAACGGGTGTACACGTCTCTAATAAACTCGCTTGGTTCTATATGAATTAATTCAAAATCATGCATCAAAATATTTATTTTAGAGTCTTTAACTCTACTAGTGGCTTTGTGTGTGATTTGGAGTGTGTGTCAAATATCAAAAGCTGTTTCATAAGTAGAAACCCGATTGAATTCATTTTTATCTAAGGTGCAATATAAAGCATTCATAACTCTAGCATTTAAAGAAAAAGTTTTCTTCTCCAACTCATTTCAATCATTTATTAAAAGAGAAGACTTTTGGAATCTGTTTTCAATAATATTTCATAAATTTAAATAAAAAAAAGAAAACTCTCATTCAAGTTTTCCAATATATGTACTCCATCCCATTGAACATGGGAGGATGAATGAGAGAGTGACCCTCTTGAAAGCCGAAAAGAGTCATTTCTCGTAGGTGTTAACCCAAATGAGAAAAACTGTAGCTCTAATACCAACTATTAGGATCGAGTCGGCACTAAGAGGGGGAGGTGAATTAGTGCAGTAAATAAAAATGTCAGTTTTGAAAATCTTTTGTACGTTCGATGACAACCGATATCGAAAATGTGAGTTTAACTTGAAAGCATACGAAAAAGTGTAATAAGAAGGTAAAGCAAGTAATGCTGTTTGTAATGAAAGTAAAGAGCTTCAAGTAAATGCAAATGGAGTTTTATAGTGGTTCGTGTTAGGAAAGCAATCGACACTAAAAGGGGGGGGGGGGGGGGGGGTGGGGTGAATTAGTGCAGCGGTAAAACCACGTTGGTTCAAAACTTCGTTGCAATTAAATCTATTTCTGACGAAAAACCATTTCATAAAAGTATTAACTTTGAAAGCATACGAAAGAGCATAGTGGATGTAAAGCAAGTAAAATGGTTTGCAGAAAAGTAAATTGCTTAAGACAAAATACAAATCAGATTTTTAGAGTGGTTCGGTCATCATGACCTACATCTACTTCGTCGATTCCTCTTCCGTTGAGGCCACCGGCATCCACTATCGGTCTTCCTTCAATAGGCAAAGACGAACCACCTTTTATAACTCGATTCTCCTTTTATCAGGTTTAGGAGATAACCCTTACACCCCCACTTACTCCTCTCTCAAACTATTCTAACACTTAGAAGAGGGAGAGGAGATTACACAAGATTTCAGCAGTGTTTCTTTCCTTTTTACTCTTGATTCTTGTGTATTTTAACTAGGGATGAGAGGGATATTTATAGACCCCAAGTTGATTCAAACTTGGAGCCTAAAAATTTTCCATCCCAGGTTTCTTGGGTACGGGCGGTACCATCGCTAGTGTTAGTCTGACACTAACACTACACTAGGTGATACCACTGCTTGACATTGGGTGGTACCACTACCCAGACTGGCGGTACCATCGCCTGCAACCTTTCAGAGGCTGTGTCTGGGCGGTGGCGGTACCATTGCCTGACACAGTCTCAAAGATTGTGCTATGATGGTGCCACCTCTTGGGTCACTATTTGGGTCTTTCATTGGGCCCAACACAATCCTTATATGGGCCCAACTAGCCCCTAATTGGGTTGGCCTAATTCCAATCCCAATTATGTGCTAACTATAAAATTTATGACATTTTCTAAGCTAAATAAGTCTATAAGTCAAGTTTCTTCTAGCGAGCTTCCGGCGAACTTTCGATGATCTCTCGGCAATGTTCCAGCGGACTCCCAGCAAGCTCCTAGACTTCACGACGATCTTCTTGGTGAGTTTTGACGAGCTTCTTTGGCAAGCTCCTGGACTTCTCAATCAATTCCGACAGAACTTCCGATGAATGTCCGGACTTCCGACGAACTCTCGAACTCCCAACGAAATCGTATTATTGACTCCAAGACTTCATTTTGCTTTATGCCTTGCTATTGTAGTTAACCTGCACACATAAAACATATTTTGATCTAGACAATTATTACTAATGAATTATGTTGTCCAGCATATCATTGGTCCATTGACGCTTCGTCCGATTCTTCGGTGCAATGTCCTCTCTTGCGGCCTATTGCCCAATTGACCAGTTGACTCCGTAACTCCAATTTTCTTAACGTAATATCTGCTCTTCTTAGCTCGATGCTCGAATCCATGGCCCGAAGCCTTCTATCGATACGTTGACCGATCTTTCGGCTCGACGTCCAATCTTCTGACATGTTTTTCACCGACTCAACATGATTCTTCCTACTTTAATTGTCTCATCCTGATCAAAGCTTTCTGCGTCACTCAAAATGTATATCAAATCATAAACACTATCAATTGGTTTCATCATCAAAATTCGAGATTCAATAGTTCGGTCATCGTAACCTATATCCACTCCCGATTCCTCTTCCGTCGAGGCCACCGGCATCCACTAATGGTCTTCCTTCAATAGGAGAAGACCGACCACCTTCTTATAACTATATTCTTCTATTAACAAACTCAAGAGAGAACCTTTACATCTCTATTTTAGACCTAGACCTCTCTTCTCCCTTTAGAAGAACTTTCTAAATACTAGGAAGAATGGACACTACTCTTTAAGAGAGATTACAATTTTTACTCAAGGATTCTTTCTCTCTTTTTAACTCACTTTCTTACCTTACCAAGCAAGAAAGAGTGGGGTATTTATAGGCCTCAAATGGATTCAAATTTGGAGCCCAAAATTCAAATCCCCGAGATTTCGGGGTACAAGCGGTACCATTGCCTGCAACCTGACACTGGGTGGTGCTATCGCTTGACACACTATCACTAGGTGGTACCACTGCCTAGTCTGGCGGTACCACCACCTAACAGCCTTGGAGATTGGGTTTTTTGAGTTTTCCAACTCATAAGCGGTTCCACCTCTTGTTCTGGCAGTGCCACCATCCGACCCAACTTTTGGGTCACTGAATGGGCCTCCCAATAAGCCCAAATCACTCTCATATAAGGTCCAATTGGCCCCTAATTGAGTTAGCATGATTACACCAAAAGCTAACTCAATTAACCCCCTAAACTACTTCGATTTTAGACAAATGATTACAAAGCATGAATCCTTTGTCCGACATGTCATTGATTCATCCAGCCCTCGTCTAATCCTTCTGCGTATCATCCTCTCCTTTAGAGTATTGCCCAATCAGCATATTGACTCCTGCAACTTCCGATCCCCTTAGCGCAATGTTCGATCCTTCGGCCCGATGCCCGAATTCATGGCACAAGCCTTCTGCCGACACGTCGACCAATCCTCTAGCCCGACATCCAATCTTCTGACAAGTTCACTCCGGCCCAATGTTTGATTCCTTCTACTTTAATCAATTTGCCTCTCCTTGATCGAAGCTAGTCCTACGTTACTTAAAACGTAGATTAGATGACTAATACATCAATTGATTTCAACATTAAAATCTGAGATTCAACAGCAAGAAGTACTATCTTGCAAATCTTGAGAGAAGTAATGTTTACTAAGTTACACATTTCAAAAAGATGTAAAAGTAGGCTATTTTGCATGTCTCAAAAGATGTAAAATTTTGCTAACTTTTATATGTATAAAATTTGCTAACTTGCATGTTCTAATATGATGTAATACTTGCTAAATTTTCTAGCTTACGAATTGCAAGGAGAAAAACTTTCTAAGAAGCTAAATTGCTAGCTTACACTTCTCAAAAGAGAAGAAAGAACTTGCTATCTTAAACATTACCAAGAATTGCTAGCTTGCATGTTAGGACTCTAGCTAGGAGAGTCTTAATTGATAGGGGCATTCGTGTAAAACCTACCTAGCCGACCCCTATTAAAGAGGTGAAGAGGCCGGCTAGGGTTAGGAGGTTGTTTCTTAGAGAAGCATTAGGAGTTGTAAAGGAATAAGAGTCTTGAGTAGGAGTTTTAATTGAGTAGGGGTCCTATTAAGAGTTGGGGTTTAGAAGCCCTATAAATAGCCATGTATTCATCCTCTTTTCATAAGCAATAGATGAATCTTTTCTATAGCCTTTGAGCATCAATTTAGAGGAAGGAACACCTATAGAGTTCCAAGGAGGCTGATCCCCTAAAGAGATCAACCTCAAACTTAGAATCTGCAAGGGTTCTACCATCATCCTACGTGGGAAGCGCAAAAGCAACGTAATCACCATTTCGACCTAATGAATAGAGAAAGTTTTATACAAGGTAAATGGTGGCTTTTTGATGCATCTCTAGCGGCAACCAGCGGGGAAGAAAATAGAAATTGAAGATCAAAATCTCGCCCAATTGCTTGCTGAATTTGCTGACATTTTTGCTGAGCCACGCGGTCTTCCTCCTACTCGGCAACATGACCATCGAATTCCAATTCTTTTCGGCAAGCGACCAATGAATAGTTGGCCATACTATTATCCTCACCTCCAGAAGGATGAAATTAAAAAGATTATAAAGGAGATGCTTGAAACAGGGGTGATTCGGCCAAGTTGCAACTCCTATTCTTCACCGGTGCTACTTTTACGCAAAAAGGACGGAACTTGGCGGATGTGCATCGACTACCGAACTTTAAATGGCATCACTATCAAGGACAAGTACCCAATACTAGTGGTGGATGAACTTCTTGATGAGTTAAAAGGAGCTTGAGTCTTCACGAAGTTAGACCTCCGATTCAGTTACCACTAAATTCGGGTATATGAAGACGACATTCCAAAAACTGCATTTCACACACATAATGACTATTATGAATTCTTAGTAATGCCTTTTGGACATACTAATGCTTTTTCAACCTTCCAAAGTCTCATGAATGATATTTTTTGGAGCTTTCTTTGCAAATTTGTGCTGGTATTTTTCGATGATATTCTCATTTACAACCCTTCACTTAAGACTCACTTTCAGCATTTATAGGTTATTTTGATTATCCTTCAAGAGAATACTCTTTTTGTTAAGTAGCTAAAGTGTAACTTTTTTCAACAAAAAGTAAAGTACCTTGGACACATAATATCAGAAGGAGTGGTGGTAATCCCAACAAAAATTGAAGCAATACAAGGCTAGCCGAAACCTACAAATGTGAAATTAATGTGCGAGTTCCTTGGACTAACGGGCTACTACCGAAAATTTGTGAAGGACTATGGGAAGATCAGTATACCTCTCACTTCTCTACTCAGAAAAGATGCCTTCTAATGGTCAGACAAAGCCTCTACTACCTTCGACAAACTTAAGGCAGCCATGACGACAACGCTAGTGCTAGCGCTACCAGATTTCAGTCGACCCTTCATCATTGAGGCTGACGCGTTTAGAGTCGAAATTGGAGCTGTTCTCATGCAAGATGGTTGACTATTCACATACACCAACAAGGCATTGTCTCCCTCCCATCAAAAAATGTCAATATATGATAAGAAGATGCTCGCCATTGTGCACGCAGTAATGAGGTGGAGTCCCTACCTGATCGGTCGATAATTTCAAATTAAAACTGACCATAGAAGCCTTAAGTACTTTTTAGAGTAAAAGATATCATCCCTTAAGCAGTAAAAATATGTAATCAAACATCTGGGATTTGATTATGAAATTATTTATAAAAAAGGGAAAGAAAATGTTGTTACAAATGCACTCTCACGGCTACCTGAGCAAGCTAAAATTTCAACCATCTCCCTTCCTACCACCGACTTCCTCGAGGACATTAGGGAGGAATGAAAGAAGGTTCTAGAGATTAGCAACCTCATAAAAAAATTGGAGGAGGATACAAGTGCAATAGGCCATTATACTTGGGATTCGAGGGATCTACGCTACAAAGGTCGCATTGTGCTTATATCCAACTCCCCTTACGTCAAAATCATCTTGCACGAAATGTACTCCACACCTTTAGCAGGGTACCTTGGATTTCTGAGAACCTACAAAAGAATGAAGAAAAAATTTTATTGGAGAGGGATAGAAAAAATTATTTATGAATATATGGCACAATATGATGTATGTCAATAGCAAAAGGGTGAAACAGTGGCGAGTCCAGGGAAGCAACAACCACTACCCATACCAGACTCAGTGTGGACTGACATCTCCATGGACTTCATTAAAGGGCTGCCACCTTCTAAAGGTAAAAGCATAATCCTCGTGGTGGTTGTTCGACTTACGAAATATGCTCATCTTTGTGCTATGCGAAATCCCTACGCTGCTACTAGTATTGCTCAGATTTTCATAGAAAATGTTGTTAAACTGCATGGGATGCTAAGTCCATTGTAAGTGATCGTAACAGGATCTTCACTAGTAAATTTTGGACTAAGTTATTTCAGTTATAGGGCACCAAACTCAAGATGAGTACAACATATCATCCACAAATTGACGGCCAAACGGAGATGGTGAACAAGTGTTTAGAGATGTACCTTTAGTATTTCGCTAGTGACCGACCAAAGGAGTGGGCGAAATGGCTTCCTTGGGCCGAATGGTGGTATAATACTATATATCATTCATCTACAAAATGTGCCCCATATGAAGTACTATATGTTCAGTCGACCCTTGTGATTCCAAAGTTTGTAATTGGCTCGGCCAAGATAGATCAGGTCGACCATGATTTAATTAACAGGGACAAACTCCTACAATTGCTAAAGGATAATCTCTCTTCTGCTTAAGCTAGAATGAAGTAGCAAGCTGGCATACGATGAAGCGAAAGAGAATTTTCAATAGGAGATTGGGTTTATCTTCGCCTACAGCCATACAAGCAACTCTTCATCAATACACGAGCCTCCATGAAGCTATCCCCATGTTTTTATGGGCCCTATTAGATCATAAAACATATTAGAGCCATGGCGTATAGACTTAAATTGCCTGAGAATGCCAAAATTTATATTGTCTTCCACGTGTTATGCTTAAAGCCCAAGTTGGAAAAACACGAGTCACCCCGGATCCAACTACCCAACACCACTGATGATGGAGATATTCAAACCCAATCACAAGCCATCCTCGACCATAGAATCATGATGTGTCGCTGACGTCCCTCTACTGAAGTACTAGTTGCTAGTCATAGGTGCCCAACAAGGCAATCACGTGAGTGATGGCATGTGTGACTTGACACAGAATCCTTTTGCTTATTATATTTTGGCATTTATCACATTATATTGTCTATTGCATATATGCATATATATATATTGTGATATCCTTGGATCCATGTAATGGGAATCGGATCATGATGAGATCACGATAATGAGACCGATTCACCTTTAAACACAGATCCTAAATAATCCCGGTCATAGGTTACTCGATAGGGATATCGTGATAACCTAACAAACTAGTGTGCTGTATACCTGTCCATATGATAGATGCAACTGGTCTCAGAGCTGCTCGTGTGGGGATACTAGGGATACAGTATAGGTGCTCATTGGAGAATGAGTTCACTAATTGATCCGCTTACGGAATATTGGATGGTTGATAATACCTTATTGTCAGACAGCGATTCCGTAGTCCTAGTGGTGTATCTGGTCCTTAGACTTGAGACACCAAGGATGTCCTGTATGAGTGCTCCACTCTTTGATACCAGACTTATAGGTTTGGATGTCCCAAATCTAGTACAACTAGTCATTGGGAGTGGCAATCGACCTTACGAGGGCTATTGAGTGTCGATAGAGGATCATCCACTCTTGGCATCATGAGAGGAATATCTCATGTGTTCTTGCTCAAACAAATCCCTGGCCAAGGTCATTCGGGTTGAGAGAGAAAGAGTTCTCCAAGAGAATCCGATTAGAGTGAGACTCGAGTAGAAACCGTATGAGTTTGACAGCACCATGCCCGATATACAGTCTTTGGGATATTAGATGGATGAGAGATTATAGGTACACGGTAACTGAGGACAGATAGGTCCAATGGATTGGATTCCCCTGTATCGTTTGAGGACTATGGCGTAGTGGCTTAGTGCATTTGTAGTTGATGAGTCGAGTGAATTATTATAGAGATAATAATTTAGTGAGCCAAAAGGAGTTCTGACAGCTATGACTCACGGCCAGCTTGATATTGGGCCTAGTGGGTCACACACATATAGTAGGCATTGCGATGAGTAGAGGTTCGGATATGAGATATCCACCGGAGCCCCTATCTTATTGGATATCCAATAAGCCCCTGAATTATTGGATCCCATGGATGAGATCCAATAAGAGCCCATGAGAGATTATTGGATAGAGATCCACTAATCTAAAAGGCTTGGGTAATTGGATGTAGATCCAATACCCACTAGGGGAGGATCCATTAGGGTTTGATAGGAGGCCTCTATAAATAGGAGTGATTCAGAGCCTCATATGCTAGAGCCTTTGCTTGTCATTCTTATTCTCCCCCCCCTCTCCACCTCAAAGCAAGCCTAGAGTTTTGAGGAGCGTCGTTGCAGCCCTGCTATGTGGATCACCGCTAGAGAGGAGGACGCTTGACCTCCTTCACCCTCTCCTAGAGATCTACAAGGAAATAGGGATATACGATCTTCCTTGGTAATGTAATCTATTCTATATGCAATTTGTTTCACGAACTTTTTGCGCATCAATTTTCGCACGACGACGAACATCTCTTTGGGAATAGGGGATTTTGTTTTCTTATTCTTCTACTACGTATGTGATGTCGGCCCTAAGATTTCCCAACACTAGTGCATTGGAATAATTTACCACTTAAAGATGCCACATAGGAGTCATATGAGGAGCTGAAGACCCTGTTCCCTGAGTTTATGGAACCTCAACCTTGAGGACCAGACTGATTTGGAGAGGGCGGACTTGATAGGACCCTAGTAGGGTTGGGTCCTACTTAACCAAGAAGCAACTAACGAAACCCTGTGAGATTGTAATAAAACCCACCTAGCCGCCTCTATCCTATAAAGAAGAGTGGCTAGGGTTTATATTTGGGGCTTTGGGCTTCTTAGCCGTCGCCCCATTTTACTGGGCTGATTGGTTAGGGTTGAGGGCAAAAGGGGTAACTCACTTAGGAAGCAACCCCTAGGGCTAGGGTTTCGAGCCCTATATAAGCATATAGCCTCTATTTATTTAAGAATAAGATTTATCTAATATTGTAGCCATTTGGCTGACTTCTAGAAGGGTGGAACCCCTATAGTGTTCCAAGGGTTGATCCCCCTCAAAGATCAATCTACATAGAATTCCTCTGGGGTTCTATCACGGTCCCTACCTATAATGATGGAAGGCCATATGAGTTAATCTAATTCCCTTATATTTATCAACTTAATATTATCGGGAGAGGAGATTTTGATTCGGTCTCCTAATGTAACGTGCCACACACATACATATTTAATATATATGTATCGCATGCAAATATATATACATATCTAGTAGGTGTATAATCAATCACACATCATATGAGCAATCACACTAGATGGTCATGGACCACATCCTAATGTGATTGAGCCCGAGCCAGTGAGCTTGATCACTCACATCAAGATCTATGTGTGCAACAGTGCATCTCCATGCCTTGTGATCATCCATCTCATCCTCATTGGTTCTATTAGGATCTTGGCACATCTCCATACATTGTGATCGTCCGTCTCAACCTCGTGGGTTTTGCTATCACTTATACGCTCCTACTACACCTTCTTATTGTTAGGATCAAGAGCACTAAGAGGGGGGGGTGAATTAGTGTAGCGGAAAACTTTTGACGATTTAAAACGACGTTCGTATGATAAGAACGATTTCAGTATGAAAGTCGAATCGGAAATTACTTTAACTTAAGATCAAGTAAAGTGCAGTTAAAGTAAAGCCATAGAAGTAGTTGCAGTTAAGATAGAGAACAAAATATAAATGCAAACCGAGATTTAGAGTGGTTCGGTCAATCTTGACCTACATCCACTTTTGGCTTCCTCGTCCGATGAGGTCACCGATGTCCACTAAAGGCCTTCCTTCAATAGGCGAAGGCCAACCACCCTTTTACAGTTTCACTCCTTTTGACGGGCTTAGGAGACAACCCTTACAAAACATCGAAGAAAAGAGGGAGAAGAACTTCTAGCCTTTTACAACACTTTTAAGCTCTCAAAATCTCAGAATAAATGCTAAGTTTCGGTGCCCTTTCATGCATGAAAGGGTGGGGTTTATATAGGCCCCAAACTGATTTGAATTTGGAGCTCAAAAATGTTAATTCCCATGTTTTCGGGGTCCTGACGGTACTACCGCCTGACAGAGATCGGAGACCGAGCTCGGGCGGTACCACCGCCTGACAAGGGCGGTACTACCGCCCAGTCTCACTCGAAGACTGAGCCCAGGCGGTGCCACCGGTTGACAGGGGTGGTGCTACCGCCCACCCAGTCTCACTCGGAGACTGAGCCCAAGCGGTGCCATCGCCTAACAAGGGCGGTGCTACCGCCTAGTCTCACTCGGAGACTGAGCCTAGGCGGTACCACTGCCTGACAAGGGCGGTGCCACCGCCCAGCCTCACTCCGAGACTCGGCTGCTGGGCGGTGCCACCGCCGGCCAGGGAATTTGGGTCCGAATGGGCTGATCCATTCGGCCCAATTTGGGTCTGTCAAGGGCCCAATTGCCCCAAGATTAAGTTAATGGGATCACCTCCCATTTCTAACTTAATCATCATGCTAACTACAACTTGCTCCGGTGCATCAATCGCTTCTTCCGTCGAGCTTTCGGTGAACTTCTGGCGATCATCCGACGAACCCTCGGCGATGCTCCGGCAGACTTCCGGCAAACTCCTGGACTTGCAACGATCCACTTGGCGAGTTCCGATGAGCTTCTTTGGCAAGCTCCTGGACTTCTCGGATTTGTTCCCACAGAACCTCCGTTGACCGTCCGGACTTCCGTCGAACTCTTGAACCCCCAACGTGATCATAGTCTTGACTTCGGCGCAACTCCTGCTGCATGTCTTACTTTCATCGTAGTTAATCCTGCACACTTATCTTAACATATGGATTAGATAACAAATGACAATTGACTTCATCATCAAAATCCGAGATTCAACAATCTCCCCCTTTTTGATGATGACAATCAATTGATAACGGAGTTAACTTTAACTCCCCCTATCTATATGCCATACTCAAGATAAGTCATTCTTGAATTCAAAGCCTTTGAATTCAAGAGACATATTGATAAGTTAAGATTGTTTAACCTTATTAATACTTTCATCATGATTCCTATCATGATGTATCTCTCTGAAAATGATGTCAAGGCTTGACATCCTTTTTCAAGTTTTACATTTCAAATGTGAATGATAGTAATGGTAGCAATTCATCATATGGTAAGATATCAACATGTGAAATTACGATGCAAGTTCTTGATATCTTAACATAATGCAAATATTTCAAGTGTTTAGCAATCATAGCATTTCTATTATCAATTTACCATATATTTCGATGTAAGCTTTTTTAACATAATTCAAATTCAAATATGGCACTCATAGCATCAATTCATATATTTCTCCCCCTTTGTCATCAACAAAATGGAGAACGATATAAGCAAATTTTAAACACAAGTGAGTGATAGGTAATTTTTCAACAATGAGTGATAGGATACCAATTATACAAACATCTCAAGGAAAGATTAAATCACGCTTCATTTTTACAAGGATCAAGATATGTATGTGAATCAATATCCTTGCAAGTAAAAAATCTTCTTTTTTTTTTTAAGAAGGAAATTATAAGAAGGAATCATTTTATCAAATCCATTTCTCGAAAATATTTTTTCACATTATAAGCCTATGAAAGATGCATTTGCTAATTGATTTCACATGTCAAAAATCAATGAATCAAACTCGATATAACATATGCTTATGAGAGCTACATTAAATTCGAAAGAGAATAAGGTATCAAGAAAATCCGAAAATAAAATTTAACACTTTCATGCATTCGGACAAGGTTTTGCTATAGATTTTCCAATACAATCATGAAGATAAAACATGCTCATTATCATGGAAATTTTTATATCCATAATTTCCAACATATTACATGTAATCATGTAAAATCATCATAGCAATTGAGTGATTTGATTATTGAATCAAGAAAGTCTGAAAAATAGATTTAATGAGTTCAAGCATTCGGACACATTAACATTCCTAATTCTCTTCTAATGAAATTAAATTGTTCTTCACTTAAAGGCTTTGTAAAAATATCAGCTAGTTGATGTTTAGTATCAATGAACTCTATAACTATATCATGATTAGTGACATGATCTCGTATAAAGTGATGTCTAATATCAATATGTTTTGTTCTTGAGTGTTGAATGGGATTCTTTGTTAAACATATAGCACTTGTGTTATCACATTTAATGGGAATATTTTTAAGATAAACTTTATAATCTTCTAAGGTGTTTTTCATCCACACAACTTGTGCACAGCATGCACTAGCTGCTATATACTCAGCTTCGATTGTTGATAGTGCAACCGAGTTTTGTTTCTTAGATGACCAGGAAACAAGAGCATGTCCCAAAAATTGACATGTTCCTGATGTGCTTTTTCTATCTAATCTACATCCAGCAAAATCTGCATCAGCATAAGCAATTAACTCAAACTTCTCGGTTTTCGGATACCATAATCCTAGATTTGTGGTACCTTTAAGATATCTAAGTATTCTTTTAACCGCTTTGAGATGAGATATCTTAGGGTTCGATTGAAACTTAGCACAAAGTCCTACACTGAACATGATATCTGGTCTAGTTGCAGTGAGGTAAAGTAAACTTCCTATCATACCCCTATAAGTTTTTTGATTGAAGCTTTCTCCACTTTCATCAACTTCTAACTTAGTGGATGTGCTCATAGGAGTGTTAATAGCTTTTGAGCTTTTCATATTAAATCTCTTTAGCAAGTCTAAAGCATATTTAGTTTGACTAATAAAGATGCCATTTCTTAGTTGCTTAATTTGTAAGCCTAAGAAAAAGGTTAATTCTCCCATCAAACTCATTTCAAATTCTAGACTCATGGTTTTAGTAAAGGATTCACAAAGAGATTCATTTATAGAACCAAAGATAATATCATCAACATAAATCTGAACAATGAGAAAATTATTTTCAAAATTCTTGATAAACAATGTAGTATCAACCTTGCCTTTTGTAAAATTATTTTTAATAAGAAAAGAACTAAGTCTCTCATACCAAGCCCTTGGGGCTTGTTTTAAACCATAGAGAGCTTTAGTTAATTTAAATACATGATTAGTGAGGCTATTATTTTCAAATCCGGGAGGTTGTTCAACATAAATTTCTTCGGAAATAAAGCCATTAAGAAAAGCGCTTTTAACATCCATTTGAAATAACTTAAAATTATTATTACTAGTATAGGCAAGGAGCATCCTTATGGCTTCTAATCTAGCCACAAGAGCGAAGGTTTCTTCATAGTCGATACCTTCTTCTTGGTTGAAACCTTTGGCTACTAATCTAGCCTTGTTTCTAACCACGATACCATATTCATCTTGCTTGTTTCTAAAGACCCATTTAGTACCAATAACTAAATGGTCATTTGGCCTAGGAACAAGCTTCCACACCTCATTTCTCTCAAATTGATTTAACTCATCTTGCATTGCGATAATCCATGAATCATCTTTCATGGCTTCGTCAATACATTTAGGTTCAATTTGGGAGAGAAAAGAGGTGTTGGCACAAAATTCTTTAAGAGAAGAACGTGTTTGAACCCCCTTAGATGTGTCTCCTAGAATTAGCTCCTTAGGATGAGCATCTACATATTTCCAATCCTTGGGTAAGGATGTTTCGGAAGTAGATGCATCCAAGTTGCTAGTTGGAGAAGGGGTTTCATTTAAATTCAAAGAATCAAAATTAACATCATCATCAAAATCATTTTTCTTGATTTTGGAAATCTCATTGAAAACAACATGAATGGATTCTTCTATAATTAAAGTTCTTTTATTGAATATACGAAAAGCTTTAGAAACCGAAGAATAACCAAGGAAAATTCCTTCATCGGATTTAGCATCAAATTTTCCTAAGGCATCTTTTTCATTCAAGATAAAACACTTGCACCCAAAAACTTTAAAATATGAAACATTGGGTTTTTTGTTGTTCCACAACTCATAGGGAGTTTTGGTGAGTAAGGGTCTTACTAGAACTCTATTCAAAATATAGCATGTAGTGTTTACGGCTTCAGCCCAAAATATTTGGGTAGACTATGTTCATTCAACATGGTTCTTACCATTTCTTGTAAAAATCTATTTTTCCTTTCTACTACTCCATTTTGTTGAGGATTTCTTGGAGTAGAGAAGTTATGATTGTATCCATTAAATTTACAAAATTCTTGAAAATCACGGTTTTGAAATTCACCACCATGATCACTTCTAATTGACGCAATCATAGAACCCTTTTCATTTTGGATAAGTTTGCAAAACTTGGTAAAATATCTAAAGCATTCATTTTTGTGTTTTAAGAAATAAGTCCATGTGTATCTACTATAGTCATCTACAATGACGAAGGCGTATTTGCTACCTCCTAGACTTGATGTAGAGATAGGTCCAAACAAGTCCATATGGATTAATTGTAAGGGCCTAGAGGTGCTTATTTGATTCTTAGATTTGAAACTACCCTTAATTTGTTTTCCTAATTGACAAGCATCACACACATTATCTTTGATGAACTTGATATGAGGAATTCCTCTTATAAGCTCTTTGGATGATATTTGAGTGATTAGTTTCATGCTAGCATGACCTAATCTCCTATGCCAAAGCCAAGCATCCTCATTCAAAACCGAGAAACACTTTTCATTGCAAAGATCATTGATGTCAATGGTGTATACGTTATTTTGTTTTAATGCAATCATAGATGTGTTTTTGTGTGGTTTTTCAATGATGCAAGCATTAGATTCGAATTTGACAATATATCCTTTATCACACAATTGACTAATGCTCAAGAGGTTATGTTTTAAACCATCAACTAACAAAACATCTTCAATAAAGAAGTTGGATTTGTTACCTATGGTTCCTTTGCCAATGATTTTACCCTTGTTGTTGTCTCCGAAGGTGATATAGCCTTCGTCTATGCTAGTGAGTTTAGAGAATTGAGATAGATCTCCGGTCATATGCCTTGAGCATCCACTATCAAGGTACCATCTCTTGCTTCTAGCTTGTGATGATGTATGTTTCTATAAGAAAGGATGATTTTTAGGTACCCATTTACTTTTGGGTGCCTCAAACACTGATCTAAATTGTTTATCATGTTGCATAGAGTTTATCGTGGTTCCTTTAGGAACCCAAATCAATTTGTTTGGAGTAACTTTCTTCAATGGACAATGATAAGTTCTATGTTCATGTTTGCAACAAAAGTTACATTTGCTTTGGTGCCAAACATATAAGATAGGGCCTTTAATGAAGGTGGTTGGATTTTGGTGAGGACTTCTCACAAATCCGATTCCACTTCTTTTAGGAACATGACCCTTTTTTGTAAGGATCATATTCAAAGACTTGCTACCAACCTCGAATTTCTTCAAGGTGTCCTTAAGTAGTAAGTTCTCCTTTTGGAGAGTTTCTAGATCATGACAATTTTTACATGGAGCTAAACTATCATTATATTCAATTTCTAATTTGTCGAAATTACAAGTAAGACTATCATGCTCCTTTTTTAGCAATTTATATTTTCTACTAATAGTTTTGCATTCATCAAATAAGTCATGGAAGGCATTTAGTAATTCATCAAATGATAAATCTGCATCAATTAAATTTGTTACCTCATCTCCGATGGCCATTAGGGCGTAATGAGCAACTTGCTCGGTGTTGGACTCCTCTTCTTCGGACGCGCTTGAGTCATCCCACGTTGCTTTGAGCGCCTTCTTCTTTGGTGTTCTCTTCTTGGCTTGGGGACAATCACTTTTGTAGTGTCCCAGCTTCTTGCATTCGTAGCAAATAACTTGGTCCTTTTTGGGTTCAAATTTATTTTTTGAGTCATTTTTAAACTTGTTTCTTTTAATGAATTTTTTGAATTTCCTTGTTAGAAGTGCCAAGTCATCGTCACAGTCTTCATCACTTGAGTTTTCTCTCAAGTGGTCTTCGAAAGTTCTAAGTGCCATATCCTTCCTGTTCTTTGAAAGGATCTCTTCTTGCTCTTCATGAGCTTTGCAAGTCATTTCGTAGGTCATTAATGACCCGATTAATTCTTCAAGAGGGAAGTTGTTTAGATCTTTAGCCTCTTGAATAGCAGTGACTTTAGGGTCCCAACTCTCAGGAAGGGATCTTAGAATCTTATTTACGAGCTCAAAATCCGAAAAACTTTTGCCGAGTCTTTTTAGACCATTGATGACATCCGTGAAACGGGTGTACATATCGCCAATAGTCTCGCTCGATTTCATTCGGAAAAGTTCAAAAGAATGTATCAAAAGATTGATTTTTGACTCTTTCACTCTACTTGTGCCTTCGTGAGTCACTTCGAGTGTATGCCAAATATCAAATACGGTTTCACAAACCGAAATACGATTGAACTCATTTTTATCAAGCGCACAAAATAAGGCATTCATAGCCTTTGCATTAAGAGCGAAAGTCTTCTTCTCCAATTCATTCCAATCGATCATTGGAAGAGAAGATTTCAAAAATCCATTTTCGACAAGATTCTAAAGTTCAAAATCCATTGAAATAATAAAGATCCTCATTCGGGTCTTTCAATAGGTGTAGTCCGTCCCATTGAACATGGGTGGACGTGTAATAGAGTGGCCCTCTTGATTTCCGACGTATGCCATCTCTCTTGGGTTTTAATCCGATTGAGAGTTAACCCCGCTCTGATACCAATTGTTAGGATCAAGAGCACTAAGAGGGGGCGGGTGAATTAGTGCAGCGGAAAACTTTCGACGATTTAAAACGATGTTCGTATGATAAGAACGATTTCAGTATGAAAGTCGAATCGAAAATTGCTTTAACTTAAGATCAAGTAAAGTGCAGTTAAAGTAAAGCTATGGAAGTAGTTGCAGTTAAGATAGAGAACAGAATGTAAATGCAAACCGAGATTTAGAGTGGTTCGGTCAATCTTGACCTACATCCACTTTTGGCTTCCTCGTCCGATGAGGTCACCGACGTCCACTAGAGGCCTTCCTTCAATAGGCAAAGGCCAACCACCCTTTTACAGTTTCACTCCTTTTGAACGGGCTTAGGAGACAACCCTTACAAATTTTTCACTCCTCTCTTGAATGATCAAAACTTCGAAGAAAAGAGGGAGAAGAACTTCTAGCCTTTTACAACACTTTTAAGCTCTCAAAATCTCAGAATAAATGCTAAGTTTCGGTGCCCTTTCATGCATGAAAGGGTGGGGTTTATATAGGCCCCAAACTAATTTGAATTTGGAGCTCAAAAATGTCAATTCCCATGTTTTCGGGTCTTGGCGGTACTACCGCCTGACAGAGCTCGGAGCACTCGGAGACTGAGCCCAGGCGGTGCTACCGCCCAGTCTCACTCGGAGACTGAGCCCAGGCGGTGCTACCGCCCAGTCTCACTCGGAGACTGAGCCCAGGCGGTGCTACCGCCCAGTCTCACTCGGAGACTGAGCCCAGGCGGTGCTACCGCCCAGTCTCACTCGGAGACTGAGCCCAGGCGGTGCTACCGCCCAGTCTCACTCGGAGACTGAGCCCAGGCGGTGCTACCGCCCAGTCTCACTCGGAGACTGAGCCCAGGCGGTGCTACCGCCCAGTCTCACTCGGAGACTGAGCCCAGGCGGTGCTACCGCCCAGTCTCACTCGGAGACTGAGCCCAGGCGGTGCTACCGCCCAGTCTCACTCGGAGACTGAGCCCAGGCGGTGCTACCGCCCAGTCTCACTCGGAGACTGAGCCCAGGCGGTGCTACCGCCCAGTCTCACTCGGAGACTGAGCCCAGGCGGTGCTACCGCCCAGTCTCACTCGGAGACTGAGCCCAGGCGGTGCTACCGCCCAGTCTCACTCGGAGACTGAGCCCAGGCGGTGCTACCGCCCAGTCTCACTCGGAGACTGAGCCCAGGCGGTGCTACCGCCCAGTCTCACTCGGAGACTGAGCCCAGGCGGTGCTACCGCCCAGTCTCACTCGGAGACTGAGCCCAGGCGGTGCTACCGCCCAGTCTCACTCGGAGACTGAGCCCAGGCGGTGCTACCGCCCAGTCTCACTCGGAGACTGAGCCCAGGCGGTGCTACCGCCCAGTCTCACTCGGAGACTGAGCCCAGGCGGTGCTACCGCCCAGTCTCACTCGGAGACTGAGCCCAGGCGGTGCTACCGCCCAGTCTCACTCGGAGACTGAGCCCAGGCGGTGCTACCGCCCAGTCTCACTCGGAGACTGAGCCCAGGCGGTGCTACCGCCCAGTCTCACTCGGAGACTGAGCCCAGGCGGTGCTACCGCCCAGTCTCACTCGGAGACTGAGCCCAGGCGGTGCTACCGCCCAGTCTCACTCGGAGACTGAGCCCAGGCGGTGCTACCGCCCAGTCTCACTCGGAGACTGAGCCCAGGCGGTGCTACCGCCCAGTCTCACTCGGAGACTGAGCCCAGGCGGTGCTACCGCCCAGTCTCACTCGGAGACTGAGCCCAGGCGGTGCTACCGCCCAGTCTCACTCGGAGACTGAGCCCAGGCGGTGCTACCGCCCAGTCTCACTCGGAGACTGAGCCCAGGCGGTGCTACCGCCCAGTCTCACTCGGAGACTGAGCCCAGGCGGTGCTACCGCCCAGTCTCACTCGGAGACTGAGCCCAGGCGGTGCTACCGCCCAGTCTCACTCGGAGACTGAGCCCAGGCGGTGCTACCGCCCAGTCTCACTCGGAGACTGAGCCCAGGCGGTGCTACCGCCCAGTCTCACTCGGAGACTGAGCCCAGGCGGTGCTACCGCCCAGTCTCACTCGGAGACTGAGCCCAGGCGGTGCTACCGCCCAGTCTCACTCGGAGACTGAGCCCAGCTCGGAGACTGAGCCCAGGCGGTGCTACCGCCCACCCAGTCTCACTCGGAGACTGAGCCTAGGCGGTGCTACCGCCCAGTCTCACTCGGAGACTGAGCCCAGGCGGTGCCACCGCCTGACAGGGGCGGTGCCACCGCCCAGCCTCACTCTGAGACTCGGCTACTGGGCGGTGCCATCGTCGACCTAGGCGGTGCCACCGCCGGCTAGGGAATCTGGGTCCGAATGGGCTGATCCATTCGGCCCAATTTGGGTCTATCAAGGGCCCAATTGCCCCAAGATTAAGTTAATGGGATCACCTCCCATTTCTAACTTAATCATCATGCTAACTACAATATTTTTCAAGACATTTACTGCAACTTGCTCCGGTGCATCAATCGCTTCTTCCGTTGAGCTTCCGGCGAACTTCCGGCGATCATCCGACGAACCCTCGGCGATGCTCCGGCGGACTTCCGGCAAACTCCTGGACTTGCGACGATCCACTTGGCGAGTTCCGATGAGCTTCTTTGGCAAGCTCCTGGACTTCTCGGATTTGTTCCCGTAGAACCTCCGATGACCGTCCGGACTTCCGTCGAACTCTCGAACCCCCAACATGATCGTAGTCTTGACTTCGGCGCAACTCCTGCTGCATGTCTTACTTTCATCGTAGTTAATCCTGCACACTTATCTTAACATATGGATTAAATAACAAATGACAATTGACTTCATCATTAAAATCCGAGATTCAACACTTATGTAATTAGAACTTAATCATAGGCATGCAGGCCTGACAATAAATGAGAAATAAACTGGAGGCTTGTAGACCCTAATAATAATAATCATATCACATGTACACACATCACACGGTCCATGATCATTTGTCCACATCATACATCAAATGTGCACATCACCATATAGTACTACTAGATAACAATAAGTAATTAAACTATTTTAATTAATTATATATAGTATTAGCAACCCTACCATAGGGTGCCCCACATGGCAGGTAGTTTCTTCTTAAGCAAGGAAATCTTACCATATAGAGACTCCTCGAAAACCAAGAATCCTAGGCCACTAGACTGCCTTGTGTGGCTAGGAAACCCTAGCCGCCAAGGAGTCCCTGGTAGCTAGGAAACTATGGCTGCAGGGCTGCAGGTGCCCCATGCGGCCAAAACTCCTAGCCGCTTGGGCAACCCATGCGGCCAGGAAACCCTAGCCGCCAGGGGTGCCCCTTGCAGTTAGGAAACCTAGCTGTAGGGGCTGCCATGCAGTAGGTTGAGGGCAACCATGCTGCTCTTGTTCTTGCTACTTTTGGCTAGGCTGAGAGTAGTAAATTAGAGCTCTCAACCAAGGCTGCAAGCAGCCTTCAGCCAATCTAAGGGGCAGCAACAGTTCCTGCCCTTTCTTCCCCTTTTGTGTCAACAAATTTGATACCAAAAACCCTATCTAAAACACCTCTTAATAGCAAGAAAAGGTGCAACACAGATTTAAAAACTACAACAAAAAAAAATTGCAGCAATTGTACAAAATAGTTTCAACGTGATTGAACACAACACACGTAGTTTAAAAGCCAATCTTTTGCATGAGCAACCTTGGTTTGACACCACTATTGGGAAATCTGAGGTGACATCACATGCATAGTGGAAGAATAGAAAAAATAAAATCATAGAATTTTTGCAGAAAAGAATGTTTCATCATCGTGCAAAAGTTGGTGTGTAGAAAACCCATGAAACAGAAAAACCATGCATAAGAGAATTACCTAGGGAGATTGTATATCCCTAAAAAGCTACAAATCTATGGGAGAGGATGAAGGAGGTCAACTATTCTCCTCTCTAGTAGTAATCCACATGGTAGGGGCTGTGAAGATGCTCCTCAAACCGCTGCCCAAAACTCTTCCTCGCGTGCATCACGTAATCAAGAAGGGGTTGCCCCTTTTTTGCTATTCGCACACCCCAAATAGGAGCTATAGTATAAGGAGGAGAGGGAGAGAGGAGAAAAGGAGACAACCAAAAAGAACCTCTAGATTATGGGTCTTTGGTTCCCTTCAATTTATAGAGGCCCCTTGTCAACTTAACCCTAATGGATCTTGTCATATTGGGTATTGGATCTCCATCCAACTACTCAAGCTTCTTAGATTAGTGGGTCTCTACCCAATGATGATTTCTTATTAGCTCTTATTGGATCTCATCCATATGATCCAATAATTCAGGGACTTATTAGATATCCAATAAGATAGGGGCTCCAGCGGATATCTCATATCCGAACCTCTACTCGTCGTAATACCTACCATATATGTATTGTTGAATCTCAGATTTTGATGATGAAATCAATTAGTAAATTATTTGATCTAATCTATATTTGACAAAAGTGTGTAAGATTAACTACGATAGTAGTAAGACATAAAGCAAATGTTGTGCCAAAGTCAAGATCAAAATTTTGTTGGGAGTTCGAGAGTTCGTCGGAAGTCCAGACATTCGTCAGAAGTTCTATCGGAACTAATCGAGAAGTCCAAGAGCTTGCCAAAGAAGCTTGTTAAAACTCGCCAAGAAGATCGTCGTGAAGTCTAGGAGCTTGCCGGAAGTCCGTCGAAACATTGCTGAGAGATCGTTAGAAGTTTGTCGAATGATCATCGGAAGCTTGCTGGAAGAACAATTGACGTTCCAGAACTAGAATGTTTTGTTAAATGTCTTAATTATCATAGTTAGATTATTAATTGAGTTAGGATTGGGAGGTGATTCCACTAACTCAGTTAGGGGCCAATTGGGCCATAAACAGGGCTAAACTAGGCCGAATTAAATAGCTCATTTAGCACATAAAATCATGGCTAGTGGTAGCACCACTAGGGTCAGTAGTAGTACCGCTTAAGACTTAGTCTCCTAGGTGTTCTAGGCGATGGTACCGCCCAGACTGGGTGGTGGTACCACCGATAGTTAATGCTGTTAAGCGATGGTACCACCCCTATCAGGCAATGGTACCACTAGAGCTTGGTCTCCAATCTCTATCAGATGGTTGTACCACCCAGACTAAGCGGTGATATAGCCTAGTATCAGTCTACAAGCGATAGTACCACCCAATAATGGCAGGGGTACCACCAGTACCCCGAAATCCAAAGAAGTGACACTTTTTTGCTCCAATTCAGAAGCCATTGGGGCCTATAAATACCCCACCCTTTTATGCATGAAAGGGCAAAAAAATGTTAACATAATCTTAAATTCCTACGGTGTTAAAGTGTTGTAAAAGTGAGAAGAGTCCTCCCCTCCTTCGCTTAACTTTGTAATCATCCAAGAAAGAGGATTGAGGTTTGTAAGGGTTATCTCCTAAACTTGGTAAAAGGAGAAAGAGCTGTAAAAGGTGGTTGGTCTTCCCCTTTTGAAGAAAGGCCATTAGTGGATGCCGGTGACCTTGACGGAGGAGGAGTCTGAAGTGGATGTAGGTCACAACTACCGAACCCCTCTGAATTCTGGTTTGCATTTCTATTATCGTCATTTACTTACTTTACAACTGTTTCACTTTCTCCATACATGCCTTTTACTACTTTACGAGCTAACACGCCTTTAAATCATTTTATGAGATTACCTTTCAATGAACGAAAAAGTTTCAAAAATCAATGATTTTTTCGCTGCACTAATTCACCCCCCCCCCCCCCCCCCCTCTTAGTGCCATGTATCTTCTTGGGATATGGTCATGAAGAGTTTAGGTATAGATTATGAGATCCAATGAACAAGAAGATTATTAGAAGTAGAGATCTTATGTTTCTTGAAGACCAATTGTTTGATGATGGTGATAATATTGAGAATCCAAAAACCTCTATTTATATTCCTTAGAGTTTGGGTCTAGTTCCTTCACTTGTAGTTCATGATGATCATGGAGGAGATGAACAAGAAGATTGTGGTGAGAATGCCAGTGATGATACTCCAACAGTTGATGATGTTGAGTCAACTGAACAAGCACCTCCACTATCAGTTGAGATTCCATTGAGAAGATCCACTAGAGAGCAACAACCATCTACTAGATATCCTCCACATAAGTATGTTATGCTTACTAATGGGGGAGAGCCAGAAACTTACCAAGAAGCTATCCTACATGAGCATAAGAATGAGTGGGTTAAAGCCATGCAAGAAGAGATCAGATGCTTGCTTGAGAACCACACCTATGACTTAGTAAAGTTGCCTAAAGAGAAGAAAGCTCTCCACAATAAATGTGTTTACAAATTGAAGACTGAAAATAATAGCTGATAACAAAGATACAAGGCACGACTAATTGTGAAAGGGTTTAGTTAGAAGAAATGTATTGACTTTGAAGAAATATTTTCTCCTATAGTGAAAATGTCCTCTATCCAAGTTGTTTTTGGTTTAGCTACCCGCTTGAATTTAGAAGTTGAGTAACTTGATGGGAAAATAGCATTTCTTCATGGTGACTTAGAAGAAGAAATTTATATGGAGCAACTAGAAGGTTTCAAATAGGCACATAGATAATGGTACATAGATAATGGACTCAAATAGGCACATAGAAGGGAAAAGAAAATCTAGTGTATAAGCTTAGGAAAAGCTTATATGGACTCAAATAGGCACATAGATAATGGTACAAGAAGTTTGATTCCTTTATGATGAGCTAAGGGTATAATAGAACTACATCTGATCATTGTGTGTTTATGAAGAAATTTTCAAATGATGATTTTATTATTCTCCTACTATATGTTGATGATATGCTAATTATTGGTCATGATGCTAGTAAAATTGAATAGCTTAAAAGAGAGTTAAGTCTTTTGCCATGAAAGACATGGGATCGATGAAACAAATATTTGGCATAAAGATTCTTCGTGATAGGAAGAAAAGGAAAATTTGACTATCTTAGGAGACTTACATTGAAAAGGTTCTTGAAAGATTCAACATGAGTAAAGCCAAAATAGTGTGTTCTCCACTTGCAGGTCATTTTAAACTTAGTTCGAAACAATGTCCTACAAGTGAGAAAGAAAAAGAAGAAATCTCCAAAGTGCCTTACTCATCTATAATAGATAGTTTGAGGTTTATACTAGGCTAGATATAGCTCATTTAGTTGGAGTTGTCAACTGATTTATCTCTAATCCTAGTATGGAACATTGGGCAGTAGTGAAATAGATATTAAGATATCTAAGAGGTACTTCCACATTCTGTTTATGTTTTGACAGTGATGAACCTATGCTAGAAGGGTACACATGTTAGGAAAGCAGTCAGCACTAAGAGGAGGGGTGAATTAGTGCAGCGGTAAAATCACGTCGGTTTTAAGAAATCTTTTGTACGTTGAAAATTGATTTCGGAAACTTGAAAGCATATATGAGTGTAGGCATAGTAAAAGCACAGTAAGGAGGAAAGGCATTTTGCTATAAAAGTAAATTGCTCAAGATGAAATGCAAACCAGATTTTTAGAGTGGTTCAATCGTCGTGACCTACATCCACTTCACTGATTCCTCTTCTATGGAGGCCACCGGTATCCACTATCGGTCTTCCTTCAATAGGTGAAGACCAACTACCTTTTACAACTTGATTCTCCTTTTATCGGGTTTAGGAGATAACCCTTACACCCTTACACCCTCACATACTCCTCTCTCAAACTATTCTAACACTTAGAACTTTTGAGAGGAGATCACATAAGATTTCAACAGCGATTCTTTCCTTTTACTCTTAATACTTGTGTATGTTAACCAGGAATGAGAAGGGTATTTATAGGCCTCAAGTTGATTTAAACTTGGAGCCTAAAAACATCTCATCCTGGGTCTCTCGGGTACAGGCGGTACCACCATTTGTGTTGGGCGGTACCACCGTTAGTGTTAGTTTGACACTTAAACCACCGCCTAGCACCCTGCCATTGGGTAGTACCACCGCCAGACTGGTAGTACCACTGCCCAGACTAGCGGTTCCATTGCCTACCGTACCACCGCCCAGACTGGTAGTACCACTGCCCAGACTAGCGGTTCCATTGCCTACAGCCTCTCGGAGGCTGTGTTTGGGCGGTACCACCATTTGTGTTGGGCGGTACCACCGTTAGTGTTAGTTTGACACTTACACTGCACTTGGTGGTACCACCGCCTAGCACCCTGCCATTGGGTAGTACCACCGCCCAGACTGGTAGTACCACTGCCCAGACTAGCGGTTCCATTGCCTACAGCCTCTCGGAGGCTGTGTTTGGGCGGTACCACCGTTAGTGTTAGTTTGACACTTACACTGCACTTGGTGGTACCACCGCCTAGCACCCTGCCATTGGGTAGTACCACCGCCCAGACTGGTAGTACCACTGCCCAGACTAGCGGTTCCATTGCCTACAGCCTCTCGGAGGCTGTGTTTGGGCGGTACCACCGTTAGTGTTAGTTTGACACTTACACTGCACTTGGTGGTACCACCGCCTAGCACCCTGCCATTGGGTAGTACCACCGCCCAGACTGGTAGTACCACTGCCCAGACTAGCGGTTCCATTGCCTACAGCCTCTCGGAGGCTGTGTTTGGGCGGTACCACCACCTGAGATAGTCTCGGAGACTGTGCCACGATGGTGCCACCTCTTGGGTCACTGTTTAGGCCTTTCATTAGGCCCAACACAGTCCTTACATGGGCCCAACTAGCCCTTAATTGGGTTGGCTAAATTCTAATCTCAATTATGTGCTAACTACGAAATCTAAGATATTTACTAAGCTAAACAAGTTCGTAAGTCTAATTTCTTCCGGTGAGCTTCTGGTGAACTTCCGACAATCTCTTGGCAATGTTCCAGCGGACTCCTGGCAAGTTCCTAGACTTCACGATGATCTTTTGGTGAGTTCTAACAAGCTTCTTTCGCAAGCTCCTAGACTTCTTGGTTAATTCTGATAGAACTTCCGATGAACGTCTAGACTTCCGACGAACTCTCGAACTCCCAACGAAATCGCCTTCTTGACTCTGGGACTTCATTTTGCTTTACACCTTGCTATCATAGTTAATCTTACACACATAAAAACACACTTCAATCTAGACAATTATTTCTAAGCTTGAATCATGTTGTCCGGCATGTCGTTGGTCCATCGACGCTTCGTCCGATTCTTCGGCGCAGCGTCCTCTCTTACGACCTATTGCCCAGTCGACCAGTTGACCTCCACAATTCTGATATCCTTAGTGCAATATCTGCTCTTCTTAGGATGATGCCCAAAACCATGCCCCGAAGCCTTCTATCGATACATCGACCGTTCCTCCGGCTCGACGTCCAATCTTCTGACATGTTTTCCTCCGGCCCAACATGATTCTTCCTACTTTAATTGTCTCATCTTGATTAAAGAATCCTATGTCACTCAAAATGTAAATCAAATCATAAACACTTATCAATTGGTTTCATCATCAAAATCCGAGATTCAACAATCTCCCCCTTTTTTATTATGACAACCAATTGATGACGGAGTTAACCTTAACTCCCAGAGTTTAAACAAACTCCCCCTATCAATATGGCATACTGAATAGAGCTCTTGGATTCAAAAATCCAAGTAACATATTATCATAAAACTTATGCATAACATTTTATGATAACGTCATCATACTTCTCCCCCTTTGTTATCAACAAAAAGGAGAAGTATAACTATCAAGTGTTTGGATATTCAAGTTCAAATCATTGCATAATAAATCTCAAGTTTTATCATCATGCAAGCTAGTGAATTTTACAACATTTTAGAAAATGAAAGCTAGCAATTTTGAGATGTTCAAGAAAGCAACTCTTGCTTTTTGAAATATGCACGTTTGTAAATTTTGCTAGATGTGCAAGTTAGCATGTTTTGCTTCTTGAGATAGGTAAGATAGCACTTCTTTCTCTAGGCAATTTGCAAGCTAGCAAATTTTTGCTTCCTTTGCAATGTTTGAGCTAGCAATTTTTGCTTCCTTAGTGAAGTGCAAGTTTCTAAATTTTGAGAGGAGATCAAAATACTTGTGTATGTTAACCAGGGATGAGAGGGGTATTTATAGGCCTCGAGTTAATTCATCCTGGGAGACACGGGATGAGACGTTTTTAGGCTCCATGTTTGAATTAACTTGAGGCCTATAAATATCCCTCTCATCCCTAGTTAACATACACAAGTATTGAGAGTAAAAAGGAAAGAATCGCTGCTGAAATCTTGTGTGATCTCCTCTCAAAAGTTCTAAGTGTTATAATAGTTTGAGAGAGGAGTAAGTGGGGGTGTAAGGGTTATCTCCTAAACCTAGTAAAAGGAGAATCGAGTTGTAAAAGGTGGTTGGTCTTTGCTTATTGAAGGAAGACCAATAGTGGATGCTAGTGGCCTCGACGGAAGAGGAATCAGCGAAGTGGATGTAGTTCAGGAGCTTGAGTATTGTCTAGGAGCTTGCAAACGAAGCTCATCGGAACTCGCCAAGAAGATTGTGTGAAGTCCTAAACATTGCCGAGAGATTATCAAAAGTTTGCCGGAAGATCGCCGGAAGAAACTAGACTTACGGACTTGTTTAGCTTAGTAAATGTAATAGATTTCGTAGTTAGCGCATAATTGGGATTAGAATTGAGCCAACCCAATAGGGCTAGTTGGGCCCATGTAAGGACTGTGTTGGGCCCAATGAAAGGTCCAAACAGTGACCCAAAAGGTGACACTATCGTGGCATAGTCTCTAAGACTATGTTAGGCAGTGGTATCGTCGTCTAAGCGGTGGTACTGCCCAGACACAACCTCTGAGAGGCTGCAGGCGATGGAACTGCCAGTCTGGGCAGTGGTACTATCCAATGGCAGGGTGCCAGCAAAATCCGAGATTCAACAATCTCCCCCTTTTTTATTATGACAACCAATTGATGACGGAGTTAACCTTAACTCCCAGAGTTTAAACAACTCCCCCTATCAATATGGCATACTGAATAGAGCTCTTGGATTCAAAAATCCAAGTAACATATTATCATAAAACTTATGCATAACATTTTTATGATAACGTCATCATACTTCTCCCCCTTTTTTATTATGACAACCAATTGATGACGGAGTTAACCTTAACTCCCAGAGTTTAAACAACTCCCCCTATCAATATGGCATACTGAATAGAGCTCTTGGATTCAAAAATCCAAGTAACATATTATCATAAAACTTATGCATAACATTTTTATGATAACGTCATCATACTTCTCCCCCTTTGTTATCAACAAAAAGGAGAAGTATAACTATCAAGTGTTTGGATATTCAAGTTCAAATCATTGCATAATAAATCTCAAGTTTTATCATCATGCAAGCTAGTGAATTTTACAACATTTTAGAAAATGAAAGCTAGCAATTTTTGCTTCCTTTGCAATGTTTGAGCTAGCAATTTTTGCTTCCTTTGCAATGTTTGAGCTAGCAATTTTTGCTTCCTTTGCAATGTTTGAGCTAGCAATTTTTGCTTCCTTTGCAATGTTTGAGCTAGCAATTTTTGCTTCCTTTGCAATGTTTGAGCTAGCAATTTTTGCTTCCTTTGCAATGTTTGAGCTAGCAATTTTTGCTTCCTTTGCAATGTTTGAGCTAGCAATTTTTGCTTCCTTTGCAATGTTTGAGCTAGCAATTTTTGCTTCCTTTGCAATGTTTGAGCTAGCAATTTTTGCTTCCTTTGCAATGTTTGAGCTAGCAATTTTTGCTTCCTTTGCAATGTTTGAGCTAGCAATTTTTGCTTCCTTTGCAATGTTTGAGCTAGCAATTTTTGCTTCCTTTGCAATGTTTGAGCTAGCAATTTTTGCTTCCTTTGCAATGTTTGAGCTAGCAATTTTTGCTTCCTTTGCAATGTAATAGATTTCGTAGTTAGCGCATAATTGGGATTAGAATTGAGCCAACCCAATTAAGGGCTAGTTGGGCCCATGTAAGGACTGTGTTGGCCCAATGAAGGTCCAAACAGTGACCCAAAGGTGACACTATCGTGGCATAGTCTCTAAGACTATGTTAGGCAGTGGTATCGTCGGTCTAAGCGGTGGTACTGCCCAGACACAACCTCTGAGAGGCTGCAGGCGATGGAACTGCCAGTCTGGGCAGTGGTACTATCCAATGGCAGGGTGCCAAGCAGTGGTACAACTAGTTTGGGCAGTGGTACCACCAGTGCAGTATCAATGTCAGACTGACACTGGCGGTGGTTGAGACCCGAGATAAGATATTTTTAGGCTCCAAGTTTGAATCAACTTGAGGCTTATAAATATCTCTCACATCTTTGGTTAACATACACAAGTCTTGTGTGATCTCCTCTCAAAAGTTCTAAGTGTTAGAATAGTTTGAGAGAGAAGTGGGGGTGTAAGGGTTATCTCCTAAACTTGATAAAAGGAGAATCAAGTTGTAAAAGGTGGTTGGGCTTCACCTATTGAAGGAAGACCGATAGTGGATGTCGGTGGCCTTGACGAAAGAGGAATTGACGAAGTGGATATAGGTCACAATCACTGAACCACTCTAAAAATCTGGTTTGCATTTCATCTTGAGCAATTTACTTTTATAGCAAACTATCTTTCCTCCTTACTATGCTTTTACTATGCCTACACTTGCATACGCTTTCAAGTTTCCGAAATCGGTTTTCAACGTACGAAAGATTTCTCAAAACTGATGTGATTTTACCGCTGCACTAATTCACCCCCCCCTCTTAGTGCAGACTGCTTTCCTAATAGTTGGTATCAGAGCCTTGTTATTTCTCATTTGGTTTAATACCCAAGAGAAAATTGCTCTTTTCTGCTTTCAAGAGGGACTTTTTCTCATTTGTCCTCTCTTATTCAATGGGACGAACTACACATATTGGAAAACTCGAATGAGAGTTTTCTTGCTTTTCTTGGATTTGAATTTATGGAATATTATTGAAAACGATTTTCAAAGGTCTTATCTTCCAATGAACCATTGGAATGATTTGGAGAAGAAGACTTTTTCTCTAAATGCTAGAGTTATGAATACTCTATTTTGCATCTTAGATAAAACTGAGTTTAATTGAATTTCTATATGTGAAATGACTTTTTGATGCTTGATTTTGAACTTTTTCATATGAAACCAAGTAAAACCATTGGAGACATGTACACCCGTTTTACGGATGTCGTCAATGGTTTAAAAGCTCTTGGTAAAACTTTTTCAAATTTTAAACTTGTTAGTAAAGTTTTACTATCACTTTCTAAAAATTAGAATTCGAAAGTAACGGCTATTCAAAAATTAAAAATTTTGAATATTTTTTTGATCGAAGAACTAATTAGGTCTTTAATGACCTACGAAATGACCAATGTGGCACAAAATGAACTTGAGAACAACCTTCTAAAGAATAGGAAGGATTTCGGACTTAGAATAATTGAAGACCACTCGAGCATAAGCTCAAGTGATGGTGAACTTTAACTTCTCACTATGAAATTTAAAAAGTTTGTGAAACAAAAATTAAAGAATAAAAAAAATGTAACTACTTGCTATGAATGCAAGAAGAGGGAAGCACTTTGGGATAAATCAAATTTATCTGAAGATGAAGAACGAACCAACTATTGAATCTCAGATTTTGATGATGAAACCAATTGATAAGTGTTTATGATTTAATAAGCATTTTGAGTGATGCAGGATGCTTTGATTAGGATGAGACAATTAAAGCAGGAAGAATCATGTTAGGCCGGTAGAACATATTAGAAGATTAGACGTCGAGCCGGAGGATCGGTCGACGTATCGATAGAAGGCTTTGGGTCAAGAAGAGCGGATATTGCACCAAGGATATCAGAGTTGCGGAGGTCAACTGGCCGATTGGGCAATAGGCCACAAGAGAGGACGATGAGTCAAAGAATCAGATGAAACGTCGATGGACCAATGACATGCCGGACAACATGATTCATGCTTAGTAATAATTGTCTAGATCGAAGTATGTTTTTACATGTGCAGGATTAACTACGATAGCAAGGCATAAAGCAAAATGAAGTTCTGGAGTCAAGAACGTGATTTCGTTGGGAGTTCGAGAGTTCGTCAAAAGTCCAGACGTTCGTCAAAAGTTCTGTCAGAACCAACCGAGAAGTCCTAAAGCTTGCCAAAGAAGCTCGTCAGAACTTGCCAAGAAGATCGTCGTGAAGTCCAAGAGCTTGTTGGGAGTCCACTACAACATTGTCGAGAGATCATTGGAAGATCGCCAGAAGCTCGCCGGAAGAATCTTCACTTACGGACTTGTTTAGCTTAGAAAATGTCTTAGAATTCGTAGTTAGCACATAATTGGGATTGAATTTGGGCCAACCCAATTAGGGGCCAGTTGGGCTCATCTAAGGACTATGTTTGACCCAATAAAATGCCCAAACAATGACCTAAGAGATGACACCGTCATGACACAATCTCTGAGACTGTGTCAGGCGGTGGTACCACCGGTCTGGGCAATGGTACCACCCAGACACAACCTTTGAGAGGCTGTAGGCAGTGGTACTGCCCAGTTGCAGGGTGCTAGGCGATGGTATCGCCTAGTGCAGTGTCAGTGTCAAACTAGCATAGGCGGTGGTACCGCCCAACACAAGCGGTGGTATCGCTAGTGCCTAGGAAACTCAGGATGGGATATTTTTAGGCTCCAAGTTTGAATCAACTTGAGGCCTATAAATACCCCTCTCATCCCTAGTTAACACACACAAGCATAGAGAGATTAAAAGTGGAAAAACGCTGTTGTAATTACTTGAGAGATCCCCTCCTCTAAGTCTAAGTTTAGAATTCTGTTTAAGAAGAGTGAGTGCTTGTAAGGGTTGTCTCCTAAACCTGTGAAAAAAAGAAAAGGGGTGTAAGAAGGAGGTTGATTTTCGCCTATTAAAGGAAGATCGATAGTGGGTGTCGGTGGTCTCGACGGAAGAGGAATCTGTGGAGTGGATGTAGGTCATGATGACCGAACCACTATAAATCTGGTTTGCTTTTCAACTGTGTAATGTACTTTAGTTGCAAACTTACTTGCTTTACATCCACTATGCTCTTTTATATGCTTTCAAGCTATCACCTTTACGAAACGGTTTTTCGTTGGAAACAAATTTAATCGAAACAAAGTCTTAAACAGACATTATTTTACCGTTACACTAATTCACCCCCCCTCTTAGTGCCGATTGCTCTTGATCCTAACAATTGGTATCAATGCCTCATGATTTCTCATTTGGTTTAACACCCTAGAGAAATGGCTCTTTTCGGCTTTCAAGAGGGTCACTCTCTCATTCATCCTCCCTTGTTCAATGGGACAAACAACTCATATTGGAAAACTCGAATGAGAGTTTTCTTATTTTCTTTGGATTTAAATTTATAGAACATTATTGAAAACGATTTTTAAAGGTCTTCTCTTCCAATGAACCATTGGAATGATTTGGAGAAGAAGACTTTTTCTTTAAATACTAGAGCTAGGAATGCTTTATTTGGCGCCTTAGATAAAATCAAATTTAATCGGGTTTCTATTTGCGAAACAGCTTTTGATACTTGGCACACTCTTGAAATCACACATGAAAGCACTACTAGAGTTAAAGATTCTAAAGTTAATCTTTTAATGCATGATTTTGAAATTTTTTGAATGAAGCCAAGCGAAATCGTTGTTGACATGTACACCCATTTTACGGATGTTGTCAATGGTTTAAAAGTACTTGGTATAAGTTTTTCAGATTTTGAACTTGTAAACAAAAGTTACATTCTCTTAATAAGAGTTGGGATCCGAAAGTAACCACAATACAATAATCAAAAGATTTAAAATATTTTCTGATTGAAGAACTAATTGGGTCTTTAATGACCTACGAAATGACCAATGTGGCACAAAACAAACTTGAGAACAACCTTTCAAAGAACAAGAAAGATTTCGGACTTAGAACAATCAAAGACTACTCGAGCATAAGCTCAAGTGATGGTGAACTTGAACTCCTCACCATGAAATTTAAAAGGTGTTAAATCTTAGATTTTGTTGATAAAACCAATCTATAAGTGTTTATGTTTTAATCTGCGTTTTGAGTGACGTAGGATGCTTCGATCAAGATGAGACAATTAGAGCAGGAAAATAATATTGTGCTGGAGGAAAACATGTCAAAAGATTGGACGTCGGGCCGAAGGAACGGTTGACATATCGATAGAAGGCTTGGGGCCGTGGATTCGGGCATCGGGCCAAGAAGAGTGGATATTGCGCCAAGGATATCAGAGTAGCTGAGTCAACTGGCCGATTGGGCACTAGGCCGCAAGAGAGGACGATGTGCCGAAGAATCGGACGAAGCATCGAGGGACTAATGACATGCTAGACAACATGATTAATGCTTAGTATTAATTGTCTAGATCAAAGTATGTTTTACATGTGCAAGATTAACTACGATAGTAAGGCATGAAGCAAAATAAAGTCCCGGAGTTAAGATTGAGATCACATTGGGAGTTTGAGAGTTTGTCGGAAGTCTGGACATTCGTCGGAAGTTCTAGAGGAACCAGCCGAGAAGTCTCGGAGCTTGCCAAAGAAGCTCATCGAAACATGCCAAGAAGATCGTCGTGAAGTCTAGGAGCTTGCCGGGAGTACGCCGGAACATTGCCGAGGGATCGTCGGAAGTTCGCCGGAAGTTTACTAGAAGAATAGACATAGGGCTTGGATTTGGGCCAACCCAATTAGGGGCTAGCTAGGCCCATATAAGAACTATGTTGGGCCCAATAAGAGGCCCAAACAGTGCCCCAAGAAGTCTCACTATCGTGGCATAGTCTTCGAGACTATGTCAAGCGGTGGTACCACTAGTCTAGGCGGTTGTACTACCCCTGGGAGAGTGCCAAGCGGTGGCATCGCCAGTTTGGGCAGAGGTGCTAGTCATAAGTGCCCAACAAGCCAATCACGTGAGTGATGGCACATGTGACTTGACACGGAATCTTTTTGCTTATTATATTTTGGCTTTTATCACTTTATATTGTCTATTGCATATATGCATATATATATATATATATATATATATATATATATATATATATATATATATATATATATATATATATATATATATATATATATATATATATATATATATATATATATATATTGTGATGTCCTTGGATCCATGCAATGGAAATTGGATCGTGATGAGATCACAATAATGAGACTGATTCACCTTTAAACACAGATCCTAAATAATCCTGGTTATAGGTTACTCGAGAGATACATCGTGATAACCTGACAGACTGCTGTGCTGTATACCTATCTATATGATGGATGCAACTAGTCTCATAGTTGCTCTTGTGGGGACACTAGATATATAATACAGGTGCTCATTGGAGAATGAGTTCACTGATCGATCCGCTTATGAAATACTGGATGGTTGATGATGCATTATTGTCAGATAGCGATTCCGTAGTCCTAGTGGTGTATTTGGTCCTTAGACTTGAGACACCAAGGATATCCTGTATGAGTGCTCCACTCTTTGATACACGACTTATAGGTTTGGATGTCCCAGATCTAGTACAACTGGTCATTGGGAGTGGCAGTCGACCTTACGAGGGCTATTGAGTGTCGATAGAGGATCATCCACTCTTGTCGTCATGAAAGGAATATCCCATGTATTCTTGCTTAGACAAATCCCTAGCTAGGGGCATTTGGGTTGAGAGAGAAAGAGTACTCTGGGAGAATCCGATTAGAGTGAGACTCGAGTAGAAACCGTATAGGTCTGACAGCACCATGCCCGATATATGGTCTTTGGGATATTAGATGGATGAGAGAATATAGGTATACGGTAACTGAGGACAAATAGGCCCAATGGATTGGATTCCCCTGTATCGTCTGGGGACTACGGCTTAGTGGCCTAGTACGTCTATAGTCGATGAGTCAAGTGAATTATTACAAAGATAATAATTCATTGAGCCAGAAGGAGTTCTGACAGCTATGACTCACGACCAGCTCGATATTGGGCCTAGAGGGTCACACACATATGGTAGGCATTGCGATGAGTAGAGGTTCGGATATGAGATATCCGCCGGAGCCCCTATCTTATTGGATATCTAATAAGCCCCTGAATTATTGGATCCTATGGACGAGATACATTAAGAGCCCATGAGAGATTATTGGATAGAGATCCACTAATCTAAAAGGCTTGGGTAATTGGATGCAGATCCAATACCCACTAGGGGAGGATCCATTAGGGATTGACAAGGGGCCTCTATAAATAGGAGGGATTCAAAGCCTCATAGGCTAGAGCCTTTGCTTGCCTCTCCTATTCTCTCCGCCCTCTCCACCTCAGAGTAGGCCTAGAGTTTTGATCACCTACTGTGTGGATCACCTCTAGAGAGGAGGATGCTTGACCTCTAGAGAGGAGGATGCTCGACCTCCTTCACCCTCTCCTAGAGATCTGTAAGGAAACAGGGATATACGATCTCCCTAGGTAACACAATCTATTCTATATGCAGTTTATTTCATGGATTTTTTACGCACCAATCTTCACATGACGACGAACAACTCTTTGGGAATAGGGGATTTTATTTTCTTGTTCTTCCGCTGCGCATGTGATGTCGCTCCTAAGATTTCCCAACAGTGGTATCAGAGCCAAGTTGTTCGTGCAATAGATTGGTTTTGAACTGCGTGTGTTATGTTTTGGAAAAACTTTTGACGTCAAAATCGTTGACGCAAAAGCGAGAAAGGGCCGCAACTATTGCTACCCTCGATCTACGTACGTACAACCGCAGGCACCGCAACGTCGGCGCATGCACAGGCGCTGCGCCTGTAGTAGCCGGCTAGCAGCTTGCATGCAGTAGGCTTGCGGCCGACGGGGCTGGCAGTCCGCGGGCACTACTCGTGGCCACAATGCCCGCAATGACAAGCGGAATTGGCAAGCAGACCGCCTACTTGTGGCAATTGTTGCTGCATGCAGTCGTAGCCGCAAGCGGCCGACCGCCCGCAGCGCGAGCGTTGTTTACGCGCATAGCCCCAAAAGCGATGCTCGCCCGCGGGTAAGCGGCCAGCAAGGGCGACAGCTACGAGTGCAGCCCTGCGGGTAGAACCGCCCATGGCGGCTCCCAACCACAGGGGAGGCCCCGCCCACAAGCAGGGGCAGCGCCCCCGTTCCCCTCCGAAAAGGCCACCGCCGGTAGGGTGGCGATGGCAACAATAGGGGAGAGGGAGAAGGGCATTAGGGTTTTTGGGCAAAAGATAGTTTTGCCCTTAGGAATTTGAGAAATTTTAATTTCTATCCTTTGATTAAATTATGAAAATGCTCCTCAGAATTCAAAAAATTCTTTGTCCTTGATTTGAGAAAAATATTAATTAATTAAAAGGTTTAGTTGATTATTATTTTTATTATTATCTAGTAGTCCTACATGATAATAACTTATACATGTGATGTATGATGTGTAGACGGATGATCATGGACCGTGTGATGTGTGTACTTGTGATTATTATTATTGGGGCCTACGAGCCTCCATTATATTTCTCGTTTATTGTCGGGCCTGCGTGCCTATGATTAAGTTGTAATCATATGAGGAGGTGTAGCGAGAGCGTGGATGCGATAACGGGACCAACGAGACGGACGATTGCGATGCATGGAGATGCATCGAGATGTTGACAGAACCGACGAGGATGAGATGGATGATCATAGGGCATCGTGATGCACAACTGCACACATCGATCTTGATGTGAGTAATTAGGCCTACTAGCTCGGGCTTGATCACATTAAGTTGTGGTCCATGATCATCTAGTGTGATTGCTTATATACATACTAAATATGTATATATATTTGCATGCGATATAGATATATATTAAATATGTATATGTGTGACATGTAATATTAGGAGACCAAATCATAGAAACATCTCTCTCGATAATATTAAGTCGGTAAACGTGAGGCAATTAGATTGACCCACATGGCCTTCCATCATTATGGGTAGGAACCGATTCCTGGTGTAGGTTGAATTGATCGAGTCCCTCGAGGCTCACCTATATTGCAATTTGCTATCTTGCTTACGACATAGAGATGTCACCGGTGACCTGAGGATATGATATGCTTGGTCGAGTCCCTCAAGGGTATATCATCAAATCAGACTCATCCTATAACGAAAGTGATGACTTAACCGAACATCATGGTTGGTCGAGTCCCTCGAGACCATGGTGATTCGGAGGCCGAACATGATGGGAATCACAAAGAGTTGTGATCCGCAAGAGTTGTTTACCTTTTGAGCTTAGTGTGATTGGTCGAGTCCCTCAAGGTTACACTAAGACACCGATTGGATCCTGATCCCCACTAGAAGTCTGCCGGAGACTTTCGTTTCACATGCTAAGAGTGTCGCGAGACTCACTAGTAAAATAGTGGGAGCATATTAAGATAGAAGTCCATATCTTGATTGTTTATTTCTTGCAAAATCTGCATGTTATTCATTCCTGCTGCATCATTATTTTTAGAAAATGTCACTTTCAAATCCCTTACATGGTATACTTGATGTCAACTGCCTCACTAGTCCAAATTATACGGATTGGCTCTGTAACTTGAGAATTGTTCTCACAGCGGAGAAAACCATGTACATCCTTGATACATTGATGACTACGCCCGAGGAAGGGGCAAGCGAGGATGAGATCGCTTGCTATGCGAAGTACATTGATGACTCCACTCTTGCTCAGTGCTATATGTTGGGCTCTATGACTCCTGAGTTACAGAGACAACATGAAAAGATGGATGCTAGATCTATTCTCCTACATATCCACAAATTGTTTGAGGAGCAAGGAAGGACTCAACGATATAAGATATCCAAGAGCCTCTTCCACACTAGGATGACTGAGGGGACACCGGTTCAGAACCATGTCCTAAAAATGATTGAGTGGATGGAGAAACTCATAGGTCTAGGAATGGTTCTAGAGAATAACTTGTGTGTGGACATTGTGCTTCAGTCCCTACCAGATTCCTTTGTATAGTTAATAATGAATTTTAATATGAACAAGCTTGAGGTGACTCTCCCAAAGCTCCTCAATATGTTGAGGGAGGTAGAGAGTACTATTAGGAAAGAGAAGCCAGTTCTCTACACTAGTGAGACCAGAAAGAAAAGGAAAGTAGAAAAGTCCCTTAAGAAGGGAAAAGGCAAGGGCAAACCAGGAAAAGCAAAGGTTGCTAAGAAAGACCCAGCAAAGGACAAAGGCCAGGGCTTCCACTATGGCAAAGATGGGCACTAGAAGAGGAATTGCAAAGAGTACCTTGCAGAAAAGGTGAAATAGAAGCTTGGTGAAGCTTCAGGTACATTTATTATCAGTCTTCATTTGTCAAACTCTTATGATAACACATGGGTATTGGATACCAGTAGTGCTTATCATATATGCAATTCGTTGCAGATTTTGGCAAGGCCTAGGAGACTAAAAAGAGGCGAGATGGACCTCAAGATGGGCAATGAAGCAAAAGTTGCTATAGTAGCCATTGGCGAGGTCACCCTACATCTGCCTGGTGGAGCTTTTATTACATTAGATGCATGTTATTTTGTTTCTTCTATTATCAAAAATATTATCTCCATTTCATGTTTGACAATTAGTGGATATAAATTAGTTTTTTAGAACAATGGTTGTTCGATAATATTAGATGATGAGATCATCACGAAAGGGACATTGCATAATGGTTTATTTATGCTTGACACTACTCCACATATCATGAATGTAAGTGTGTCCAAGAGGAGACGAGATGAGATGAACAGTGCATACCTATGGCATTGTAGGGTAGGTCACATCCATGAAGAAAGGATTCAAAAGTTGTTAAATGATTGATATCTAGATCCATTCGACTATGAATCATATGCAACTTGCGAGCCTTGCCTTCGTGGAAAATTGACTAACTCTCCATTTAGTGGAACTAGAGAGAGAGCTACTGAGCTGTTGGAACTCATACATAGTGATGTATGTGGACCCATGTCAACTCATGCCATTAGTGGTTACTCCTACTTCATTACCTTTATTGATGATTTCTCAAAGTATGGATATGTGTACTTAATGAAGTACAAATTCGAGGCCTTTGAGACATTTAGAAAGTATAAGAATGAGGTGGAGAACCAGACTGGAAAGAGTATCAAAACTCTTCGATCAGATTGAGGAGGTGAGTACTTAAGTACAGAGTTTACTCAGTTCCTCAAGGACCATAGGATATTATCCCAATGGACACCTTCTATACACCTCAGCTCAATGGTGTGTTTGAAAGGAGAAATCGTATGCTGTTAGACATGGTACGGTCCATGATGAGTTTCGCTGACCTACCCATCTCATTCTGGGGATATGCCCTAGAGATTGCAGCTTACCTTCTGAACAGAGTTCCAACTAAGTCGGTAGTGTCTACACCATATGAGACATGGAAAGGGAAGAAGCTCGATCTTAAAGTTGTTATGATTTAGGGTTGCCCTGCCCACGTTAAAAGACATAACCCCGATAAGTTAGAATCGAGGACAGAGCGATGCAAATTTATGGAATACCCCAAGGAAACTTATGGGTATTATTTCTATCATCTCGAGGACCAAAAGGTCTTTGTAGCCAAAAGAGCAGTGTTCCTTGAGAAGGAACACATTCTTGGCAGAGATAGTGGGAGCATGATAGAGTTGAGCGAGGTTGGAAAACCAAGCTCAAGCACCACTCTACAGCCCGAGTATGTTCAAGTACCTAATACACAAGTTTCAACTTTACATAGGTCTGGCAGAATATCTCATCCTCCTGAGAGATATGTGGGACATATTAGAGGAGAGGATGTTGAGGATATTGATCCTCAAACCTATGAGGAGGCTATTATGAGTATAGACTCCGGGAAGTGGCAAGAAGCCATGAATTCTGAGATGGATTCTACATACTCTAACAAAGTTTGGTACCTAGTTGATGTGCCCAAAGGTATTGTACACATCGTTTGCAAGTGAATCTTAAAAAAAAAAGATCGGAGTAGATGGAAAGGTAGAGACCTATAAAGAAAAGTTAAGGGCTAAGGGTTATCGTCAAAGGCAAGGTGTTGACTATGGCGAAACCTTCTCACCCATAGCAATGCTAAAATCCATCTGAATTCTATTGGCTATTGCAGCACACTATGATTATAAGATCTGGCAGATGGATGTGAAAACTGCATTCCTCAATGGGAACCTTGATGAGGAGGTATATTGTTAGAACTCTAGCTAGGAGAGTCCTAATTGAGAGGCAAATTCATGTAAAACCTACCTAAGCCGACCCCTATTAAAGAGGTGAAGATGCCAGCTAGTGTTTGGAGGTTATTTCTTAGAGAAGAATTAGGAGTTGTAAAGGAATAGGAGTCTTGAGTAGGAGTCATATTAGGAGTCTTGAGTAGAAGTCTTAATTGAGTAAGAGTCTTGAGTAGGAGTCCTATTAGGAGTTAAGATTTAGAAACTCTATAAATAATCATGTATTCATCCTCTTTTGATAAGCAATAGATGAATCTTTTCTGCAGCCTTTGTGCAGCAACTTGGAGGAAGGAACCCCTATAGAGTTCCAAGGAGGCCGATCCCCTAAAGAGATCAACCCCAAGCTTAGAATTTACAAGGGTTCTAATAATTGGTATCAGAGCAGCGTTCTTGGCATCTCGCTACCCTTCCACAGCCATCCATCATCTCTCCATAGCCGCCTAAAGTAATTCCCACAATTGCTTAAAAGATCGTCGCCAAATTCCGCCGTCATCTCCACCACCGCGGATCATGTTGAATCCCGGATTTTGATGATGAAGTCAGTTGTCATGTTTTATCTAATCCATATGTTGAGATAAGTATGCGGGATTAACTACAAAAGCTTGAAGACATAAAGTGAGTCTACCAGAATCAAGTTCGATAGGTTTTGAGAGTCCGAAGATTCGTCGGAGATGCTGTCGGAACCAATCTAGAAGAAATCGGGGACTTGTCGGAGTTTTCGGAAGTCCGCCGAAGAGATCATCGGAGGTTCGCAGAGATCACCGAGAAGGCTCGGCTACTCGTTGATTTCATCACAAGATCGGGAACCAACTTGGAGTCCGTCGGAAGAAATCCAAGGGCATATCGGAAGTCCGCCGGAAGATCGCCGGAAAGCTCGCCGAAACAAGACTTGAAGTTCGCCGGTTAAAAACTTGCTTAGGATTATGTTTTTAGTTACGTAGTTTGCATGTAATTAAGGTTAGGATTAAGAAAAATAATCCTAATCTTGATCATGAGCCATTGGCCTAAAATGAACCTGGTTTGGGCTAGACTTAAAGCCCAACCAGTGACTAGTAAGGTCGGGCGGTGGAACCGCCATACTGGCCGGTGGCACCGCCCAGCACCCGAGCCAGGCGTGGCACCGGTGGTGGCACCGCCCAGCACCTAAAGAGCTAGGTGGTGGCACCGCCCAGCACCTAAAGAGCTAGGTGGTGGCACCGCTGGTCTAAGCGGTGGCACCGCCCAGCACCTAAAGAGCTAGGTGGTGGCACCGCTGGTCTAAGCGGTGGCACCGCCCAGCACCTAAAGAGCTAGGTGGTGGCACCGCCCAGCACCTAAAGAGCTAGGTGGTGGCACCGCCCAGCACCTAAAGAGCTAGGTGGTGGCACCGCTGGTCTAAGCGGTGGCACCGCCCAGCACCTAAAGAGCTAGGTGGTGGCACCGCCCAGCACCTAAAGAGCTAGGTGGTGGCACCGCCCAGCACCTAAAGAGCTAGGTGGTGGCACCGCCCAGCACCTAAAGAGCTAGGTGGTGGCACCGCTGGTCTAAGCGGTGGCACCGCCCAGCACCTAAAGAGCTAGGTGGTGGCACCGCCCAGCACCTAAAGAGCTAGGTGGTGGCACCGCCCAGCACCTAAAGAGCTAGCCTAAAGAGCTAGGTGGTGGCACCGCTGGTCTAAGCGGTGGCACCGCCCAGCACCCGAAGAGCTAGGCGGTGGCACCACTGGACTAGGTAGTGGCACCGCCCAGCCCAATACACTGTCAGTGTTAGAACTGACAGGCGGTAGCACCGTTAGCTTCGAGAACTGAAGAGAATTCAAATTTTGGAGCCCAAATTTGAATTCTCTTGAGGCCTATAAATACCCCTCAATTCTCAGGAGAGATTACAACTTTTGAGAAGCAATAGAGTAAAAAAAGTCTTAGCAAAGCCTTAGCAAGTCTTACTTTCAAATTACTTGTGTGTTCACCTCCCTTTCTTTCTTACTGAAATTTTGTAAGAGTGTGAACCACTTATAAAGGTTATAAGAGGGGTGTTTGTCCTTCCCCTTCAAAGTGATTTGCTAGTGAAAGTTGGAGGCCTCATCAAAGAAGGCTTCGCAAGTGGATGTAGGTCAATTTGACCGAACCACTTTAAATCTGCGTGTTCCTTGAATGTGTGAGTTGTTATTTTTCTGCAAACATTATCTACATAGAAGCAAGTTTTTGTTCTTCACTTTACTCTAGTTACTATCGAACGAAATCTCCTCGCATTTTACGAAATCAATTTCAAAACTACTAGTTTTAATCCGCTGCACTAATTCACCCCCCCCTCTTAGTGCCGCTCCGATCCTAACAATTGGTATCAGAGCATGGCTCACTCTCATATTTGGTTTAATACCCAAGAGAGATGGCTTATTCCGGCATGCATGAGGGACATTCTATTACACGTCCACTTATGTTTAATGGGTCGGATTACACGTATTGGAAGACACGTATGAGAATCTTCCTCATTTCCATGGATTTCGAGCTTTGGACTATTGTTGAAAATGGATTTCAAAAATCTTCTCTTCCGATGAGCGAATGGAATGAATCGGAGAAGAAAGTTTTTGCTTTAAACGCAAAAGCTATGAATGCCTTGTTTTGTGCACTAAACAAAAATGAATTTAATCGCTTTTCAATTTGTGATTCTGCTTTTGATATTTGGAGAACTCTTGAGGTCACTCATGAAGGCACTAGCCGAGTGAAAGAGTCCAAAATCAACATTCTTGTGCACTCTTATGAACTTTTCCGAATGAAACCAAGTGAGTCCATCGGAGACATGTACACCCGTTTCACGGATGTCATCAATGGACTCAAAGCTCTTGGTAAAGATTTTTCTAACTTTGAACTAGTAACTAAAATCTTAAGATCCCTTCCTAAAAGTTGGGATCCAAAAGTTACTGCCATTCAAGAGGCCAAGGACCTTAAAACATTCCCTCTTGAAGAACTTATTGGGTCTCTAATGACCTACGAAATGACATGTCAAGCTCATGACGAGCTCGAGAACCCTCTTCCAAAGAACAGGAAAGATATGTCACTCAAATCACAAGAAGACCACTTGAAAGGAACATCAAGTGATGAGGACAGTGACAATGACATTGCACTTTTGACTCAAAAATTTAAAAAATTTATAAGAAAGAACAAATTTAAAAATAACACCAAAAACAAACTTGAACATAAAAAGGACCAAGTGATATGCTATGAATGCAAAAAGCCGGAGCATTTCAAAAATGAATGTCTCCAAGCCAAAAAGAGAACATCAAAGAAGAAGGCGCTCAAAACAACGTGGGATGATTCAAGCGCATCCGAAGAAGAGGAGTCCAACACCGAGCAAGTTGCTCATTACGCCCTAATGGCCATCGGAGAGGAGGTAACGAATTTAATTGATGCAGATTTATCTTATCATGAATTATTAATTGCCTTCCATGAGATATTTGATGAATGCAAAATAATTAGTAGAAAATACAAATTGTTAAAAAAGGAGCATGATAGTCTTACTTGTAATTTTGATAAATTAAAAATTAAATATCATGATAGTTTAGCTCCATGCATAAAATGCCATGATCTAGAAACTCTCCAAAAGGAGAACTTGCTACTTAAGGACACCTTGAAGAAATTCGAGGTCGGTAGCAAGTCTTTGAACATGATCCTTACAAATAAGGGTCACGTTCCTAAAGAAGTGGAATCGGATTTGTGAGAAGTTCTCACCAAAATCCAACCACCTTCATTAAAGGTCCTATCTTACATGTTCAACACCAAAGCAATTGCAACTTTTGTTGCAAATATGGACATAAAACTTATCAATGTCCATTCAAGAAAATTAGTCCGAACAAATTGATTTGGGTTCCTAAAGGAACCATGATCAAGTCTATGCAACATGATAAACAAGTTAGATCAGTTTTTGAGGCACCTAAAAGTAAATGGGTACCTAAAAATAATCTCTTCTTGTAGAAACATACACCATCACAAGCTAGGAGCAAGAGATGGTACCTTGATAGTGGATGCTCAAGGCATATGACCAGAGATCCATCCCAATTCTCCAAGCTCACTAGCATAGACAAAGGCTATGTCACCTTCGGAGACAACAACAAAGGCAAAATCATTGGCAAGGGAACCATATGTAACAAATTAAACTTTTCTATTGATAATGTATTACTAGTTGATGGATTGAAACATAATCTCTTGAGTATTAGTCAATTATGTGATAAAGGTTATATCGTTAGATTTGAATCAAATGTGTGTATTATTGAAAAACCAAACAATAACATGACTATGATTGCATTAAAATAAAATAATGTCTACACCATCAATCTTGATAAACTAGGTAATGAAATGTGCCTCTCCACTTTAAAAGATGATGCTTGGCTTTGGCATAGGAGATTAGGCCATGCAAGCATGAAACTAATATCTAAGATCTCATCTAGAGAATTAGTACGAGGGATTCCAAATATGAAGTTTGTTAAGGACAAAGTATGCGATGCATGTCAACTAGGCAAACAAATAAAAACTAGTTTCAAACCAAAAAATTAAATTAGCACCACTAGACCATTACAATTGATCCATTTGAACTTATTTGGACCAATTGACACGACAAGTCTAGGAGGAAGCAAATACGTTTTTGTAATTATAGATGATTATACTAGATACACTTGGACCTATTTCTTGGCTCACAAAAGTGATTGTTTCAAATGTTTCTCTAAATTTTGTAAACTCACTCAAAACGAAAAAGGTTTCATGATTTCATCAATTCGTAGTGATCACGGTGGCGAATTTCAAAACCACGATTTCCAAAATTTTTGTGAAGTTAACGAATATAACCACAACTTCTCTACTCTAAGAAACCCTCAACAAAATGGAGTAGTAGAAAGAAAAAATAGAAATCTACAAGAAATGGCAAGAACTATGTTGAATGAACATAGTCTACCCAAGTATTTTTGGGCCGAAGCCGTGAATACGACTTGCTACATCATGAATAGGGTTCTAATAAGACCATCTCTATCAAAAACTCCCTATGAATTATGGAATAACAAAACACCAAATGTTTCTTATTTTAAAGTTTTCGGTTGCAAATGCTTTATTTTAAATGAAATAGATGCCTTAGGAAAATTTGATGCTAAATCTGATGAAGGCATCTTTCTTGGTTACTCTTCCGTTTCTAAGGTTTTTCGTGTTTTTAACAAAAGAACCTTAGTTATAGAAGAGTCTATTCATGTAATTTTTAATGAAATTTTTTAGTTAAATAAAAATGATTTCGATGATAATATTGGTTTTGAAAATTTGGATTTAAAGGAACCCCCTCCTTAAAATAGCAACTTGGATGCATCTTCTTCCAAAATCTCCTTACCCAAGGAATGGAAGTATGTAGATGCTCATCTAAAAGAGCAAATTATAGGAGATACATCACAAGGGGTTCAAACTCATTCTTCTTTCAAGAATTTTTGTGCTAATGCTGCCTTTCTCTCTCAAATCGAACCTAAATGCATTGACGAGGCCTTGAAAGATGATTCTTGGGTCATTGCAATGCAAGAGGAATTGAATCAATTTGAGAGGAATGAGGTATGGAAGCTTGTTCCTAGACCTAGTGACCATTTAGTCATTGGTACTAAATAGGTCTTTAGAAACAAGCAAGATGAATACGATATCGTGGTTAGAAACAAAGCTAGACTAGTGGACAAAGGTTTCAACCAAGAAGAAGGTATCAACTACGAAGAAACCTTCGCTCCTATGGCAAGATTAGAAGCCATTAGGATGCTCCTTGCCTATGCTAGTAGTAATGATTTTAAACTATTTCAAATGGATGTCAAAAGTGCCTTCTTGAATGGTTTTATTTTCGAAGAAGTATATGTCGAACAACCTCCCGGATTTGAAAATTCTCTTCTTCCTAATCATATATTCAAATTGACTAAGGCTCTCTATGACTTGAAACAAGCTCCTAGAGCTTGGTATGAAAGGCTTAGTTCCTTTCTCATTTTAAATAATTTTACCAAAGGCAAGGTTGATACTACATTGTTTATCAAATACTTTGAAAATAATTTTCTTATTGTGCAAATTTATGTTGACGATATTATTTTTGGTTCTTCGGATGAATCACTATGTGAATCATTTGCCAAGTGTATGAGTCATGAATTTGAAATGAGTCTAACGGGAGAATTAACCTTCATTTTAGGATTACAAATTAAACAACTTAGTGATGGTATATTTCTTAATCAATCTAAATATACATTAGAATTGTTGAAACGATTTAACATGGATGGTTCAAAAGCGATAAACACTCCTATCAGTACTTCGACTAGGTTAGATATGGATAAAAATGATGAAAAGTTTGATAAAAAAACGTATAGGGGAATGATAGGTAGTCTACTTTACCTCACCGCAACTAGACCGGATATCACGTTTAGTGTAGGACTTTGTGCTAGGTTTCAATCTAATCCTAAATTATCTCATCTTAAGAGTGTTAAAAGAATTTTTAGATATCTTAAAGGAACTCCCAATTTCGGATTGTGGTATATGAAATCCGATAAATTCGATTTAATAGCTTATGCAGATGCCGACTTTGGCGGATGCAGGATAGATAGAAAAGTACATCCGGAACATACCAATTTCTGGGACATGCACTTGTTTCTTAGACTTCCAAGAAACAAAATTCAGTTGCACTATCTACGATGGAAGCCGAATACATTGCTACAAATGCATGCTGTGCACAAGTTGTTTGGATGAAGAATACATTAGAAGACTATGGAATTCACTTGAAGAATATTCCCATAAAATGTGATAATACAAGTGTTATATGTCTTACCAAAAATCTAATTCAATACTCTAGAACTAAGCATATTGACGTTAGGCATCATTTCATATGTGATCATGTCCTTAACAATAATATCATTTAGAGTTTATTGACACAAAGCATCAATTAGCAGACATTTTTATAAAAGCCTTAAATGAAGACCAATTTGACTTCATTAGAAGGGAACTAGGCATGTTAAATTATCCTTGAAAATAAGCTTGATTATGTGTCTTTTCCAAAAGTTTTTTCATCCTCTTTTCGGTTTTCGTGGATTTGATTTCTTCCTTCTTTTTCGTTTCCAAATTTCAAAATAAGAATAACTCAAATCACAGCAAGAGCAAATTCAAATTCAGCAAATTGAAATTTTGAAGGAACTATGACAAATGAATCAAAAAATAGATGTTATGTATAAGAACTATGAATTTCCTCCTAAGGATTAATCGATATGCCTTCTTATTCTATTACCTTGACATGCGATCCTTGTATGATTACTCTTAATGCCAAGTTAAGGTTTTGCCATCTTCTTTCTTTTGTATGAAAGCCATGTTGTTTCTTTATGAGATGCAACTTTTGATGAATGCTGAATTTTTCTAATGAATTTTGGATGAATGCGAAATTTTTCTAATGAATTTTGGATTCTATTTAATAGGATGAATTTTGTATAATCTTATGAATGCTGAATAATCGATCTTAATGGTGAATTTTTTAAATCACAAATTATCGACTTAAAAGTCTCATCTCCTCTTTTTTTTTTATGACAAAGAATGAGTAAAAGATTGATGAATTGTATGCTAATGTGATAGCATAACTTATTTGAATTGCAAAAGCTTATGTTAATGCAAATGTCTTATATGCATCGATAGTATGACTTATATGAATTGCAAGAGCTTGTCTTAATGCAAATGTTTTATATGCATCGCAAAACTCCTTGAGAATATCGTAAGTTTTTAGATTGGTTGATCATATTAAATCATGCCTTACATTAATATCATGAGACTCATGTTGAAAGTTTACATCTCTTGTCGAAATGATAATTGTCTTTTATCATTCGACTTGAAAATAATTTTCATAGTTTGAAATTATGAGAAATACGAAGTTTCATATTTGCTCATGCTTATTAAGAATAACGATAAGTTCAACGGATAGAACTTATCGGTTTAGGCTTGAATTCAAAGAGATTGAATTCAAGTGTTTTTATCTTATCATAATATAGCATATAGATAGGGGGAGTTATGTTTAACTCTGTCATCAATTGATTATCATCATCAAAAAGGGGGAGATTATTGAATCTCGAATTTTGATCATGAAATCAAATGATGGGTTAATTGATCTAATCCATATTATTGAGTTAAGTATGCAGGATTAACTATGATAGCTTGAAGACATAAAGCAAGTCTACCGGAGTCAAGTTTGATGGGTGTTCGAGAGTCCGTCAAGAGTCCGAAGATTCGTCGGAAGTGCTGTCGGAACCAACCGAGAAGAAATCGGGGACTTGCCGAAGTTTTCGAAAGTCCGCCAAAGAGATCGTCGGAGGTTCGCAGAGATCACCGAGAAGGTTCGGCTACTTGCCAAAGACTTGCTGAACTTAGCACAAGATCGGGAGCTTGCTGGGAGTCCGCCGGAAGAAATTTGAGGGTGTATTGGATGTCCGCCAGAAGATCACCGGAAAGCTCGTTGAAAGGGAACTCGACGTTGCCAGTTAAAAACCTGCTTAGGACTATGTCTTAATTTCATAGTTTGTATGTAATTAGGGTTAGGATTAAGGGTTAATCCTATAACCCGGTTAGGGCCAATTAGGCCTAAGTTTGGACTGATTTGGGCCAAGTTTGGAGCCCAACCAATGACATGAAATAGTCTAGGCGGTGGCACCGCCAGTACACTGTTAGTATCAGACACTGGCAGGCGGTGGCACTGCCACTGATAAGCGGTGGCACCGCCAGCATCGAGAAACCCAAAAGAATTTAAATTTGGAGCCCAAATTTGAATCCTCTTGGGGCCTATAAATACCCCTCAATTCTCAATAGAGAAGACAACCTTTGAGAAGTAAGAGATTGAGATAAAGCCTTAGCAAAGTCTTTAGCAACCTTCCTCTTTCTCTTTGAAAATTTGTAAGAGTGTGAACCACTTGTAAAAGGTTGTAAGAGGGGTATTTGTCCTTCTTTTTCAAAGTGATCTGCTAGTGAAAGTTAGAAACCTCATCGAAGAAGGCTTTGCAAGTGGATGTAGGTCATTTGACCGAACCACTTTAAATTGGTGTGTTCCTTGAATGTGTGAGTGTTTACCTTTCTGAAATCATTATTTACATAGCAGCAAGCTTTCAGTTTTCATCTTCTAACTTTACTCAAGCTACTCTTGCCAAGTTATTCATTCTCGAATCGAAATCTCTACGCATTTACGAAATCATTTTCAAACTTACAAGTTTTAATCTGCTGTACTAATTCACCCTCCCCTATTAGTGCCACTCCGATCTTAACAATTCGGCCAAGTTGTAGGCCCTACTCTTCACCGGTGCTCTTCGTATGAAAGAAGGACGAAACATGGCGAATGTGCATTGATTACCGATCCCTCATTAGCATAACCATCAAGTACAAATACCCTATTCCAATAGTAGATGAATTGCTAGATGAAAGGGAGCACAAATCTTCACAAAGTTGGACCTTCGATTCGGATATCATCAAATATAAGTGTGCAAAGAAGACATACCGAAAACCACATTTTGAACACACAACGGCCACTATGAATTTTTGCTTTCTTCACTAGAAGGTAGAATATCTTGGGCATATCATATCAAAGGAAGGTGTGGCAGTGGACCCCTCCAAAATTGGAGCAATGCAGAACTGGCCGACCTCGAGGAACATAAAATTGCTACGTAGCTTTCTCGGTTTAATAGGCTACAATCGCAAGTTCATGAAAAACTATGGAAAGATCAATGCACCACTTACTTCCTTGCTGAAAAAAGATGCTTTCCAATGGTCAGACAAAGCCACCACTACCTTCGACGAACATAAAGCCACAATGATGACAACACTCGACTTCGGCAAGACATTTGTTATTGAAGTCGATGCCTTCGGAGTCGGAATTGGTGTTGTACTAATGCAAGATGGCCGCCCCCTCACTTATACCAGTAAAACATTATCTCCTTCCTATCTCAAAATGACTATTTATGACAAGGAGATGCTTGCGATTGTGTATGCGGTGGCCAAATAGAGATCGTACTTGATCGGGCGACGCTTTGAAATTAAGACTGATCATAAAGGCCTAAAATATTTCTTGGAGCAAAAGATATCTTCCCTTAAGCAGGAAAAATGGGTAACAAAGCTTCTTGGATATGATTATGAAATAACTTATAAAAAGGGGAAAGAGAATATTGTTACAGATGCGCTCTCACGACTACTTGAGCAAGCTGACACACAACGAAGTGAAAGAGAATTTTCGGTAGGAGATTGGGTTTATCTTCACCTACAGCCATACAAGCAACTCTCCATCAACACTCGAGTCTCCATGAAGCTATCCCCACATTTTTATGGGTCCTATCAGATCATAGAGTGTATTGGAGCCGTGGCGTACAGACTTAAATTGCCTAAGGATGCCAAATTCACCTTGTCTTCCACGTGTCATGCCTGAAGCCCAAGTTGGGAGAACACGAGTCACCCCAGATCCAACTGTCTAACACCATTGAGAATGGAGTTATTCAAGCCCAACCATAAGTCATCCTTGATCACAAGATCTTGATGCGTCGCCGACGTCCCTCTACTGAAGTACTAGTGCATTGGAATAATTTATCACTTGAAGACACCACATGGGAACCATATGAGGAGCTGAAGTCTCAGTTCCCGAAGATAATGGAATCTCAGCCTTGAGGATAAGGTTGATTTGAAGAGGGTGGGTCTATTAGGACTCTAGCTAGGAGAGTCCTAATTGAAAGGGAAATTTATGTAAAACCTACCTAAGCCGACCCCTATTAAAAAGGTGAAGAGGTCGGCTAGGGTTTGGAGGTCATTTCTTAGAGAAAAATTAGGAGTTATAAAGGAATAGGAGTCTTGAGTAGGAGTCCTATTAGGAGTCTTGAATAGAAGACTTAATTGAGTAGGAGTCTTGAGTAAGAGTCCTATTAGGAGTTAGGGTTTAGAAACCCTATAAATAGTCATATATTCATCATCTTTTGATAAGCAGTAGATGAATCTTTTCTGCAGCCTTTGTGCAGCAACTTGGAGGAAGGAACCCCTATAGAGTTCCAAGGAGGCTGATCCCCTAAAGAGATCAACCCCAAGCTTAGAATCTGCAAGGGTTCTAACATATATATGATACAACCTAAGGGATTTGTGTCCAAGGACTGCCCAGATAAGGTGTGCAGGTTGCTTAGATCCATTTATGGACTAAAACAAGCTTCCCAAAGTTGGAACATAAGATTTGATGAGACAATCAGATCTTATAACTTCGTTAAGAATAAATATGAGCCTTGTGTGTACAGGAAGGTAAGTCGGAGCGCTACCACCTTTTTGATGTTATATATGGATGACATCCTAATCATTGGGAATGACATAGGAATGTTATCCATAGTAAAGGCTTGGTTATCTAGACACTTCTCTATAAAGGACTTAGGGGAAGCATCCTATATTTTGGGGATTTGGATCTATAGAGATAGATCCAAGAAGATGCTTGGCTTGTCCTAATCCAGGTACATAGAAACCATTGTCAAAAGGTTTGGCATGGAAAATTTCAAGAGAAGTCTCATACCGATGAGACATGGGATATCGCTTTCTAAGAGTATATCCCCAAAACCTCCAGAAGAAAGGGCGAACATGGATATGATACATTATGCCTCTACGATAGGGTCTATCATGTATGTCATGCTATGTACTAGGTCTGATATAGCGCATGCTCTGAGTGTCATGAGCAGGTATCAGGCGGATCTAGGCTTGGAGCACTGGAAAGCAGTAAAATGTATCCTTAAGTACTTGAGAAGGACTAAATATCTTTTACTAGTATATGGAGGTAGTAGCCTCAAGGTTGAAGGCTACACAGACTCAAGTTTTCAGTCTGATGTCGATGATAGCAAGTCGAATTTGGGGTATGTGTACACCTTAAATGAAGGAGCAGTGTGCTAGAAGAGTTCCAAGCAAGTCAAATTCGGGGTATGTGTATACCTTAAATGGAGGAGCAGTGTGCTGGAAGAGTTCCAAGCAAGATACTACTGCTGACTCGACCACATATGCAGAATACATTGCTGCAGTAGATGCAGCAAAAGAGGGAGTCTGGATGAAGAAGTTCATCACAGATCTAGGAGTCGGGGTAAGTAGCGAGAAGATGATTTCTTATATTACGACAATAACAGGGCGATTACTCAAATAAGAGAACCCAGGTCTCATCAGAAGTGTTCTGAGGAGGTTCCAACTTATTAGAGAGGTCATGACCCAAGGAGATGTAGTAGTGGAAAGAGTTCCATCCGAAGATAATATTGTAGATCCACTGATAAAGCCATTGTCTCAAATTATCTTTAAGTGTCACAAGAGTCTGATGGGGATCAGACACATAGGTGATTGGCGTTAGGTCAAGTGGGAGATTTCTAGTCATAGATGCCCAACAAGCCAATCACGTGAGTGATGGCACGTGTGACTTGACACAGAATCTTTTTGCTTATTATATTTTGGCTTTTATCACTTTATATTGTCTATTGCACACATATATATATATATATATATATATATATATATATATATATATATATATATATATATATATATATATATATATATATTGTGATGTCCTTGGATCCGTGCAATGGAAATCAGATCGTGATGAGATCACAATAATGAGATAGATTCACCTTTAAACACAGATCCTAAATAATCCCGGTCATAGGTTACTCAAGAGGGACATCGTGATAACTGGACAAACTGGTGTGTTGTATACCCGTCCATATGATGGATGCAACTAGTCTTATAGCTACTCGTGTGGGGACCCTAGGGATACAATACAGGTGCTCATTGGAGAATGAGTTCACTGATTTATCCGCTTATGGAATACTAGATAGTTGATGATGTCTTATTGTCAAACAGCGATTCTGTAGTCCTAGTGGTGTATCTGGTCCTTAGACTTGAGACACCAAGGATGTCCTGTATAAGTGCTCCACTCTTTGATACCAGACTTATAGGTTTGGATGTCCCAGATCTAGTACAGCTGGTTATTGGGAGTGGCAATCGACCTTTTGAGGGCTATTGAGTGTCGATAGAGGATCATCCACTCTCGACGTCATGAGAGGAATATCCCATGTGTTCTTACTCAGACAAATCCTTGGCCAGGGTCATTCAAGTTGAGAGAGAAAGAGTTCTCCAAGAGAATCCGATTAGAGCAAGACTCGAGTAGAAACCGTATGGGTCTGACAACACCATGCCCAATATACGGTCTTTGGGATATTAGATGGATAAGAGACTATAGATACACGGTAACTAATGACAAACAGGTCCAATAGATTGGATTCCCCTGTGTCGTCTGGGGACTACGGCGTAGAGGCCTGGTACGTCCATAGTCGATGAGTCGAGTGAATTATTACAAAGATAATAATTCACTGAGCCAGAAGGAGTTCTGACAGCTATGACTCACGGCCAGCTCGATATTGGGCTAGAGGATCACACACATATGGTAGGCATTACGAAGAGTAGAGGTTCGGATATGAGATATCCACTGGAGCCCCTATCTTATTAGATATCTAATAAGCCCCTGAATTATTGGATCCCATGGATGAGATCCAATAAGAGCTCGTGAGAGATTATTGGATAGAGATCCACTAATCTAAAAGGCTTAGGTAATTGGATGCAAATTCAATACCCACTAGGGGAGGATCCATTAGGGTTTAACAGGGGGCCTCTATAAATAGGAGGGATTCAGAGCCTCTTAGGCTAGAGCCTTTGTTTGCCTCTCCTATTCCCCTCCCCCTCTCCACCTTAGAGCAGGTCTGGAGTTTTGAGGAGCGTCGTCACAGCCCTGCTGTGTGGATCACCGCTAGAGAGGAGGACGCTTGACCTCCTTCGCCCTCTCTTAGAGATCTGCAAGGAAATAAGGATATATAATCTCTCTAGATAACACAATCTATTCTATTTATAGTTTGTTTCATGGATTTTTTACTCACCAATCTTTGCATGATGACAAACATCTCTTTGGGAATAGGGGATTTTATTTTCTTATTCTTCCGTTGTGCATGTGATGTCACCCCTAAGATTTCCTAACAGGTGGTACCACCCAGCACTGCCACCCAAGCGGTGGTATCGCCCAAGGCAATGTCAGTGTCAAACTGACACTAGGCGGTGGTACCGCCCATGCCCGGGGAACCCGAGATGGGAAAGTTTTAGGCTCCAAGTTTGAATAAACTTGAAGCCTATAAATACCCCTCTCATCCCTGGTTAAAGCACACAAGCACATAGAGTCTAAAAACAAAGAAACGCTACTGCAATCTCTTTAGAATTTCCCTCCTCCAAGTCTAAGTGTTAGAATTCTGTTTAGAGAGGAGAGTGAGTACTTGTAAGGGTTATCTCCTAAACTCGGTAAAGAGAGAAGAGGGGTATAAAAGGTGGTTGGTCTTTGCCTATTGAAAGAAGACCGTTAGTGGATGCTGGTGGCCTCGACGGAAGAGGAATTGGAGGAGTGGATGTAGGTCATTGTCACGCCCCGCGAATTTAATTCATTCAGGAGGTGTGACCCTGTCTAAAATCAATAATATTATAATTCATCATCATAAATCAATCCAGGATCCAATCTAACATTTAAGGATACTAAGAACCATTCAAATCAATATTCACAATTCATAAACCTGTACATTTCATAAATCATACTCCACTTCACTTAGAGATTCATAAAATCTAAAGGCAACTCAACTAAACATCAACCACAACACAAATCCATATTCGTAGAAATATATACCATCACAAAAATATTATTCACCATGAGTTCATATAATTATACAACGTAAGCTTATCATTCCATGAACATGAGCAGTCCTTTAAACTTTTACAACACATAAGTATCAATATATCCTTAACATTACATCAGAAGTAAAGTATACTATACAACAAAAACCTATCAACCAACAAGGATTAGTCCAAAATCTTCTAGCCTTTCAGTGCTTCAACCCAATTCTAGCTTTTCAGTGCGTGACAAGCTACCCTGAAAAATTTATATAATAACGGGGTGAGCATAAAGAGCTCAGCAAGCGACTAACATATCTATGGCGGCAGGAGAAATTCAAGCAGGCTTAGTATCAAAACAACAAAAGCAGAAATACAAGTGTTCATTTGAAATCATCTCATTTGGTATAAAAATCATAAAGGGTTTCCTCATTCGAAAACAAGCGTTAGACATAACAATACGAGAAAGGAAATTGGAGCATTTTATTGGCAAAATAAGCATTTAGACATATATCAAATGGCACCTGAAGCATTTCAGTGTATATCAAAGGCGTAAGAGTGTTTGAGAGCATAACAATGACATACGAAACACTCCAAAGTATAACAAGTGAACTGAATAGTAAATACAAGCTTGTATGTCATTTTTGAGGTAGCATGCATTCCATTTTTATCCAAAACATAAATATAAACTCATTAGCCAAGCTTTGGATATCATATCAAAAACATAGAGGGCGCTATGGGACCACATACATAATGTGATTCATCCATTTCAGGATGACCACTAAGCAAAAGTCTCCCACGTCTGGGAGCTCCATCCACCCACGTCTGAGTGAAGTCAATGGGGCCGGCAGAGCATCGCGGGCTCTATGCATAACTCCCTTTACCATTTCTGGCAAAGGTTCACAATATCCCACAAGACACCAGAGTACAAAAGGGTAGCATGAACAATGACATTGGCATATATCGGAAGCACATGCGGAAACAACAGAAATATGCGTGTGCCTTTATCAAACAAGGAAATGCCAACAAAATATTACATAATAAATTTCAGGCATACAACAATTTCAGGATGAATAATACAAGAATTTTCAAAGGACTGCAAAAGAATTTAATAGAAATCAAACTTCCAACAGAATGAGACTCGAATAGGCAAAATTCAACAAAGTTTTCAAATTCTGGCAGAATTCGAATGGTATATTTCCTGATTTGTTTGAGTAACCAAGCATGCTCCAATTTACTAAAAATAGGTGTCAAAAGAAAGATATGTGAATCTAGTTCCCAAAGAATCAAGTTTTTTCATAATTCAGAATTTTCACTAGAGAGTTACGAGCAATTTAGTAACAGAAGGTCAGAATTGATCATCTCTATTTTGCAGAATAGATAGCATCAATTTAAACAGATGTTTCAGAAGGCAAACGTACTTCAAAATTTCCAAACTAGGTGTCAAAAGAAAGATATGTGAATCTAGTTCCCAAAGAATCAAGTTTTCCATAATTCAGAATTTTTACTAGAGAGTTATAAGCAATTGAGTAATAAAAGGTCCAAAATTACAGTCCCTATTTTGTAGAATCTGCAGGGTTAATTGCAATAGAAGTCATATTAGGCATTTCGACTCCAAATCATTCAATCTAGGTATCAAAATAAAGGTCTTCGAGTCTACTTTCAAATGGAATAGGTTTGCCTAAATCAGAGTTTAGTACAAAAAGTTAGGACCAAAACAATGCATGGAGGTCAGATTACCGAAAAATTCAGATTCATGGCTTTGTATCAAAATGAAAGAAATGTTTGGTTCTCAGCTGAAATCTTTCAAAATTTTATAGAATTGAAAATAAAACAGAGATTAGGATTCTGTTGGATGGGGTTAGAACACTTGCCTTAAAAAGTTTTGGTTTCCGAATGTGGGGGAATTGATGCAAAGCCTTAAGCTAAGATAAAACTTTTTCTTCTTCAATTCTTTCTCCTTCTCTTCTCCTTCAATTGATGCAAAGCCTTAAGCTAATAAACTGAACTATTAAAGTAATATATAAGTTTTTTTTTTTCTCTCCTTAAAAGAAAATTTAGTCCTTTAAATTTGTCATACCTCTTTCGGGAAAAGATGGGGATAAGCTTTCTTCATTTCTTCCTTTAGCTCCCAAGTCGCTTCATTGATGATGCTCGAGCCTCCCTTAACATGTTTAAATACTAGATCGGTTCTGATATCAAATGTTATGACCCGGGCTTGATAGGCTAATTGGTCTATCAACTTTATTTGATTTAAATAACTGACCAAAATATTTAAGCTAAAGTTAATAATAATACATTCATCAGACTCTTATAAGTTAATATTAATCTTGTCTATTTTCGATATGGAACTAATCAAGGGTTACACGTTTGGTCCAAATAATCATGGATCTAAATTTTTTATATAAAGAAGGGTTTAATCCTTTTTGGGATATTGATATCATCGAATCCTTCCTCCACCTCAAAGCTTCTCTTTCATAATTTTTCCTGCTTCCCTTTATTATGTCGTTTAAGGCAGAAAGAGAATATCCCTCCATATTCATATTCAAAGAGCTTTTTAAGATCGTATCTTGAGGTATATTTCTCACTATCATCCCACACAAGAATGAGATTTTATGTCTACAACATGATGCTTATATTTCAAGCCTAACTTTAGTTAGATTTCTTGATTAAATCTAATTAGTTTTTAATTTATGCTGCAACAATAACAAATCTTCTGCTGAATCTTTAGTTCTTTATAGATACATATGTTTGTTCAGCTACTTAGTTTCTCATCGATACTTATATCTGATAGTTTTTTATTTGACTAGAGATAGGTTAAGGGAGCTCAAGAAAATATTCATGTGGTTGATCAGATTCTGTAGTTGATGCAGAATGATGGATACATCACCAGCTCTTGTTGTTGGTGAAAGAGAGTAGAGAATTGAATAATGAACCAGGAAAAGAACGGTAAGATGCCACTATTTCCCAATTCAAAACTAGTGATTTGTATTGGTAATAAGTGGCATTGTTATCAGATGCCACTAATTCCCAGTTCAAAACTAGTCATTTTTGTTGGTTATAAGTGGCATTGTTATCTTTGTTGTTGCATTAGGAATGCTTCTTAAGATCAAAGTGAAGTCATTCCTCAAATAATGTAAATCTCATTTAAAAATATTGGTCTAGTAATGACATATGAGATTCATTTAATAAAATACTAAATATCTTACCTGCTAAAGCTTTAGACCATTGATAACAAAGTTGTAAGATTGAATTTCATCTTCAACACTTACCTTTTGTGAAAAGTTTTCATTCAAAAAGTGTTTCCAGAAAATAAAATGGACCATGTTAAGATAGAGAAATTGCATTTTCCAAAGTACTAGATGAATATGATTTATTTGTGTGCTTGTATCTGAATCTCTTCTTTAGATTTAAATTAACTAAGGCCGCCACTTTATATACTACCTTATTAGTTTTCAACTGAAGTCATTGGCTCTAGTTCACCTCATGATCATACTTTTTATCATGTTTGTGATACATGATGGCAAAGATATGGACAGTTATCCATAATTCATGTGAATCTTATATGAAAAAAAGTTATGTAATTCACTCATTTTATCTCATTAAAAGCTTTAAATATATGCTTCTACTGTTTTGCCCGTTCTACTCTAATAACTCAAGAAGCTCTTTCATTTTAAATGATCACATTAAAATCAACAGTAGAAGATATACTATGATGATCTTCCACTTGCAAGCAAAGATCAAGTTGCTGACTTTTGGGTTGGATCACCTAACAAAAGAAGGGGGGGAAAAAAAAAGGATAAAAAGGATAGGGAGTAGTTGCTTTTCAAGAAGTCTATAATAATTGATAATTGGATGACTTGATAATTGGATGGATGAAAGCAGCACTATTAATTAAAATGGACTGACAGAATCAAGGAAATGTGGCTGTATTAGATGAAATATTTTTTTGGAAAGAAAGTGGAGTTCCCCTCCAGGTTTTATATTTCAAAGGATTGGGAATGTGTCAGTAGCAAGCTTTAATCTTTTGATTCTAAGACCTCCCATTTCCTTCTCTTCATATACAACAATTCCTCCATAATTATTCTTCTTTCCTTCTTGCTAAGAAAGATTGATTGTTTTAAGTGTAACACCTCGGTTTGATCCTATATTAAAAGTAAATAAAGATTTAATACAGATATAAGAGTCTAATAAGTATACTATTATTAATTTAGACTTCATTTTGGATCAATGTTTCCGATCCAGTCGGTTAAAACGCAAAGCATATTATCATCAAGCTGCAAGTTTCAGAAATTTTCTGCAGTCCCATATTTGTATATTCATAGTAAAAAAAACAAGTGGTTTTTATATTCATAATGCTGATCGCAAAGGACTCCTCCCTTGGATGAACTATTCAACTGTTCACTTATACTTTGACTCAACCTCGTTGAGGAAAGTTGTGCTTCAACTCACTAAATATATTTCACTGCGTCAACGTTCCCTTGTTGCTTCCTTGGATCCAACCTTTCATGAGTTGTTGTGGTCAAATAATAAAGGCCTGAAACGTTACTGAAAGTCTAAAGCTCCTTTCCCTCGAGTCAATCTCTTGTCAAATGGTTTTCTGGTATAATCTTCAAGAGGTCTTTTAAGGTTGTCAATCTTGATGTATGAAGAGCAGTCATTGAATTATTAGACAAGGATGATTAGACACTGATATGTAACCGTTATTATTAAATATCATATTTAATAATAATATAATCGTTCTCATTCATAATTCATTATAATTAATTTCTTTATTTATTATGTTTTAAATATTTCGATTTTTCATTCTAAATGTAACCATTATTATTAAATATTTAATATTATTAAGTTCTTCATTATAGTCTAAACGTTACAAATTAGAATTAATTCTTGAACGTTATGAGTTGGTAATGATAAATATTCTTGATGGGAGAATATATATATATATATATATATATATATATATATATATATATATATATATATATATATATATATATATATATATATATATATGAGAATTTTGGTCCTTTAGCTCAATCATCTCTTTGAAGCAAAAGAGTTTTCTATACCATCTAAAGCGAGAGTTCTGAGCCGAGAAGTGCCAAAGTTCAAGAAGAAATCTCTATAGAAATTCTTGACAAAAATGGCTGGAGGTACGCTATTTTGTTTTCGCATAAGTTTTTATTGTGTTTCTATTATAATGATTTAGAAACATAAGTTCGCTTCAAAATTTTTTACATTTGGTATTAGAGCCTTTTAACCTCTGCCTTGATATAAAAAAGTTTTCATTTTTATACCATGAAAATGATTTGATTTTGGTTTCTTCTTGAAAACTTCTTGATATATTTTGTTAAAAATCATGAGAAAATATCATTTTCAATATTTTTAATCAGTAAAATGCTTATATTATGTATGCATATTTAGTTATATAAAATTATGCATATGAGTCAATTTTTTATGTTTAAAATGTATAGTGATCCATATAATCTTAATTAATTAAGAATTAATGACAACATCCTTAATTAATTAAAATTATATATAAAGTTAAAATGAGAATCACATAAGTAATTAGACATCATATTGTGACTAATTATATTTCATATAATAATTATTATCCCACAGGATCTTTATTATATATATATTATATAATTAATCAAGATAAAATATCAAATTATTTTCATAATTTACCCACGGGGATTATGAATTGGAATATAAATTGATAGTTTTATCATAAAGACCATTTGAATCTATTTAAATTAAGAATTTAACCTACAAGCAATTTTTATGTCATGAGATTCATATTTTTGACATGTTTCATATTGGTAAAACATATAATTTAATCTATTAAGTTTCAAATTTTGACATCATGTTTTATTTTATGCAGTTTCTCAAACGGTTAATTTCTCTGATATTCGATGTGATATTCCCAAACTTAGTGGTGATAATTATAAGATATGGAAGGAGAGGGTTCTCCTCCATTTATGGTGGATGGATATTAATTATACTATTAGGAAAGACGAACCACTTATAGTCACTAATACCAGCACTCCTACTGAGATCGCATTATATAAGCGATGGGAACGATCCAATCGGCTCAGCGTGATGTTTTTCAAAACTAAGATAACTGCTGGCATACGTGGTCCTATTGACCAGCATGAAAATATCCGAGATTTGCTAAAAGCTATTGATGAACAATTCGTCACTTCCGATAAGGCACTAGAAAGTACCCTAATAATGAAATTCTCATCCCTTAGACTCACCAACATAAAGGGTGTGCGTGAGCACATAATATAAATGCGAGATATTGTGGCTCAACTTAAGAAACTCAAGGTTAATATGTCAGAATCCTTCTTGGTACACTATATTCTGAACACCCTTCCACCTCAATATGACCATTTTAAAATTTCTTACAATACACATATGGACAAATAGTCAATCAATGAATTAAATACCATGTGTGTTCAAGAAGAAGAGAGGCTAGTGATGGAATTGAGTGAGAGTGCATTGGTGGTAACCATTTGTGGGAAAAACAAAACTGACAAACATCAAGCCAATCAGAAAGCGCATCAGCAGGGAAAAAATAAAATACCACCCCAAGCTGATATCAAGAAAGAAGCAAAGTATTTCTTTTGTAAAAGAAAGGGACACATTAAGAAGGAATGCACAAAATTCCAACAATGGCTTGAAAAGAAAGGTAAACCAACCTCATATGTGTGTTATGAATCTAATATTGTTAATGTTAATATTAACACCTAATGGATTGACTCTGGATCAACATTCCATATTACAAACTCTTTGTAGGGTATGGTATTTTGTTTGATGGTCTTTATCATATTTTATTATAAAATGATAATACTCAAAATTCAATGCATGTTCACGCTAACATTAAAAGGTGTAATATTAATGAGGACTCCTCTATATTATGGCATCGGAGATTAGGAACATCTTCATAGAGAGAATTAAGAGATTAGTTAAAGATTGGATACTTAGTACTCTTGATTTTAGTAATTTTAAGACTTGTGTGGACTATATTAAGGGAAAGCAGACCAATAAGTCCAAAAGGGGTGCTAATAGGAGTTCAAACTTATTAGAGATAATTCATGCTGATATATGTTGTCCAAACATGGACCTACATGGTCAGAAATACTTCATCTCCTTTATAGATGATTACTCACGATATATGTATATATATTTGCTTCATAATAAAAATGAAGCATTGGATGCCTTCAAAGTCTTTAAGACTGAAGTTGAGAACCAATGTGGTAAGCAAATTAAAATTGTGAGATCAGATAGGGGTGGAGAATATTATGGTAGATATACTGAAAATGGACAAGCACCTAGTCCTTTTGCTAAGTTTCTTTAAGAACATGGGATTGTTGCCCAATACACTATGCCTGGTTCTCTAGACCAGAATGGTGTTGCAGAAAGAAGAAATCGAATATTATTAGACATGGTGCAGAGTATACTTAGCAACTCCAATCTTCTTAAGTTCTTGTGGACTGAAGCACTAAAGATGGCTGTGTATATATTAAACCAAGTTCCAACCAAGGTTGTCCAAAAGACACCATATGAATTATGGAAAGGTTGGAAACCGAGTTTGCGACATATGCGTGTTTGAGGATGTCCATCTGAAGTCAGGATATATAATCCACAAGAGAAGAAACTGGACCCAAGGACTATTAATGAGTATTTCATTGCATATGTCGAAAAGTCCAAAGGTTACATGTTCTACTATCCATCTCATACAACTAGGATTGTGGAATTAAGAAATGCTAAATTTCTTGATGATGATGTGATTAATGGGAGCGATTATTTCAGGAACATAATTTTCGCACATGAATCTCAACTTTTCACATCAAATGATAGATTGGTTATAGTTCATAGTGCTCCTCAAGTACAAACTAGTGTTGAACAATCAATCATTGAAATTCCACAAGTTGTTGATAGTGTTCTAATAGATCAAGCAGTTCAGGAATTACAACAAGCTCGCTCCTAAACAACTAGTTGAACCACAAGTTCTTTAAGGAAACATTGGTACAACATTAAGAAGATCTACTAGAAATAAAATATCAGTAATTCCTAGTGATTATATTGTATATCTACAAGAATCTAACTATAATATTGGAGCCAAAAATGATCCTGAAACCTTTTCACAAGCCATGAGTTGCAAAGAGTCCAATTTATGACATGATGCTATGAAAGAAGAGATAAATTCCATGATGAGCAATGGAGTCCGGGATCTTATAGAGTTGCCTAATGAAGCAAAAGCTATTGGTTGCAAATGGGTCTTTAAAACTAAGAAAGATTCATTAGGCAACATTGAGAGATACAAGGCAAGACTTGTTGCAAAGGGATTTACTCAAAAAGAGGAAATCGATTATACGGAGACGTTTTCTCCTGTATCTAAGAAAGATTCTCTTTGTATTATTTTGGCATTAGTTGCTTATTTTGACCTTGAGTTGCAACAAATGGATGTGAAAATGACATTTCTTAATGGAGATCTAGAGGAAGAGGTTTATATGAAACAACTTGAAGGTTTTTCCTCTAGTGTTGGTGAACACTTGGTTTATAAGCTTAAGAAGTCTATATAAGGTTTAAAACAAGCCTCCCGCCAATGGTATTTTAAATTCTATGAAGTGATTTCTTCATTCGGATTTATTGAAAATCCCATGGATCAACGCATATACCAAAAGGTTAGTGGGAGTAAAATATGTTTCTTTGTTTTATACGTAGATGATATTTTGCTTGCAACCAACGATAAGGGTTTGCTGCATGAGGTGAAATAATTTCTTTTTAAAAATTTTGACATGAAGGATATGGCTGAAGCATCTTATGTCATTGGCATTAAGATCCATAAAGATAGACATCGAGGCATTTTAGGTCTATCACAAGAAACCTATATCGATAAACTTTTAGAAAGATTTTGGATGAAGGATTGTTCACCAAGTGTTGCTCCCATTATGAAAAGTGATATGTTCAATTTGAATCAATACCCAAAGAACAACTTTGAAAGGGAATCAATGAAAAACATCCCATGTGCTTCTGTCGTAGGAAGTCTTATATATGCTCAAGTTTGTACTAAACCTGATATTGCATTTGTTGTGGGGATGCTAGGTCGATATCAGAGTAATCTAGGTATGGACCATTGGAGAGCTGCAAAGAAAGTGATAAGGTATCTACAAGGAACCAAAGATTACATACTTATGTATAGACATATAGACAATCTGGATGTGATTGGTTACTCAGATTCAGAATTCGCTGATTATATTGATTCTCGTAAATCAACATCATGATATATTTTTATGATGGCTGGTGGAGCCATTTCTTGGAGAAGTGCTAAGCAGACATTGATTGCTACTTCTACCATGAAAGTTGAGTTTGTCTCCTGTTTTGAGGCTATTTCACATGGTGTATGGCTTAAGAGTTTCATTTCTGGGCTTAGAATCATCGATTCTATTTCTAGGCCATTAAGAATTTTTTGTGACAATTCAGCTACTGTTTTTATGGCTAAAAACACTAAAAGTGGAAGTCGAAGTAAACACATCGACATTAAGTATTTAGCCATAAGAGAACGTGCAAAAGAAAATAAAGTGGTCATTGAGCATATTAGCACTGAATTAATGATTGGTGATCCTTTGACTAAAGGCATGCCATATTTGAAATTCAAGGATCATGTAGAGAAAATGGGACTTGATTCCACTTTGTAATAATATTGAAACTCTTATATATTGTGATATTTTCTCATTCATGTGCACATTATTTTGAGAAAATATATTGTTACTAGACCAAGAATAAACATAAGATTTATTCATTAAGTAATATTACCATATTAAGATTAAGAAACTAAATACATCGTGATATATGGATGATAATACTCGCTCTTAGAGGACTTATCACTATGATTCATGTATTTATTTCTTAAGAAATTTGTTTGAGAAAGATTAATTTAAATTATTAAGCTAAACGTATGGACCAAGTGGGAGAATGTAACCGTTATTATTAAATATCATATTTAATAATAATATAACCGTTTTCATTAAGATTCATAATTCATTATAATTAATTTCTTCATTTATTATGTTTTAAATATTATTTATATTATTATTAAATATTTAATATCATTAAGTTCTTCATCATGGTCCAAACGTTACAAATTAGAATTAATTCTTGAACGTTATGAGTTGATGATGATAAATGTTCTTGATGGAAGAACATATATATATGAGAATTTTGGTCATAGGCTCAATCATATAAAGTGAGAGTTTTGAGCCAAGAAGTATCAAAGTTCAAGAAGAAATCTTTACAGAAATTCTTGACAACAATGACGGTGTAGATACGTTATTTTGTTTTCACATCAATATTTATTATATTTCTATTATAATAATTTAAAAATATAAATTAACTTTAATATTTCTTACATGATCTTGTATAGTTTCTTTAGACTAGAAGAGAGAGTAGCCTCCAAACCTAGTGAACTACTGGACTTGGAAACCAACTCCACAATCACTGAACCTTAACCTCTTCCTGAGGACGAAGGACGGTCAACCATCGACTTAAAAGCCCAATTATACCATTCAAAGCTGCTCGCATTTCAAAGTTTCAGACAACTGCAATCTACTCACCTCTGAACTATCAGCAACACACTCCTGTTCTGTAGAGGGCGTCCTGTTTGAGAACAAGCAGGTGAGTTTACGCACGAGAGAAGCGTTTGCCATCGACATGAATGGAAGCAAGTTGACATGGCTAAGCACTGGCCAGCTCTCTCCGGTCTGCAAGAGAGAGCATTGCAGGCTGTCCCGTATGCGTTTCTGAAAAGATTGATGGAAACTGGACAGCTTACATGCTTTCTGGTGAAATCAAAATGCCAACACCTGGACATAGGATTCTCAGGGAACAAAAGGGAACGATGAGATCTTGTGATGGCGGCCATCACGCCTACCATGTCCAAGGAAATCATTCTTTTACCTCCTTATACGTCCTAGAGTGGCAACAGATGTCAGGTTTTGAAGGAAGTCAAAAGAAGAAAAAGGAGAACGGTGCGTGTAAATAAGAGCATTATTCTTCTTTTTTATTATTCAATGCGTTAGTTTGGTTTATCATCTTGTTATCACCAGGGAATCCAAATCTGTTGTAATCATATCTTATTAAGTGGGAAGAACCTCTCTACGTTGGCCTTTTCCACCTTGAAAGTTTTATATATTCTTAAATATTTTTATCAATATTACTATATCTAAAAATTTTGATAAGTAGATGAGGCATGATTTGTTTGATTTTTATACATAATTTAGATTTTTTAATCAAATTAGTTTTGAGTTTGACTCATCAATAATAATATACATTAAATTGGATATCGATTCAATCCAAAAAATTAAATCAGTAGAAAATGATCATCTTACCCTCATAACATTGAAAAAACTCTATATGTAGCCCTAACTCTAATCGAGCTTCCGCTTGCATCTAATTGTTTGACTCGTCAGCCATCGTGTGAGGTAAGAGGATGCAATGATCATGGTTATTTTTGTGGACTCTATTAACTTTCTCTCTCCTCGTTAAATTTGTTGTTGCCTCCTCACCCTCCTCTCTTGTTGATGATCATCAATGTGATAGTCATGCAATGGTCATGATTGATCACAAATAGCTTATGAGCGGGGTTGTCAAGCACAATGAAGGCATAACAAAGGCAAAGGATAATGAGTGATAGGAGTAAAATAATTCTTAAAAAAAATGCTATATGAAAAAAATTAAAGCTAATAACTTTTTCATAGAATATACCCTAGTAACATTGATAAAAATATTTAAGAATATAAAATATTTAGCATATATATATAAGGGTAAATACGTAAATATAAAGAAGGATAGATAGGTAAAATTGGAGATTACGTGTCTCAGCGCGATGGGGAACAACGACAAGTCCGTGTTCCTGATGACACAGCTGATCCCGGCAAAAGCCAACGAGGCCTTCCGAGTTGCCAACACCTCTGGTTCTCGACAGGAACCACCACGTGGCTGCCGACCATGGTTGGCCCAATCTTTAATTTAGGCCGCCGACAGTGCCTCCGCCCTCCCACCTCGGTTGCCCACCCTCGATTACGCCAACCACCCTCATCGCCGCCCTCCCCTCGGCCGCCCTCCAAAAGGAAATCACGAAAAGAAAGGAAACCGTGTAGCGGATAAAAGTGGAGGAACAAAGGCCGGCCGATCCGTTTGCCGCGCCCCCACCGCGTCGATCTCTTTCTCTTCCTATCTCTCTGTCCTTGTTTGTTTTTTTTGTTTTTTTGCTCCTCCGTCTACTCAACCCTGTTCCTGCTGGAATTCCGTCGAGTTGGTATCGATCTCTGCATTTCGCACAATTACGGCCGGATCAGGCCTTCAATTAGTCTTCTTTCCCTCTTCTAATTTGATGCCTGTAACCCGATTGGTGTCCGTGTCCGTAGGGTGTGATTTCCTTTTCCACTGCCTGAGGATCTCTCGGTCAACATTTGGATTTCGAGAAATAATTTCTTTTATAGATTAGTCGACCTGGTGATTGGTTTTCTTGAATTCGTTTCTGCGCTTGCGATTGGGGCTTTTGTTTGCCTTCCGCACTACGTGAATGGAGACAGGTGGTTTTCGCACTCTTTGCTTTTTTTTATAAATTATTTGTTTTTGACTGGACTTGTTGACTTGATATTCCAGTCGTGAACATAAACTTGCAATTGTCCTTCCGATATCAAGATTGATTTTGTCAAGTGTTCTGTTTTCTTGTGTTTACGTTTTTGTTTAGCCTCGTTGGCTCTAGATTATTTAGAATTAAAGTTCCCTTCTTGTAGGGTTAGTGAATGGTTATTTCTTGGCTTGTAGAATTTCCGGGAAAATGGAGATGGTTGTGAGTTGTGACTAAGGCGTAGTTCGCTAGGTAGCTGCAACAGATGGGCTGTTTTCAATCGAAACGCAGAAAGCAATACCCAGGATATGAGGACCCCGTGCTTCTTGCTTCTCAGACGGCCTGTAAGTCAAAATATTGGTTGTACGAATCCAATTTCAAATTGCTTATCCATGCTTTAGCCTTTGGAACTGATATTTTATCCTTTGCTTTCAAATTGAATCATGTTTTTAGATATTGAAGTGGACACCTAGCTGTTATATAAAAGGCCATCTTCTGTTTGCTCTAAATCTGAATTTTTTCCGGAGACATGCTTCATGCAAATTAGCATCGGAAAGTGATTGATCTTTTGAGATTTACAGATCTAAGGTTGATTAAGGGTATGATATTGTAGTGTTAAACTCATTGTTTTGACATGGTTTTTCTAGCCCCGCACATAGGATGGAGATTGGCATTTTCCTCAAGGAAAATTCTGATTAAAATGAGGAGGTATACCCATCTTTTGTAAAAAGGTAGTTAAATTATGGCCTGATTCCAGTTTGATTTGATTTTTGGTCTAAACTTCAGATGTAATCAGTTTCAGTTTTATTGATTTTTTTATGTTAATTTGAATTTAAGTCAAATTAGGTATTGAATTAGGTCTGAATATTTTTATATGTCAATCCCAGGAGTTCTCTTAGTGTTGGAACTGGTAAGGTTACTGTGCTAAAGTGCCAATTGACTATTTCATTCTGGACATGTTGTTCAAGAAAGATAGTAGAAGAATGAAAAAAAAAGTCAAATATCTTCAAGATACATGTTAAACAAATAAGTAAAATATTTGGGAAATGCGATAAAGTTAGTTGTATTTTTTTCTCTAGAAAGTTCAATTATGTCTTTAAATAGGGATCATGTTTGAGTTTGGTAGTAGGTTATGCTCATCACTTGAGCAACAAAGACATTGGTTTTCTTTGAGGCTATGAGGCTTTAGTTACTTTTTTCTCTGTTTTTAGTGTCTTTTCCAGCCTCTAAACCCTGTCTTCCTACCATGGTCTTCTATCTCCATCAATCTTCACCATTATCTGGCTTGTTTATTGCATCATGAAGCTTGATTATGTAAACGTGGCATCTTTTGAAAGCCTTGCTTTGTGCAAGATGAGGAGAGAATAAATCTTTTGATGCATCTAACTCTAAATCAAGTAAAAGCCTTGGAGATCTATTTATCCATTCCTAGTGAAACTCTTCTTTTTTATGTCTTCATATTTCATTATCAGGTTTTTCACTTGTTTGAAGTTAGAATAAAAATAAAAAAAGAAGTGCAGGGTTCAATTCAGTTATTTTGTTTACTTCTTGCTAAATATTTTCTGTTGTTTATCTTGACAGTTACTGTCAGTGAAGTTGAGGCACTTTTTGAACTGTTCAAGAGCATTAGTGGTTCTGTAATCGATGATGGATTGATCAACAAGGTAAAGCACAGGCTGCTATTAACTCCCTCTTTCTTTTGTTCTGGTGAAAGTTTATTAATATCTCTTGTTTAAGCAACTTTTTTACTTTCTGACATGTCAGTGACAGAAGCATCAATGTGAAGAAACTGATTTTCTTGCAACGATGTTGCTTTCCCTTGCATAGTGATTGGCTAGCTTAAAATTTTCCTTTTCCATATTTTTCTGATAAAATGATTGAATGAATACTTTTATATAGATTTAAGCTAGTTATTAATGGAACTATGATACTAGGTTTCGGCAAGAGTCCCTTTCAGGATATCTTGCAAAAAGATAGATGACCTTAAGCAAAATTTTTGGGTTAAATGAAATGAAGTTGGATGTCTTTGACGCTATACGAGTTAAGCCAACAAAATTCTCACTTTGCATAATGAAGATTGTTCACAGCAAGATGCTTTGATTTTAAAAAGGTACCTGATGATTTATAATGAGATCACATGTCACTCAAGATATAATTACTACCTTTTAACCTAGTTACTGATTGTAACTTCCAATAAATTCTTATCACTCATCTTTAGTTTGGACTTATTGCTTGATTCTCTGATACAAGTCAGGAAGTATTCAAGAAAATTGTCATTATCTTTTGCTGAAATAAAAATAACCTTCCATTATCTGCACAACATGCAATTCGAGAATGAAACTCTGAGAAAGGATACTTAAACCACCTATTCTTCAAAAAATTTACAACTAGCTAATTTCATCTTGATAAACTTATGATAAAGATGAAATACATTGGTCTATGCTTGGTTGGTTGTCAGTCTACCCAACATTGTTGGGCTTCTTAATTGCTGACTTAGTCTTTATTAACCTAAGAAACACGGACACAGTGACATGCCATTTTTTAAAAATTAGGACACGGATATGGCGAGGACATGTGTATTTTTTAATATATATATATATATATGTATATAATATAATATCTGATTAACAAGAGTTTTATAATATTTATATTTAAATTTTATAAACTCAGCAATAGGAACAAATAAATATCATCATATAGGTTAAAATAATTAAAATCATCTAAATTTAAGAATCCAAAATAAAAGTTGAGTATATCAAATAATGTTTAACAATCTCCAAATATAATTGATATATGTTTCCTTGTGATCATCTCCAAATTTCTTTTCTTGCGAAGCATATGCCTCTCACATGAGAGCCACACGAGTGCAACGCCACACACGAGTGGAAATCCGCATGTGAATGCTCAACATGTGTGTCCGTTTGTCCGACACGGACATGTCCACAAAAAACGCATGTCTGTGCTTCTTAGTAACAAGACCTACCATTAATAATACAAATCTGCATTGGTGTTTGGTTAATGCTTGTATAACATGATGCTTTGTTCTAATTTTACTTTAGAATGCATATGAGAACCTGATTAGTTAGTGCAAATAGTTCTCATCAGGTGATTAGTGTATACTGATTACTCCTGTAGATTTGGTGCACTTCTTTAAAAGAATTAAAGACACCAAGTTGTACTTAGTGATTTAATTTTCATATTATCTACTCTCTGCAGGAAGAATTTCAGCTTGCATTATTTAAGAGCAGAAAAAGGGACAATCTCTTTGCAAATCGGGTACTATATCAATAAGAGCTTCTTGTTTGTATCCCTGTTTACTTCTGCAAATAGCAGTCATAAGTATCTGTAGAATAGCTTGAGTTTGCATCTTGCTTGGTAGTTGCTGGACTAATTAATATAACATTTTTCTGATTGTCAAATGAGGTTGTGTTAATCAATTTGGGAGCTCAATATTGTGATTTTGGACTTGTTTTTATATCTTAACTATTATTTCTGATTTTTTATATCTTACGCAACGCTGTAGTCTTATCAGTTTTCTAATTTTGTAAGAAGTAAACCTAAAAATGAATGACTTTGTTAATGTCACCTCTAACATGTGCTTCTTTTTATTCAGTGTGGAGAAGAAACCTCCCAAGCTTAAGAACTAGAAGACCAATTAACAAAACTAAATATTTTGCTGCACAGAAGGGAAGATGATTTAAAGGCTGACAATCTTGTGTATATATGGGGCTAGTAGTGCCCATATCTCTTAATCTAACTAGGAATTTAAACTAGTCTAATTTTTCCATCGAAATATATAAAACATATGCTGAAGATTTTCAAAAGAAACCTTTTTATATATGATCCATTGTTAATTGTAATAACGATTCTTCTTCCCTCAAGGCTGGCCCAACCAGTTAATTCTCACAAACCCTCATTGTGTGGAACCATACGAATGAGTTTGTAGATATAGTTTTTCGTTAGATCAAAGGCATGAGATAATTAGACTGCACTAGAAGATGTGCTGAACAAGAATCCTAATGGATGATGAGAAAATTAAGGTTGTACTGCCAGCTGCTGGCTCCATTTCATTTTTTATTAAATGTATCCAATGCACGAGGCTCCCGTTAATGCAAGTCTGGGAGGATCAATATATGCATAGCCTTACTCTAAATATAGAGAGGTTTCCATGACTCGAACCTGATCTCTCAGGTTGCAAAGTAGCAACCCTGGACTTCACCATAATTCTTACATTTACTTAAATGACTACCATAAAGAAAGAAAATATTTTAAGCAAGTTTTGTATGTGATACTGTCTCTTGACCTTGTAAAACGATGGAATTTGTACCTGATAGAACAATATTCATGCTTCTTCGGCTGAGGGGTTTTTCGTACTTGAACTATTAACATTTATCTGATGCACTATGTTAAAGATGTCATAGTATTGTATGTGGTTAGGAGTCTATATCCATTACTTTCATAGTTTCAGTTTGCTAATTAGTGTAATCAGATGGTCAAATTTGGCTTGACACTGTTAGCGTTAATAGCTGCTCTGTATGCTCTGAGATACTGTTGTGTCAATAGCTGATTTTACTACTTAAAAATGCAGTTATTTGATCTATTTGATGTTAAACAAAAGGGAGTGATTGATTTTGGGGATTTTGTTCGATCTCTCAATGTTTTTCACCCAAATGCTCCGCACGAAGACAAAGTAGATTGTAAGTTTTTTATTGTATTTTAGCTGATTTGACTTCGTGGTGGAACCATTTTTATAAATCTTTATGTGATTCCACAGTTTCCTTCAAACTTTATGATCTGGATGGCACGGGCTTCATTGAAAGGAAAGAGGTAGCTTGACATCTTATGAATGGTTAATATTCTAGTTGGCTTGTATGGATGAGAAATTGTTTATTAGATTTTGCCTTGTGAATACATCTCCAATACAATAATAGGCTACAGGAGGATTGAAAGCCCACTTTTTACCTTTTGGACAAGTAATATTTTTCCACTTACACGGCACAAAAGTTTTTCTTTCTTGGAGGAACATACATCTTTAATTAAAGCCATTCATTTGATTAATTGATACAATGTCCTGTGGTTCAGGCATGCAGGGTAACATTCATAATATGCTAGTAACATGATCTCGTATTGATCAACAAAGTGTAGAAGAAAATTCATTTCAGTTTTTATATGAGCAAATAGTTGGATGGGAAAAAGGGGACCAATTAACAAAAGTTAGCTTGAATTCAGTATGTTTAGTGTAATTGTGAACATAAGGTGTTAATTTAAAAGAATGAGATCATTGGAACTGGGTATCGGTGAATATGAAAGAGAAATTGATTATATCTAGGAGAATCTATGCTATTTTCTCTAGGGAAAAATAAATGTTTGAATTATTGGCAGGAATAAGGCTTCTCCCGAAGTCTTTTGTCCTTAGTATCCCAATGGTTGGTTTAAGGAAAGAAGTTCTTTGCAGTATAATTTTGTTGAATAATTTTTTTTTCTCCATATAAAACATAGGTGATGTTTGATAATAAAAACAATTACTGTTGACCAACAATTTTGTTTTACAACTAGATCTATTGACTGAATATATATTAAATAAATAAATGAGGAGCTGAAGTAGCACCTAACCTTCTTTACCTGTATTTTTTTGTTGAAATTGATTGAGCATGAATTAATCTCTTTTACTTTTAAGCTTTGTTAGTTCAGTTTATGATATTGACATAAGATGGTCCTTGCAACTTAATTTTTGGTTTCACAGGTCAAGCAAATGCTGATTGCACTGCTGTCTGAATCAGAAATGAGATTGGCGGATGAGACTCTGGAGATAATCCTGGATAAGGTTCACAATTTCTGATCATGGAACTACATATAGTCCAGTTCAATTGCTGTGCTTCTTACATTATTTTTAACAGACATTTCAAGAAGCTGATGCTAATCAGGATGGAAAAATAGATAAAATAGAATGGGAGAATTTTGTCTCTCACAACCCATCATTGATGAAGATCATGACCCTTCCATATCTCAGGTATTTTTTTGTGAAGAAAGCAGAAAATTTTTGTAAGTTGCATACCATAGGCTGTTCTATGATTTTTTGCTTGCTCCCTGTATGTTCCATGATAATGGGGCATTTTGTCTTTATTAAGATCTATAGGGAGCTACATAGCTTTCCATATTTTATGGACAAATGCTGTTTTTTATTTTGAATGGACTGATCAAAGTTTGAAATAACTATCCTTGATTATGGACTGATCCAAGTTTGAAAGAACTATCCTTGAATATGACCACCTTCTCATAAGTTGTAGAAGGTTAAGCTGCAAAGAGCAGGTGTTGAACAGCCTCTTTGATGGTGGAGCATCGTAGTTAGTAAATGATTTAGAGGAAAGAAAGGAAATAAATAAAGGGAAAAGAGGGGATGTGATATGCTGGTAGAATATCTGCTATTGTAGCTATAAGTGCTCAACTATGATCCATGATGGCTGCTTGATTACTGTAGCATTTGATGTATCAATGTATGCAGCAGCAACAACAGCAAAACTGTAATGTCTCAACTATTGAGGTAAATATCAGCATATGCAGACAAGACGGAAATCAATGTGAAGTTAATTAATAGAAACATATCAGAATCTTATTTTACCCATAGGATGGTTGGAGTCCTAGATTGATTGTAATTTTGATCATTTTGTACACCAATAAACGCAGGAATACATGAAACAAATAATAGCTCCATAGGGGAACCAATCACTTCTTTATCAGCCATATTACATATCACATATTAAATGGTAGATATGAGATGTGGGACCATCTCTAATATGATTTCTAGAATCAGTGATCCTGATGTTTATCCTTTTGTTTCTTCCATATCATCTGGTATTTTATTTGGCCCATTGTAACCATCCTAAGCAAATCTTTTTTCCCACCAAATCAAATTTAAATTTATGTTTTGATAGCCAATGCTTGCATCCCAACCTTGTTCACTGATTAAATCTCTCTGAAATATATCCATGCCCTTTGTCATAAATCACACTTCGGATGGTTGATCAACTGCCACATCAGCTAGTAATTGACCAGGCAAGTTGTGCTGTTCCACCCTCAACAGCCACTTCATAACATGGCTGCTGATGGGGATGATGTAGGACTCATGACTCAATGAGTTTCCTTCTAACTAGAATTATTTTTTATTATCGTTTTTTGAAAAAAACACAAAATATCATCATTTTTTATTTTACAATATTGATTTTAATGTTTGGTGTCACCACATAATAGTTCTTTTAAAAGAAGAGAAAAGAAAATATGTGCTGTGATCACAAAAGTAAAACATATTTGTGTATTTTCAACAAAACAAAAAACAGTCTGAAACCCTCACAGAGCTTCATATCTTAATTATATCCTCAATAAATACTATTCTTGTTCCATAACCTAGAACATAATAGTACAGAATAAAAAGCCTGTAGATTATAATGCTCAATTGCTGCTAGATTCTGTAAAATGATCTAGCAATTGGTTATGTGATGACAAGAAAGTCACTAGACTAAATAATGAGGTTGTGGGGAAACAACATAACAAATACAAAGAATAGATAGAAATATAAGAGAGAAGAGGAACGATCACTGATTGGATATATGTTGGTAAATATTGGATGCTCGACCTACTTCTGGAGATTGGGTGAATAATTATTCAATCTTTATCATTGTGCAAATAGTGCTCTACAAGGCACTGTAATTCTTTTGGAATGGATAATATAAACATTTGTACAGCTGCCAACTATTTTTTCATAAGATTTTGACTTTTTTTAGAGAACAACAAGAATAATCAATGATAAAGCATACCATCTATACATAGTTTGAAGTTTGACCTGCCACAATTTGTGTGATTAAAAAAAAAGGTCCGAGGACTAGATTAAAAAGCATTGCACTCTTTGAACAAGGGAGCACATCCTTGGTATAGAGAAATGTCAGAAAGGGACCTATCCGCCATCTTCCAGTAGTTAAACCTAAGGTTTTGTTAATTTATTTCCATATACTGGTTCATCTGTGTCAACTAGGAGTATTAGTCTAGATAGAACACTATGCAGCACAGCTTGCATGGGTTCGTACAATTATCTCTAGATATTTTGTCCAAAGTGTCATCATTTAGTATTACTCAAGACAGATTTAGTTTGATCTGGTCAGTAAAAAAGTATCACTGAGGATCATGATATTAAATGGAACTAGGGACACCTCATTCTGATTCTGGTACTCTTCATAAGAATATGTATCTACAAAAGCCATTGTGAAATATGCTTGACAAATATTTGTTCCTCTTAACAAATATTTTTGGCTTTCAAATTTTCATGTATGCAGACTTGTAAATGTTAAAATTATGGGGATGTGTTAGAACTTTATTCTTGAAATAATTATTTTCTCTGTGCAAATAATGAATACCAGTACTTTTATGTATCTTTTATGGGTTCCAATTCTGTAAAGCAATATTTACAATATTCTGGAAGCTTGCATGAAATCACTAGTCTCTGGTAACTGCGTTTGTGGCTTAGTAATGTGAGTCAAATGACCTGTCTTTATGGTAACTATGCAGGGACATAACAACAACATTTCCGAGTTTTGTATTTAATTCTGAAGTTGATGATATTGCCACTTGAGATTTGCTCGCCCTACACAGTGCGAGGAGATTACAAGCAACCGAGCATCTGACTATCAAAGCACGTTGGCAGCAAGAATGTGATGCCATCAGAGTTGCTACGGACATTTATTAGTGTTTGTAGTTGATTTCCCGGTAGAAATGCACCTTCAGAATTTAGGTTTTCTGCCTAGAATGATCTGCCATGGTTTTGTGCTTTAGGATTGTGTTGTGGTATTTGATCAAAATGTGTATACATTAAACGAGAGTAGTTTTGCCTTGCCATGTGCTTCTTGGGATGCCTTTGATGTAAGAATTTTTTTTTTCGTTGTTTTTCCTTTCCGCCCTCTTTCCATGATGCTGGGTGATGAGGTCAATTTTGGTCATTTTGACTGCTATGATCAGAAGGGCCCATCCCAGTCTTCTATGTGGTGTGGAAATGGTTTATGTATGTGTGGGATGCTCGACCTTGCCTTGTCAAAGATGTTGAATTGAGCGAAGTCAAGAGGGTGGCAATGTGCGCTGAATTGTTTCTAAGGACGTCTGGTGGATCTCTATGGTTCTTGGGGCAAATTATTATGTCTGTGGAGAGAGCCAAAGGTCAAGGCGTAGCATGGACAGTAGAAAGTCAAAAACGTACGCGATTATGTAATGTTCGAATGGAAGGAGTAAAACATGATATCAGATGTACGACATACGATTTAGCAATTGTAAATATTACTTTGAAAGGGAGTAAGTAGGGATGGAGACTTTTGATGGTAATGACAAATGATCGAGATGTTCAATCCCTTCAAATCAGGAGGTTTTCTTTATAGTTAGTGCAAGACAGAACGATAATTATGGATAGTAACAACAACATAATAATTGAGAGGTGTCGAGTGAATGAAGCTTTCCTGCGTGGATCCAAAGAGATGACTATTTCGTTGTTATTTCATTAGATCATGAGTCGATCATAACGTTGTCAGTGACCGATGATTTGTTATCATGCATGGTTCATGGTATCAACTCGTCCCTTCTTATGTAGTACAAATGAGACTATGATACTTTGATTCAGCATTTGTTTCTCAAATTTGGCCGTTCAATTTCTTTTTTTTTTTTTCTTTTAGTGTTATATTTTTACTTGAGGGTAAAAAAATACTGATATGTAGGTGAAAAATATCCAAATCCATATATCGAATAGAAAATGCTCGTATTTCATACGTCACTTCTCTCGTTCTTTTAAAAGATTACACTACACACATATCACACAAGAACCTATTTGAGAAGACCTTAGGGTTTTCTCATAGAAAAAATAAGATAAAAAGGAATGATCACTTCAAACATATCAGCTTCTTAGGGTTTGTCAAAAGATCGAATAATATTTTATTGATTGGTAAAAAGAAATAGATACATAATTATTTATAGAGTTCAACCCAAAATCTACAAGGACTTGAACTTTTAATAATAAATAAATATTAAATAAATCCCTATCCGACTCTTACTGAACTAAACAAACTCAATAAAATATTATTCAAAAACTCAAAAAATAAAAGAATCCTAATAATTCCTCCCCCTTCAAATCAGCCTTATCTTCAGGCTGAGTAGCATCAAACTTGAGAAGCTTCTCTTTCAGTACTTTAGTCAGAAGATATCTATGACACCTTATAATTTGTTGATTAAGTACGATCCCCACTTCTTGATGGTGTAAGTAATAGGTCGACCTTTGGTGTAGTAGACATTGTAGTCTTCTAGAGAACTCTCTCCATTCAATGACTAGTGGCAGTTATGACCTTACTTCTACATCTTCTTTTTAGGATCACTTGCTTTAATTAATAAAACACTTCATAATAAGTTAAAAAATTTCAAGAAATATCACTCAGGGTTAATAGTCATTCAATTCCAACCACCACTTCAAAGTCTTCCAAGGGTAGCAAAAAGAAGTCCACAAACAACTCTTGTTCTTATATAATTAATTTATCTTTAAACATTTGCTATTTCAAGTTAAAATCTATCCATCAGCGACCTTTACTTCAAATTTATCACAGCCTTCAATGTGGTAGGCCAATCATACTTTACTGTCCATAAAATTATTCGTGCTACTAATAAGATCCTAGAGTTTTATCATAGAAGAAAGGGGAGGAAAAAGGATGATCACTTCGAAAGGATCGACCTCCTTGATCACTTCGAGGGGATTGTTAGGATCGGAGCGACACTAAGAGGGGGGGGTGAATTAGTGCTGAAAAGTAAGAACTTGGTATGTAGATAATGATTGCTGAAAAGTAAGAACTTGGTATGTAGATAATGATTGCTGAAAAGTAAGAACTTGGTATGTAGATAATGATTGCTGAAAAGTAAGAACTTGGTATGTAGATAATGATTGCTGAAAAGTAAGAACTTGGTATGTAGATAATGATTGCTGAAAAGTAAGAACTTGGTATGTAGATAATGATTGCTGAAAAGTAAGAACTTGGTATGTAGATAATGATTGCTGAAAAGTAAGAACTTGGTATGTAGATAATGATTGCTGAAAAGTAAGAACTTGGTATGTAGATAATGATTGCTGAAAAGTAAGAACTTGGTATGTAGATAATGATTGCTGAAAAGTAAGAACTTGGTATGTAGATAATGATTGCTGAAAAGTAAGAACTTGGTATGTAGATAATGATTGCTGAAAAGTAAGAACTTGGTATGTAGATAATGATTGCTGAAAAGTAAGAACTTGGTATGTAGATAATGATTGCTGAAAAGTAAGAACTTGGTATGTAGATAATGATTGCTGAAAAGTAAGAACTTGGTATGTAGATAATGATTGCTGAAAAGTAAGAACTTGGTATGTAGATAATGATTGCTGAAAAGTAAGAACTTGGTATGTAGATAATGATTGCTGAAAAGTAAGAACTTGGTATGTAGATAATGATTGCTGAAAAGTAAGAACTTGGTATGTAGATAATGATTGCTGAAAAGTAAGAACTTGGTATGTAGATAATGATTGCTGAAAAGTAAGAACTTGGTATGTAGATAATGATTGCTGAAAAGTAAGAACTTGGTATGTAGATAATGATTGCTGAAAAGTAAGAACTTGGTATGTAGATAATGATTGCTGAAAAGTAAGAACTTGGTATGTAGATAATGATTGCTGAAAAGTAAGAACTTGGTATGTAGATAATGATTGCTGAAAAGTAAGAACTTGGTATGTAGATAATGATTGCTGAAAAGTAAGAACTTGGTATGTAGATAACTTGAGAAGCTCTCTTTCAGTACTTAGTCAGAAGATATCTATGACACCTTATAATTTGTGATTAGTACGATCCCCACTTCTTGATGGTGTAAGTAATAGGTCGACCTTTTGGTAGGTAGACATTGTAGTCTTCTAGAGAACTCTCTCCATTCAAGACTAGTGGCAGTTATGACCTTACTCTTACATCTTCTTTTAGGATCACTGCTTTTAATTAATAACACACTTCATAATAAGTTTAGAACAATTTCAAGAATATCACTCAGGGTTAATAGTCATTCAATTCCAACCACCACTTCAAAGTCTTCCAAGGGTAGCAAAAAGAAGTCCACAACAACTCTTGTTCTTATATAATAATTTTATCTTTAAACATTTGCTATTTCAAGTTAAAATCTATCCATCAAGCGACCTTACTTCAAATTTATCACAGCTTCAATGTGGTAGGCAATCATACTTTACTGTCCATAAAATTATTCGTGCTACTAATAAGATCTAGAGTTTTATCATAGAAGAAAGGGGAGTGAAAAAGGATGATCACTTCGAAAGGATCGACCTCCTGATCACTTCGGGGGATTGTTAGGATCGGAGCGACACTAAGGGGGGGGGGAATTAGTGCAGCGGATTAAACTGTGAGTTGAATGATTGCTGAAAAGTAGAACTTGGTATGTAGATAATGATTGCAGAAAAGTAAGAACTCACACATTCAAGGAACACACCAATTTAAAGTGGTTCGGTCAAAATGACCTACATCCACTTGCGAAGCCTTCTTCGATGAGGCTCCCAACTTCCACTAGCAAATCTCTTGAAGGGGAAGGACAAATACCCCTCTTACAACCTTTTACAAGTGGTTCACACTCTTACAAGTTTTCAAAGAGAAAGAAGGAGGTGAACACTCAAGCAATTGAAAGCAAGACTTGCTAAAGACTTTCCTAAGGCTTTATCTCAATTTCTTACACCTCAAAGGTTGTGTTCTCTGCTGAGAATTGAGGGGTATTTATAGGCCTCAAGAGGATTCAAATTTGGGCTCCAAAATTTGAATTCTCTTCGGTTCCCGAAGCTAGCGGTGCCACCGCCTGTCAGTGGCGGTGCCACCGCTTGTCAGTTTTGACACTGACAGTGTACTAGGCGGTGCTACCGCCCAGTCCAGCGGTGCCACCGCCTAGCTCTCGGGTGCTAGGCGGTGCCACCGCTCAGACCGGCGGTTCCACCGCCTAGCTCTCGGGTGCTGGGCGGTGCCACTGCCCAGACCGGCGGTTCCACCGCCCGACCTTACTAGTCACTGGTTGGGCTTTAAGTCCAGCCCAAACCAGGTTTCATTTTGGGCCCAATTGGCCCCTAATCAAGATATAGGATTATTTCTTAATCCTAACCTTAATTACATTCAAACTACGTAACTAAAGACATACTCCTAAGCAAGTTTTTAACCGGCGAACTTCAAGTCTTGTTCCGGCGAGCTTTCCGGCGATCTTCCGACAGACTTCCGATACGCCCTTGGATTTCTTCCGATGGACTCCCAACTGGCTCCCGATCTTGTGGCGAAGTCAACGAGTAGCCGAGCCTTCTCGGTGATCTCTGCGAACCTCTGATGATCTATTCGGCGGACTTCCGAAAACTCCGGTAAGTCCCCGATTTCTTCTCGATTGGTTCCGGCAGCATCTCCGACGAATCTTCGGACTCTCAACGGACTCTCGAACACCCATCGAACTTGACTCCGGTAGACTTGCTTTATGTCTTCAAGCTATTGTAGTTAATCCTGCATACTTATCTCAACATATGGATTAGATAAAACATGACAATTGAATTCATCATCAAAATCCGAGATTCAACAATCTCCCCCTTTTTGATGATGACAATCAATTGATAACGGAGTTAACCTTAACTCCCCCTATCTATATGCCATACTTGAGATAAGACATTCTTGAATTCAAAGCCTTTGAATTCAACAGACATATTGATAAGTTAAGATGCTTAACATTATCAATACTCCATCATGATTCCTATCATGATATATCTCTCTGAAAATGATGTCAAGGCTTGACATTCATTTTCAATTTTTACATTTCAAGTGTAAAAGATAGTAATTGAAGCGATTCATCATATGGTAAGATATCAACATGTAAGATTGCAATGCAAGTTCTTGATATCTTAACAAGATGCAATCATGGCATAATACAAATTTGGCAATTATAGCATCAATTTATGTAAAAATTTCTAATTCAAATATGACACTCATAGCATCAATTCATATATTTCTCCCCCTTTGTCATCAACAAAAAGGATAACAATATAAGCAAATTTTAAATATAAGTGAGATGTCATGAGCAAGTTCATGTCATTTTTCAACAAAGAGTGATAGGATACCAAATATACAAGCATCTCAAGGAAGACATGACATGGAGATAGCTTTGAAAACTTCTTCCTTTTTATTTGTTATTATTATTATTAATGATAAGTTTATGAGAGATGCATTTGCTAATTGATTCCATATGTCAAAAATCAATGATATGAATCAAACTCGATATGACATATGCTTATGAAAGCTACATTAAGTTGGAAGGGAATGATGTATCAAGAAAATCTGATTGTTAGGATCAAGAAGATACCAAATCTGAAATTTAACATTTTCATGCATTCGGACAAGATTTTTCTATAGATTTTCAAAACGCAATCACGAAGATAAAACATGCTTGTTATCATGAAAATTTTTATATCCAAAATACAAAATTTCCAACATGTTATTAAGGCACGTAGAATCATCATAGCAATTAAGTGATTTGATCATTGAATCAAGAAAGTCCGAAAAATAAATTTAATGAATTCAAGCATTCGGACACATTAACATTCCTAATTCTCTTCTAATGAAATCAAATTGTTCTTCACTTAAAGGCTTTGTAAAAATATCAGCTAGTTGATGTTTAGTATCAATGAACTCTATAACTATATCATGATTAGTGACATGATCTCGTATAAAGTGATGTCTAATATCAATATGTTTTGTTCTTGAGTGTTGAATGAGATTTTTTGTTAAACATATAGCACTTGTGTTATCACATTTAATGGGAATATTTTTAAGATGGACTTTATAATCTTCTAAGGTGTTTTTCATCCACACAACTTGTGCACAGCATGCACTAGCTGCTATATACTCAGCTTCGGTTGTTGATAGTGCAACCGAGTTTTGTTTCTTAGATGACCAGGAAATAAGAGCATGTCCCAAAAATTGACATGTTCCTGATGTGCTTTTTCTATCTAATCTACATCCAGCAAAATCTGCATCAACATAAGCAATTAACTCAAACTTCTCGATTTTCGGATACCATAATCCTAGATTTGTGGTACCTTTAAGATATCTAAGTATTCTTTTAACCGCTTTGAGATGAGATATCTTAGGGTTCGATTGAAACCTAGCACAAAGTCCTACACTGAACATGATATCTGGTCTAGTTGCAGTGAGGTAAAGTAAACTTCCTATCATATCCCTATAAGTTTTTTGATCGAAGTTTTCTCCACTTTCATCAACTTCTAACTTAGTGGAAGTGCTCATAGGAGTGTTAATAGCTTTTGAGCTTTCCATATTAAATCTCTTTAGCAAATCTAAAGCATATTTAGTTTGACTAATAAAGATGCCATTTCTTAGTTGCTTAATTTGTAAGCCTAAGAAAAAGGTTAATTCTCCCATTAAACTCATTTCAAATTCATGACTCATATTTTTGGCAAATGATTCACATAGTGATTCATCCGAAGAACAAAAAATAATATCATCAACATAAATTTGCACAATAAGAAAATTATTTTTAAAATGTTTGATAAACAATGTAGTATCAACCTTGCCTTTGGTAAAATTTTTTAAAATAAGAAAGGAACTAAGCCTTTCGTACCAAGCTCTAGGAGCTTGTTTCAAACCATAGAGAGCCTTAGTCAATTTGAATACATGATTAGGAAGAAGAGAATTTTCAAATCCAGGAGGTTGTTCGACATATACTTCTTCCGAAATAAAACCATTCAAGAAGGCACTTTTGACGTTCATTTGAAATAGTTTAAAATTATTACTACTAGCATAGGCAAGGAGCATCCTAATGGCTTCTAATCTTGCCACAGGAGCGAAGGTTTCTTCGTAGTCGATACCTTCTTCTTGGTTGAAATCTTTGGCCACTAATCTAGCCTTGTTTCTAACCATGATACCACATTCGTCTTGCTTGTTTCTAAAGACCCATTTAGTACCAATGACTAAATGGTCACTAGGTCGAGGAACAAGCTTCCATACATCATTCCTCTCAAATTGATTCAATTCCTCTTGCATTGCAATGACCCAAGAATCATCTTTCAAGGCCTCGTCAATGCATTTAGGTTCGATTTGAGAGAGAAAGGCAGAATTAGCACAAAAATTCTTGAAAGAAGAACGAGTTTTAACCCCTTGTGATGTATCTCCTATAATTTGCTCTTTTGGATGAGCATCTACATACTTCCATTCCTTGGGTAAGGAGATTTTGGAAGAAGATGCATCCAAGTTGCTATTTTGAGGAGGGGGTTCCTTTAAATCCAAATTTTCAAAACCAATATCATCATCAAAATCATTTTTCTTTAACTCGAAAATTTCATTAAAAATTACATGAATAGACTCTTCTATAACTAAGGTTCTTTTGTTAAAAACACGAAAAGCCTTAGAAACGGAAGAGTAACCAAGAAAGATGCCTTCATCGGATTTAGCATCAAATTTTCCTAAGGCATCCTTTTCATTTAAAATAAAGCATTTGCAACCGAAAACTTTAAAATAAGAAACATTTGGTGTTTTGTTATTCCATAATTCATAGGGAGTTTTTGATAGAGATGGTCTTATTAAAACCCTATTCATGATGTAGCAAGCCGTATTCACGGCTTCGGCCCAAAAGTACTTGGGTAGACTATGTTCATTCAACATAGTTCTTGCCATTTCTTGTAGATTTCTATTTTTTCTTTCTACTACTCCATTTTGTTACGGGTTTCTTGGAGTAGAGAAGTTGTGGTTATATCCGTTAACTTCACAAAAATTTTGGAAATCGTGGTTTTGAAATTTGCCACCGTGATCACTCCGAATTGATGAAATCATGAATCCTTTTTCATTTTGAGTGAGTTTACAAAATTTAGAGAAACATTTGAAACAATCACTTTTGTGAGCCAAGAAATAGGTCCAAGTGTATCTAGTATAATCATCTACAATCACAAAAGCGTATTTGCTTCCTCCTAGACTTGTCGTGTCAATTGGTCCAAATAAGTCCAAATGGATCAATTGTAATGGTCTAGTGGTGCTAATTTGATTTTTTGGTTTGAAACTAGTTTTTATTTGTTTACCTAGTTGACACGCATCGCATACTTTGTCTTTAACAAACTTCATATTGGAAATCCCTCGTACTAATTCTCTAGAGGAGATCTTAGATATTAGTTTCATGCTTGCATGGCCTAATCTCCTATGCCAAAGCCAAGCATCATCTTTTAAAGTGGAGAGGCACATTTCATTACCTAGTTCATCAAGATTGATGGTGTAGACATTATTTTGTTTTAATGCAATCATAGTCATGTTATTGTTTGGTTTTTCAATAATACACACATTTGATTCAAATCTAACGATATAACCTTTATCACATAATTGACTAATACTCAAGAGATTATGTTTCAATCCATCAACTAGTAATACATTATCAATAGAAAAGTTTAATTTGTTACCTATGGTTCCCTTGCCAATGATTTTGCCTTTGTTGTTGTCTCCGAAGGTGACATAGCCTTCGTCTATGCTGGTGAGCTTGGAGAATTGGGATGGATCTCCGGTCATATGCCTTGAGCATCCACTATCAAGGTACCATCTCTTGCTCCTAGCTTGTGATGGTGTATGTTTCTACAAGAAGGGATTATTTTTAGGTACCCATTTACTTTTGGGTGCCTCAAAAACTAATCTAACTTGTTTATCATGTTGCATAGACTTGATCATGGTTCCTTTAGGAACCCAAATCAATTTGTTCGGACTAATTTTCTTGAATGGACATTGATAAGTTTTATGTCCATATTTGCAACAAAAGTTGCAATTGCTTTGGTGTTGAACATGTAAGATAGGACCTTTATTGAAGGTGGTTGGATTTTGGTGAGAACTTCTCACAAATCCGATTCCACTTCTTTTAGGAATGTGACCCTTATTTGTAAGGATCATGTTCAAAGACTTGCTACCGACCTCGAATTTCTTCAAGGTGTCCTTAAGTAGCAAGTTCTCCTTTTGGAGAGTTTCTAGATCATGGCATTTTATGCATGGAGCTAAACTATCATGATATTCAGTTTTTAATTTATCAAAATTACAAGTAAGACTATCATGCTCCTTTTTTAACAATTTATATTTTCTACTAATTGTTTTGCATTCATCAAATAACTCATGGAAGGCATTTAATAATTCATGATAAGATAAATCTGCATCAATTAAATTCGTACCTCCTCTCCGATGGCCATTAGGGCGTAATGAGCAACTTGCTCGGTGTTGTTTTTAAATTTATTCTTTCTTATAAATTTTTTAAATTTTTGAGTCAAAAGTGCAATGTCATTGTCACTGTCCTCATCACTTGATGTTCCTTTCAAGTGGTCTTCTTGTGATTTGAGTGCCATATCCTACCTGTTCTTTGGAAGGGGGTTCTCAAGCTCATCATGAGCTTGACATGTCATTTCGTAGGTCATTAGAGACCCAATAAGTTCTTCAAGAGGGAATGTTTTAAGGTCCTTGGCCTCTTGAATGGCAGTAACTTTTGGATCCCAACTTTTAGGAAGGGATCTTAAGATTTTAGTTACTAATTCAAAGTTAGAAAAATCTTTACCAAGAGCTTTGAGTCCATTGATGACATCCGTGAAACGGGTGTACATGTCTCCGATGGACTCACTTGGTTTCATTCGAAAAAGTTCATAAGAGTGCACAAGAATATTGATTTTGGACTCTTTCACTCGGCTAGTGCCTTCATGAGTGACCTCAAGAGTTCTCCAAATATCAAAAGCATAATCACAAATTGAAACGCGATTAAATTCATTTTTGTCTAGTGCACAAAACAAGGCATTCATAGCCTTTGCGTTTAAAGCAAAAACTTTCTTCTCCGATTCATTCCATTCGCTCATCGGAAGAGAAGATTTTTGAAATCCATTTTCAACAATAGTCCAAAGCTCGAAATCCATGGAAATTAGGAAGATTCTCATACGTGTCTTCCAATACGTGTAATCCGACCCTTTAAACAAAGGTGGACGTGTAATGGAGTGTCCCTCATGCATGCCGGAGTAAGCCATCTCTCTTGGGTATTAAACCAAATATGAGAGTGAACCTTGCTCTGATACCAATTGTTAGGATCGGAGCGGTACTAAGAGGGGGGGGTGAATTAGTGCAGCGGATTAAACTTGTGAGTTTGAAAACGATTTCGTAAAATGCAAGGAGATTTCGTTTCGATAGTAACTTAAGTAAAGTGAAAAACCAAAACTTGCTGCTATGTAGATAATGATTGCTGAAAAGTAAGAACTTGGTATGTAGATAATGATTGCAGAAAAGTAAGAACTCACACATTCAAGGAACACACCAATTTAAAGTGGTTCGGTCAAAATGACCTACATCCACTTGCGAAGCCTTCTTCGATGAGGCTCCCAACTTCCACTAGCAAATCTCTTTGAAGGGGAAGGACAAATACCCCTCTTACAACCTTTTACAAGTGGTTCACACTCTTACAAGTTTTCAAAGAGAAAGAAGGAGGTGAACACTCAAGCAATTGAAAGGCTAAAGACTTTCCTAAGGCTTTATCTCAATTTCTTACACCTCAAAGGTTGTGTTCTCTGCTGAGAATTGAGGGGTATTTATAGGCCTCAAGAGGATTCAAATTTGGGCTCCAAAATTTGAATTCTCTTCGGTTCCCGAAGCTAGCGGTGCCACCGCCTGTCAGTTTTGACACTAACAGTGTACTGGGCGGTGCTACCGCCCAGTCCAGCGGTGCCACCGCCTAGCTCTCGGGTGCTGGGCGGTGCTACCGCCCAGACCGGCGGTTCCACCGCCCGACCTTACTAGTCACTGGTTGGGCTTTAATTCCGGCCCAAACCAGGTTTCATTTTGGGCCCAATTGGCCCCTAATCAAGATATAGGATTATTTCTTAATCCTAACCTTAATTACATTCAAACTACGTAACTAAAGACATACTCCTAAGCAAGTTTTTAACCGGCGAACTTCAAGTCTTGTTCCGGCGAGCTTTCCGGCGATCTTCCGACGGACTTCCGATACGCCCTTGGATTTCTTCCGACGGACTCCCAACTGGCTCCCGATCTTGTGGCGAAGTCAACGAGTAGCCAAGCCTTCTCGGTGATCTTTGCGAACCTCCGATGATCTATTCGGCGGACTTCCGAAAACTCCGATAAGTCCCCGATTTCTTCTCGATTGGTTCCGGCAGCATCTCCGACGAATCTTCGGACTCTCAACGGACTCTCGAACACCCATCGAACTTGACTCCGGTAGACTTGCTTTATGTCTTCAAGCTGTCGTAGTTAATCCTGCATACTTATCTCAACATATGGATTAGATAAAACATGACTATTGAATTCATCATCAAAATCCGAGATTCAACAGGGATTGGCCTCCTAGGGTTTGTCAAAAGACTGAATAATATTTCATTCCTTGATGAAAAGAAACAAATACATTCCTATTTATAGAGTTCCACCTAGAGTCCATTAGGACTTGAACTCTTAATAATAAATAAATATTAAATAAACCCTTATCCAACTTTTACTAAACTAAACAAACTTAATAAATATTATTCAAAAGCTCAGAAAATAAAAGGATTCTAATAATTCCTCCCCCTTCAAATCAGTCTTGTCCTCAAAGCTAAGCAACATCAAAATCGGGGAGCTTCTCTTTTAGCACTTCAGTTATAGGGTATCTACAACGCATCACAACCCGTTGATCAAATAAGTATGGTTTCTACTTCTTGATAGTATAAGCTATAGGTCGGCCTTTCAGTATAATAGTCATTGCAGTCTTCTAGAGAACTTTCTCCATGCGATGGCTAGCGGTAGTTGTGACCTTACTTCTACGACTTCCTTTTAGGATCACCTACTTTCCATTAATAAAAAACTTCATGATTAGTTTAGAAAAAATTCAAAAAACATCACCTAGGATTGATAGTCATACAATTCTAAGCACCACTTTGAAGTCTTCGAAGTGTAGTAAAAAAAAGTGTATAAGCAACTTTTGGCCCTATATAATTAATTTTATCTTTGAACATTTGCTATCACAAGTTAAAATTCATCCATTAGCGACATTTACTTTGAATTTATCAAAGCCTTCAATATAGTAGGCTAATCGGTCAGCGACCTTACTATCCATAAAATTGTTAGTACTACCAATATTAATCAAAACTGTAACATGCTGATGTTCTAGAGTTCCTCCAACTTTGGGTTAGAGTAGCCGACTAATGCATGCACTGTATATATGATAAGTCTAACATTTTTATCAGAATCTATACCTTATTGATCGGAGTCCACATTATTAGCTTCTGGTTTCTCCTCAATTGGTTCAATCATCAGAAGTTTCCCTTGTTTACATTGATGCTCCCTACTCCACTTTTCATCACAGTGCTAACACAAACCCTTCATTGATCTTTCCTTGAGTTCTTCTTGAGTTAGTCTTCAAGTGTTAGGGTTTCGGTTGGGAATAGATGGGGCGAGTAGCTTGCTAATCATTTGTTTGTTATCACTTATGTTTCGATGATTTTTCCTACTGATTTTTTCCTCAAGCAAATGTGCAAATGAGATTGCAACTGTCATAGTGCGGGGTAGGCGAGTTTTGAATTTACACTAGATATTTGGATTAAGTATTTCAATAAATGTACCCACTAGTTGTCGTTCAGACCAATCTCTAGCTTGATTTGACAATCGTTCAAACTTACTCTAATATTCCAACATTGTAGAAGTCTGATAAATTTTGGTGAGCTATCCATCAACATTCTCATATTCAGATGGTCTAAAGTGAATAAGAAGCCCTTTCTTGAATTGCTCCTATGAGGGTACTCTATGTTAAGTTTCATACTAATCATACTATTGGATTGCATCTCCCTCTCGCTGGATTGAGGCTATTTCTACCTTGGATTCTTCTATGGTTCTGTGAAAATGAAAATTTTTTTCTACCCTAGAGATCTAATTGATCGGATCTCCATCTTCACATCTTGGAAATTCCACGTTCATATGTGGATAGCTTGTGTCATGTTCTTGGCTCCTTCTTATGTCTTTAGATCGGTTCAATGTAAAACTTAAACTTTCATCTCGTTGAAACTTGTTGAAGCTCTCCAATATACTCTTTTTAAAATTATTAAGAGTTTCTTGCAGCCGGTTCTCAATTCTAGTTTTCAATGCTTCGATTTGAGCTTTTACTAAGTTGTCAGTAGCCGTTGCAAAGGATTGCAAATTTGTAATCTCAACCTCTATTTTTGGTGTCAGGACAAGGCATCAACATTACCCTATTCAGTGGCTGCTACTATGAGGGTTACTATAAGGATGCAGGGATATAGCTGTAGTCACTGCGTGGGAGGTAACAATGCTTGCTGCAGTCATTGCATGGAGGGATCGCTGTTGCTGAGGGCTGGGAGGTAACAATGGTGGTGCAGCGGGGTGTAGCGGGGGCAGCGCCATTGAGGGTTCACTATTGCGATGGTTGCGATGGTTGAGGACTAGGCTGCGGCGATGCAGATGGAAGGTAGCATTGCCTTGTCTTTGTCACACCATTGAAGGAGGCACTAATGGATCGCGAGCGGTTGAGAAAACAATAGTGGCTACGATAGCATGGATGGGAGGTAGCGTTGCCCGATTTCTATCATACTATAGAAGGAGGCGCTAGTGATGCTAAGGGATCATGGGCGATTGAGGAAACAACAATAGCTATGGCGGCTATGGTTATTGAGGACTAGCCTACGACGGTTGTTGTCGATGTCGGTAGCAAAGAGGGGAGGAATCAGTGATGGTTGCAATGGCTACTACTAGTTGTAGATGCCTTACAAGCCAATCATGTGAGTGATGTACGTGTGACTTGACACACAATCTTTTTGCTATTATTATTTGGTATTTTATCACTTTATATTGCTTATTATATGAATATATTGTGATGTCCATGTTAGTCATAGGTGCCCTACAAGCCAATCATGTGTGTGATAATATGTGTGACATGATACACATTCTTTTTGTTTATTATATTTTTGGTATTTTATCACTTTATATTGCTTATTGCATGTATGCATATATATTGTGATATCAATGGATATGTGCAATGGGAATCAGATCGTGATGAGATCAGGATAATGAGACCGATTCACCTTTAAACACAAACCCTAAATAATCCTGGTCATAGGTTACTCGAAAGGGACATCGAAATAATTAGATAGACTGGTGTGCTGTGTACTATCCATATGATAGAAGCAGCTAGTCTCATAACTACTTGTGTGGGGACACTAAGGATACAATGCAGGTACTTATTGGAGAATGAGTTCACTGATTGATTCGCTCATGGAGTACTGGATGGTTGATGACGCCATTTTGTATAAGTATTTTACTCTTTGATACTAGACTTATAGGTTTGGAAGTTCCAAATGTAGTACAATCAGTTATTGGATTGGTAGCCAACCTTATGAGAGCTATTGAGTGTCGATAGAGGATCATCTGCTCTTGGTATCATGAGAGAAATATCCTATGTATTCTTGCTTAGACAAATCTTTGGCCAAGGTCATTCAGATTGAGAGAGAAAGAGTTCTCCGAGAGAATCCGATTAGAGCAAGACTCGAAGAGAAATCATATGAGCCAGATAACACCATGCCTAGTATATGATCTCTAGGATATTAGATGGTTGAGGGACTATAGGTACATGATAATTAAGGACAGATATGTCCAAAGGATTAGATTCCCTTGTATCGTCTCGGGACTACGTGTAGTGGCCTAGTACATCTGTAGTCGATGAGTCGAGTGAATTATTATAAAGATAATAATTCACTGAGCCAAAAGGAGTTCTGACAAGTATAACTCACGATCAGCTCGATATTAGGCCGAGAGGGTCATACACATATGGTAGGTGTTATAACGAATAGAGGTTCAGATATGAGATATTCACTAGAGTCCCTATCTTATTGGATATCCAATAAGTCTCTGAATTATTAGATCCTATGGATGAGATCCAATTGTTATGAATGAGTCAACACTAAGAGGGGGGGGTGAATTAGTGTAGTGGCAAAATTATGTTGGTTTTGAAAATCTCTCTTTCGATTAAAGCTGATTTCGGAAAGATACTTAAAATTGAAAGTGTATGGAAGAGCATAGTGGATGTAAAGCAAGTAAGTTTGCAGTAACGGTAAATTGTAAAAATAAAAATGCAAACCAAGTTTATAGTGGTTCGGTCATCATGACCTACATCCACTTTGTTGATTCCTCTTCCGTTGAGGCCACCGGCATCCACTATCGGTCTTCCTTCAATAGGCGAAGACCTACCACCTTTTATAGCTTTTTCTCCTTTTACTAGGTTAGGAAATAACCCTTATACCCCTACTTACTCTTCTCTTAAACTATTTTAACACTTAGAAGAAGGAGAGGAGTTCACACAAGATTATTACAGTGTTTCTTTCTTTTTTACTCTTAATTCTTGTATTTTTTAACCAGGGATGAGAGGGGCATTTATAGGCCTCAAGTTGATTCAAACTTAGAGCCTAAAAAAGGCTCATTCTGAGTTTCCCGAGTCTTGGTAGTACCACCGCTTGTAGCACTAACACTGGGTAGTACCGCCTAACATAGTCTCGGAGGCTGTGCCGTGATGGTGCCACTTGTTGGGTCACTATTTGAGCCTTTTACATGGCCCAACACAGTCCATACATGGGCTCAACTGGCCTTTAATTGGGTTGGCCCAATTTCAATCCTAATTATGTACTAACTACAAAATTTAAGACATTTACTAAGCTAAACAAGTCCATAAGTCTAGGTTCCTTCCGGTGAGCTTTCGACGATCTTCTGGTGAACTTCCAATGATCTCTCGGCAATGTTGCAATGGACTCCCGCAACCTCTTGGACTTCATGACAATCTTTTTGGTGAGTTTCGATGAGTTTCTTTGGGAAGCTCCTGGACTTCTTGGTCAATTCCAATAGAACTTCCAACGAACGTTTGGACTTTTGACGAACTCTTGAACTCCAAACGAAATCACATTCTTAACTTCGGGACTTCATTTTACTTTATGCCTTACTATTATAGTTAATCCTGCACACATAAACACATACTTCGATCTAGACAATTATTACAAAGCTTTGAATCATGTTGTCTGGCATGTCATTGGGTCGTCGATGCTTCATCCGATTCTTCAGCGCAAAGTCCTCTCTTACGGCCTATTGCTCAATCGACCAGTTGACATCTGCAACTCCGATTTTCTTGGTGCAATATCCACTCTTCTTGGCCCAATGCCCAAACTCATGGCTTGAAGCCTTCTACCTTCTATTGATATGTCGACCGATCCTCGGGCTTGACGTCCAATCTTCTGACATGTTTTTCTTCGGCCCAACATGATTCTTCCTACTTTAATTGTCTCATCATGATCGAAGCTTTCTACGTCACTCAAAATGCGGATCAAATCATAAACACTTATCAATTGGTTTCATTATCAAAATTCAAGATTCAACAATCTCCTCCTTTTTGATGATGACAACCAATTGATAACGGAGTTTAAACAAACTCTCCCTATCAATATGCCATATTTGATAGAACTCTCGGATTTAAAAATCCAAGCAACATGTTATCATAAAACTTATAATAAAACTTCATCATACTTCTCCCCCTTTGTCATCAACAAAAAGGAGAAGTACAACTATCAAGTTTTTAAGACATACAAGTTCAAATCATTGCATAATAAACATGATCTTCAGTTTTATCATCATCCAAGCTAGCAAAAATTTTAAGTTTTGCAAGTTTGTAAATTTTACTATATGTGTAAGTTTAGCATGTTTTACTTCTTGAGATAGGCAAGATAGTACTATTGCTTTTCTTGAGATTGCATGCTAGCAAGTCTTAGTGATGTTCAAGATAGCAAGTTCTACATCATGCAAGCTAGCAAATTTTTACATCATTAAAAAAATGTAAGCTAGTAATATTTGAGATGTTCAAGAAAATAACTTTTGCTTCTTGAAATATACAAGTTAGCAATATTTGCTTCTCTTTTGAGATGAGCAAGCTAGCATGTTTTTGCATTTTCTTGAATTATACAAGCTAGCAAATCTTTCTCTTTTAAGATGTGCATACTAGCAAATCTTTCTCCCCTTTGTCATTGGCAAAAAGAGGGGAATAATAATGCAATGGTGCAATTCATTTCCCTTATATTTCAATTTACAAGTTATGACAAAGATAAAATATCATTCTTATTTTAAAATACCATAATTGAGATAAACTTTGAATTCAAATCAAGGCAATTTTAATCATGATTCACATCATATGCAATACATCATATACATCATCATAATAAAATCATAAGTATTGCATGCATCATTCCAAATTAAAAAATATTTCACATCATGATGGTATCAAATATCGAGAAATCAAGATGATGATTCATAAAAAATATCACAAGTTATAATCAAGAGAAAATTATTATTCATTTTTAACTTATTTAATTTATTAAATCAACGTTTCTCGAGTATGTATGATATCAAAACATAGTTTCAAATCTTCAACATATAACATGCATAATTTCAAAAATTAAAAGAAGAAGGGAAGAATTCAAAGGTACAAAGATTTCAACCATCTCATAAACAAATGAAAGATCAAGTCATGAATTCAAAATTCCATGAATCATTTCGACAAATCTCCTTTTAAATAATCAAAATGATCATCAAAATCACTTTTCAAAAAATTCAATAAAGGCAATGTAGATAGATTTACATGAGAACTTGATTCATGCATAATGTCTCAATTTTTCATGAATCATAAAAAAATTAAACTATCAAGTGAAGGAATCATGATTTGTGTGACAAATTTTTTTTTTTAATTCATGCATTCAAACCATTATTACTTTAACTCATCATGCATAGTTAAAAAATAAAATAAAATCATCAAATATGATATAAACATTTATTTTCAAAATGCATTCCCTTTTAGTTGTTTCATTTTAAGTTGTTTGTTTCATAGAAGCATGCCTTTTTCATTTATGCCAAATCAAAACATATATCATCATTTAAACAAAAAAAAAAATCCTTATCATGACAAAAAATATAACACATTAAACATAAGGCTTCTTTAAACAAGCAATTTGGTTTATCATTTTTATTCCAATGATAATACAATTTTTTTTTGTGTTTCATTTTGTATGATTAATTTCATATTAGAATGCTCAAGTTTTTCATATGAAAACCATACATCATAGTTTAAAATCGAAAAAGCAAGAAAAATCATCGAAATCAACAAGATCAATAAAAATCATCATGATACAAATTATTACTTCATTACATCATTAAAACATTAAGCATGATTTCATAAGGAATTTTTCATCAAAATCATTTTGTTTGTTATAGTTATATATTTTTTGTTTTAGGTGAGTCTAACTTTTCATGCTTAGTTTTCCATACAAAACAAAAGCCATGCATCATCATTTATAATCGAAAGGCAATATGAAAATCATTATTACTTCTTAAAACATACATAGGATTATCATTAGATTTAAATCTAATATTTTATTCCTTTATCATAAAATATGTAATTTTCATTATCATTTTCAAAATTACTAGCATGATCCCAAATTTTACATTTTCATTACATTATTAAACATGTAATTTCATGATCATTTTCTAAAATAAAAAGAAGCATGATATAAATTTTTTTAATTTTTAATTTTTAATTTTTATGAACTAATTTAAAAATAACTCATGAAAATTCATCAAATAATTTCAAATAAAGTAAAGGAGTTTTGTTTGAGTTGTTTACCTCATTGTTGAGAGTCATCAAAGTGAAGTTTGTCATTTCATCTTCATTGGTTTGCTCCTCGTCATCGGATGAGCTCGATTCATCCCAAGGAACTTCCTGTTGAATCTTGGATTTTAGTGATGAAACTAATTGATTGTGTTTAGATGTTTAACTGCATTTTGAGTGATGCAGATCTACTCGATTAGGATTAGACAATTGACGCAGAAAGAATTGACGTTGCGCCGGAGGAGATCACGTCAGGATATTGGACGGCAAAACACTTCAAACGTCAGGCATCGAGCCAAGGAGAGCAGAATTACACCAAGGATATCGGGGTTGCAGAGGTCAACCATCGATTGGCCAACAAGCTATAAGAAAGGATGATGCGCTGAAGAATCGGACGAAGAACCAACCAATGACGTGCCGGGCAATAGAATGTCAATTCGCGTTGTAATAATTGTCTAGATCGGAGTAGAGTTTTGGCTTGTGTGTGCAGGATTAACTACGATAACGATGAAGACATAAAGCGAAACAAAGTGCCAGAGTTAAGCGCGAAGGATTCGTTGGGAGTTCGAGAGTCCGACGGAAGTGCGAAGGTTCGTCGGGAATGCTACCGGAACTAGCCGAGAATGAGTAGGGAGCTTGCCGAAGGGTTTTCAGAAGCTCGCCGGAAGGTACGTCGGAAGTTCACAGAGCTCGTCGAGAAAGATCGTAGCTTGCCGAAGAAGCTCGTCGGAACTTGCCAAGATCAAATCGTGAAGTCTAGGAGCTTGTCGGGAGTCCGTAGAATGGTTTCCGAGAGTTTATCGGAAGACCGTCGTAAGTTCGCCGGAAGTTCGTTGGAAGAAGTCTTGACTTGCGAACTTTGTAATAGCTTAGGAAATGTCTTTAAATTCGTAGTTAGCATGTTAATTAGGGTTAGGATTAGGTGTTAATCTTATAACCCAAGTAGGGGCCAATTGGGCCTGAGTTCGGACTGGTTTGGGCCAAGTTTGGAGCCTAACCAGTGAACTGAAATAGTGTAGGCGGTGGCACCGCCCAGAACCCGAAAGGTTGGGCGGTGGCACCACCCAGAGCCTGGAGTATCAGGCGGTGGTACTGTTAGTTTAGGCAGTGGCACCGCCCAGCACCCGAAGAGTTAGGCAGTGGCACCGCTGGACTGGGTGGTGGCACTGCCCAGTACACTGTCAGTGTTAGAACTGACAGGCGGTGGCACCGCTAGCTTCGGGAACCGAAGAGAATTCAAATTTTGGAGCCCAAATTTGAATCCTTTTGAGGCCTATAAATACCCCTCAATTCTCAGCAGAGATTACAACTTTTGAGAAGCAATAGATTGAGATAAAAACCTTAGAAAAGTCTTTAGCAAGTTTTGTTTTCAATTGCTTGAGTGTTCATCTCCTTCTTTCTCGTTGAAAATTTGTAAGAGTGTGAACCACTTGTAAAAGGTTGTAAGAGGGGTATTTGTCCTTCCCCTTCAAAGTGATTTGCTAGTGGAAGTTGGGATCCTCATTGAAGAAGGCTCGTAAGTGGATGTAGGTCATTTTGACCGAACCACTTTAAAATTGGCGTGTTCTCTGGTTTGCATTTTCTTATTGCTATTTACCTTACTGCAAACCTTCATACGTGCTTTACTTCCTCATTACTTTTGCTGCACACCTTTACGATCACGCTTTCAAGTTAAGCACTTTCGAGTTCAGTTTTTATCGTACGAAAGATTTTCCAAAATCGACATTTTAATCCACTGCACTAATTCACCCCCCCCTCTTAGTGCCACTCCGATCCTAACAATTGGTATCAGAGCTCGGTATTTCTCATTTCAGATTTACACCCGAGAGAAATGGCTCTTGATGGCTTTCAAGAGGGCTTTTCGGTTGTTCGTCCATCGTTGTTTAACGGATTGGACTACATTTATTGGAAAACTCGAATGAGAGTTTTCTTGATTTCTACGAATTTGGATTTATGGAATATTGTTGAAAACGGTTTTCAACTTCCCTCTAAACCGATGAACGAATGGTCGGATTTGGAGAAGTATTTTTCTTTAAACGCAAAGGCTATGAATGCCTTATTTTGCGCTTTGGACAAAAATGAGTTCAATCGGATTTCTATGTGCGAAACGGCTTTTGATATTTGGCGAACACTTGAAATCATGCACGAGGGAACTAGTAGAGTCAAAGACTCGAAAGTTAACATTTTATTGCATGATTTTGAGTTTTTTCGAATACAACCAAGCGAGACTATATGCGACATGTACACCCGTTTCACGGATGTCGTCAATAATCTAAGAGTTCTTGGTAAATCTTTTTCGAATTTTGATCTCGTAAGTGAGATCTTAAGATCCCTTCCAAAAAGGTGGGATCCTAAAATAACCGCAATACAAGAGATAAAAAATTTAAATGATTTTTTATTAAAAGAATTAATCAGATCATTAATGACCTATGAAATGACACTTTTGGAATATTTTGAACCCAATGAGCACTTGAACCACCTTCCAATGAATAGGAAGGATTTGGAACTCTGGACAAATGAATACCACTTGAGCGATGACTCAAGTGATGAGGACAATGATGAACTTTAACTTCGAATACTAAATCTTAATAAGTTCATTAAACAAAAATCTAAAATAAACAATGAACTTGAACGGAGGAAGAGGCCAAAGAAGAGGAAGGCAACCAAGGATGAATCAAGAACTTCCAAAGGTAAAACGGCGAATTGGGCTTTGACGGGCTTCGACTACAAGGTAAGTAACTCAACTCTCTTGAATTATTTTGAAATTACTTGAAGTTTTTCATGAGTGCTTAATTTAAATAGTAGGAATAGGAAATAAAAATTATTTTTTAAAAATTATATCATGTTTTTCTTTTTAGTATTTTTGAAAAATTAAAAAATTTGATCATGAAAAGTATATTGCTAAGGTTTCATGCATGTTATGTTTTGAAATGTTGAATGATGTATGCAACATTAGGGATGATAATTATATGATATGTGATAATGCTTAGGATTAATCCATGCATGTGTATCTTGATGATTTTATGTCATTCATGAGTTTTTGAAGTAAATGTTGATTTGAAACTCTCATTTTAGATAAACATGTTTTTGGTCTAATCATTTTTATGATGAATTAAGATGACATTCTTATGACATATTAAGATGACAACATTCTTATGACATATTAAGATGACATAGTGCATGTATATCTATGTATGAATTTCTTGATAGTCTTTTGATGATAGATATGATATCATGATGTGTTTGGTCTTGACGGCTTCATGACGAAACTTATGTTTCGATTTTAAATGATGATACATGTTTTCACAAAAGACTTGAATACCCTCACATGAAATCAATTATATGAAATGGAAATGAATTTTCTATCCTATTGAGATTAATGAATTTATTTTACCAATCTTCTGAATCTCATGAAAATAAACATGATCAATATTTTGAAAATAAATGAGTATATCATGCATTTGGTCTTAATGATTTCTCTTGCACATACTTTTTAAAATCGTACTTGATGATGAATATCAAGATATTAAAAGGATGTTATCATGGAATCATGCTTGATGATTTGTTTTATGAAATTTACCTTTCCGTCTTAAATGTCGACACTTGTTTTATTAAAGGTAAAGGCATGCTTATAAGAAGCAAATCACATGAATAGAAATTTATAAAAACGAAATACGATCCTCTATCTTATCGACTTTTCAATAAATCTATGCTTGTCATGTATGAATTTATTGAATGTGACTTTGAGGGTGATTTCGGATTTCACAAATGCTTGATTCATACTTATGACATGAGACACATTTTAAATATGAATCATATTCAATGCCTCAATCATGTTATATCTCCCTTAATTCATTTTGTTCTCCTAGATTTATTTACCAAAGAGGAGAATCTTCCGAATGAATGAAATGATACAAATAAATCACTTATCGATATGTCTTTTTGAAATATCTTTTTAATGTGATGTTGATAATTTGAGATGCCTATTGGAATTCATGACATGAGATAATTGAATCCTTGACTTACTCTGGCTTAAAAATAGATGTTTAAAATCTTGCTTGATGAGTTGTTTTATAAGATTTTGCCTTTACGTCTTGAACTTTCATGCTTATCTTGATTTGGCATATAATGACTAAGGCATGCTTAGATGAAAATAATCACTTAAAAAAATGCTTTACCCATCTGATCGAGATTAATGATTTCATGATATTTTGTGAATCTCGAAATTGATTTTGATGACTTGATTATGAGTTTCAAGTTAACGATTTGATTTGAATGAGTTTTATCTAAATCATAATCTTGATCTTGCAAAATTGGAATCACAAATAATATCTTTTGGTATTCATGAATTGATACTCACAATATGAAAGTATTGGTATTCAGGACTTGAATTTGATTGAAACATTGCATGCTTAAATTAATCATTCTCCTATGTTTTGAAAAATTCTTTAAATGCCTTATGTGATGATTGAAAATTAATTTGCTTTATGATGAATCATGAATCATGACTTGATCTATGATATTGATATATTTTAATCATGATCTTTGGTTGTATAATTCTTTTTCTCTATTAAAAAGATTTGTCGAATGAATCATGTCCTTCTTGAATTTTCTTGATATCATGACATGATTTTGTAATATGGCTTGTATAATGATTAAAATTTTTTAGCCATTGATTTCTCACATCTTTTTGATAATGATAAAGGGAGAGTTAGTTTACTAGCCTGCATATTTCAAAGGAAGGAAAATTTGCTAGCTCGATCATTTCATTGAAAGAACTTGCTATCATGAACACTACCAATGAATTGCAAATCTTGCAACATAAAGAGAAGTAAAAAATTGCTATATCGAAAGAAGCAAAAAATGCAAAACTTAGAAAACTTGCAATATAATTGCTCTTGCCATGCTTTGTATCAAAAATAGGTTGATATCTTTAAAAGCATCACATTAAATTTTTTAGTGTATCACAATGTATCACATGTATCGTAAATTGAAAAATTTGAGACTATTATCATATCATGTTTAACAATTGATATCTTTCATGACATGATTTCTTTGCATTGTTGTCTTGTATGTATCATGTGATGTATTGCATATAATGTGTATCATGAATGCTCTAAATGATAAATGCTATGATTTGTTACCAAAATGATGTATCATGTATGATATGCTCATAGTGATTAATTTATTTGTATAATGCTTGAAGTAAGGATACAAATGTAAAGTTTTGAAATTATGCATATTTTAATTTGAAAACATAATGATGCACAAATAAGATTGATACTTACCTTTGTCATGATTTAGAAATTGATGTAAAGGGTCTTCCTTTCTTTTTGACAATGACAAAGGGGGAGAAAGAGTTACTAATGTGCTATCTTGAATTGATATAAAGGGTCATCTCAAAGAGAAATTAGCTAGCTTGCACAAGTCAAGAAAATGCAAAAACATGCTTACTTTCTTGCACATCTAAAGAGAAGATGCAAATGTAACACTTGCCAAATTGTTTGCTTGCCTCATGTAAATGTGGACACAATCACTTCTTGTCTTGTTGTAACAATTACTTTTTAATGCCCCTTACCTTGATGACTACTAATCCTTGATGTGTTTTACTTGATGAATTATTTGGTGAGCATATGTAGAGTAAGGAATATTAATTGAACATCATTTTCGGATTTTCCTTGAATCTCTTTACGTTACTCATTTTCGGATTTTCCTTGATCACATTGAAATTGAATATTTCTATAACATGCTTACTTTGAAAATCTTGTGCCTTGGTTTCCATGATGAGCATGTTGAAGATTCATACTCTCTTAATGTGTCCAAATGCATGAACTTATTAAGATTATTTTTCAGACTTTCTTGATTTATTCAATTGCTATAATGAGAATTTTATATTATTACATATCTTAATAACATGCTGGAAATTATATGTTTTGGATACAAAAAATTTCATGATAATGAGCATGTTTTATCTTCATGATTGTATTTAAAAATCTATAGCAAAACCTTGTCCGAATGCATGAAAGTATTAAATTTCATTTTCGGATTTTCTTGATCCTAACAATTGGTATTTTGTTAGGAAACATTGTCCGAAAACATTGTCTCTTGCTAGTTTGGCATTTTGCTAAGAAAGCAAAATTAATACTTCTCAAAAGAGAAGAAAGAGCTTGCTATCTTGAACATCACAAGCTTGCCCATCTTAAGAAACAAAAATTGCAAAAGTGCTATCTTGCTTATCTCAAGAAGCAAAACTTGCAACTTGCACATTGCAATAGGAACCAAGAATCATGAGCTTACACAAGAAAGCTATCTTGCATTTGCTTTCAAAATTTTTGCTAGCTTGTATGTAGTAAAACTTGCATATCGTAAAAATTGCTAGCTTGTAGTCTAAAGAGAAGCAAACAGTTGCTATCTCAAGATGCTAAACTTGCACATTATAAAGGAAGTAAAATTTGAAAGCTTGCAACGTGCATATTTCAAAAAGCAAGAGCTGCTTTTTGAACATCTTAAAACTACTAGCTTGCATGTTCTAAAATGTTGTAAAATGTTGTGAAGAAGGACATGCTATCTTACTATCTTGCATGTCTAAAACTTGATAGCTTGTATATTCTAATATGATATAGCACTTGCTAAATTTTTGCTAGCTTGCATGATATAGCATTTGCTAAATTTTTAAGCTTATAAACTGCATGATGATAAAACTTGATATTATGTTTTTCATGCAATAAGTTGAATTCATATCCGAAATATATAGAAAGTGACACTTCTCCTTTTTGTTGATGACAAAGGGGGGGAAGTATGATCATGTTATGCATGATGACGTGTTACAAATATTCATAATGAATATTTGCAATGACTTGAATTCGGCTTGAATTCAAAGTTCTATCAATGGCATATTGATAGGGGGAGTTTGGTTAAACTCCGGGGAGTTAAGGTTAACTCCGGTAGTCATCAATTAGTTGTCATCATGAAAAAGGGAGATTGTTGAATCTCAGATTTTGATGATGAAACTAATTGATTGTGTTTATATGTTTAACTGCATTTTGAGTGATGCAGGTCTACTCGATCAGGATTAGACAATTGACGCAAGAAGTATTGACGTTGCGCCGGAGGAGATCACGTCAGGATATTGGACGACAGAACGTTTCGGACATCAGGCATCAGGCCAAGGAGAGCATAATTGCACCAAGGATATCGGGGTTGCAGAGGTCAACCATAGATTGGGCAACAAGCCACAAGAAAGGACGATGCGCTGAAGAATCGGACGAAGCGCCAACCAATGACGTGCCAGGCAATAGAATGTCAATTCGCGTTGTAATAATTGCCTAGATTGGAGTAGAGTTTTGGCTTGTGTGTGCAAGATTAACTATGATAACGATGAATACATAAAGCAAAACAAAGTGTCGGAGTCAAGCGCGAAGGATTCGTTGGGAGTTCGAGAGTCCGACGGAAGTCCGAAGGTTCATTGGGAATGCTGCCGGAACTAGCCGAGAATGAGTAGGGAGCTTGTCGAAGGGTTTTCGGAAGCTCGTCGGAAGGTACGTCGGAAGTTCGCAGAGCTCGCCGAGAAAGATCATAGCTTGCCGAAGAAGCTCGTCGGAACTAGCCAAGATCAAATCATGAAGTCTAGGAGCTTGTCGGGAGTCTGCAGAATGGTTTCCGAGAGTTTATCGGAAGACCGCCGGAAGTTTGCCGGAAGTTCACCGGAAGAAGTCTTGACTTGCGAACTTTGTAATAGCTTAGGAAATGTCTTTAAATTCGTAGTTAGCATGTTAATTAGGGTTAGGATTAGGTGTTAATCTTATAACCCAAGTAGGGGCTAATTGGGCCCGAGTTCAGACTGGTTTGAGCTAAGTTTGGAGCCCAACAAGTGAGTTGAAATAGTGTAGGCGGTGGCACCGCCAGACTAGGCTGTGGCACCGCCCAGAACCCGAAAGGTTGGGTGGTGGCACCGCCCAGAACCCGAAAGTTTGGGCGGTGGCATGGGCGGTGGCACCGCCTAGAGCCTGAAGTATCAGGCGGTGGTACCGCCGGTCTGGGCGGTGGCACCGCTCAGCACCCGAAGAGCTAGGCAGTGGCACCGTTGGACTGGGCGGTGGCACCGCCCAGTACACTGTCAGTGTCAGAACTGATAGACGGTGGCACAGCCACTGACAGGCGGTGGCACAGCCACTAACAGGCGATGGCACCGCTAGTTTTGGGATCCGAAGAGAATTCAAATTTTGGAGCCCAAATTTGAATCCTCTTGAGGCCTATAAATACCCCTCAATTCTCAGCAAAGATTACAACTTTTGAGAAGCAATAGATTGAGATAAAAGCCTTAGCAAAGTCTTTAGCAAGTCTTATTTTCAATTGCTTGAGTGTTCACCTCCTTTCTCGTTGAAAATTTGTAAGAGTGTGAACCACTTGTAAAAGGTTGTAAGAGGGGTATTTGTCCATCCCCTTCAAAGTGATTTGCTAGTGGAAGTTGGGATCCTCATCGAAGAAGGCTTCGCAAGTGGATGTAAGTCATTTTGACCGAACCACTTTAAAATTGGCGTGTTCTCTGGTTTGCATTTACTTATTGCTATTTACCTTACTGCAAACCTTCATACGTGCTTTACTTCCTCATTACTTTTGCTGCACACCTTTACGAACACGCTTTCAAGTTAAGCACTTTCGAGTTCGGTTTTTATCGTACGAAAGATTTTCCAAAATCGATGTTTTAATCTGCTGCACTAATTCACTCCCCCCTCTTAGTGCCACTCCGATCCTAACACTTTCTTCTTCTTGTGTTCATAGCAAGTAGTCTTCTTTTTAAGTTTATTTTTGTTATTTGATTCTTGTTTTAAAAACTTCTGAAGCTTTATTGTGAGGAGTTCAAGTTCACCATCACTTGAGCTTTTGCTCGAGTGGTCTTCAATTATTCTAAGTGCAAAATTCTTTCTATTCTTTGGAAGGTTATTCTCAAGTTTGTTTTATACCACAAAAGTCATTTCGTAGGTCATCAAAGACTCGATAAGGTCTTCGAGTGGAAAATGATTCAAGTTCTTTGATTCTTGTATTATCGTTACTTTAGAATTTTAATTTTTAGAAAGTGAATGTAAAACTTTATTAATACGTTCAAAATTCAAAAAACTTTTATCAAGTGCTTTTAAACTATTGACGACATCCGTAAAATGGGTGTACATATCAACAATAGTTTCGCTTGGTTTCATATAAAACAACTCAAAATCATACATCAAAAAATTAATTTTAAAGTCTTTAACTCTACTAGTGCCTTCATGTGTGATTTCGAGTGTGTGCCAAATGTTAAAAGCTGTTTCGCAAGTGGAAACCCGATTGAATTCATTTTTATCTAAAGTGCAAAATAGAGCATTCATAGCTCTAGTATTTAAAGAAAAAGTCTTCTTCTCCAAATCATTCTAATGGTTCAATGGAAGAGAAGACCTTTCAAAGCCGCTTTTGACAATATTCCATAAATTCAAATCCAAAGAAATCAAAAAAACTTTCATTCGAGTTTTCCAATATGTGTAGTTTGTCCCATTGAATAAGGGAGGATGAATGAGAGAGTGACCCTGTTGAAAGCTGAAAAGAGTCATTTCTCTTGTGTGTTAAACCAAATGAGAAATTACAAAGCTCTGATACCAATTATTAGGAATGAGTCGGCACTAAGAGGGGGGGTGAATTAGTGCATTGGTAAAATTATGTCGATTCTAAAAATCACTCTTTCGATTAAAGCCGATTTCGGAAGAATGCTTAAAATTGAAAGCGAATGGAAGAGCATAGTGGATGTAAAGCAAGTAAGTTTATAGTAAAGGTAAATTGCACAAATAGAAATTCAAACCAAGTTTATAGTGGTTCGATCGTTGTGACCTACATCTAGTTCGTCGATTCCTCTTCAATCGAGGCTACCGGCATCCACTATCAGTCTTCCTACAATAGGCAAAGACCAACCACCTTTTATAGCTCTTTCTCCTTTTACTGGGTTTAGGAGATAACCCTTACACCCCTACTTACTCCTCCCTCAAACTATTCTAACACTTAGAAGAAGAAGAGAAGTTCACACAAGATTACAGTAACGTTTCTATCTTTTTCACTCTAAATTCTTATGTTTTTTAACTAGGGATGAGGGGTATTTATAGGTCTCAAGTTAATTCAAACTTAGAGCCTAAAATGGTCTCATCCTGGGTTTTTCGGGTCCTAGTGGTACCACTGCCTAACATAGTCTCGGAGACTATGCCACGATGGTACCACTTGTTGGGTCAATGTTTGAGCATTTCACTTGGCCCAACATAGTCCATACATAGGCCCAACTAGCCCCTAATTGGGTTGGCCTAATTTCAATCCCAATTATGTACTAACTATAAAATTTAAGACATTTCCTAAGCTAAACAAGTTGGTATGTCTAGGTTCCTTCTTGCGAGCTTCCGGCGATCTTCTGATGAACTTCCAACGATCTCTCGGCAATGTTGTTGTGGACTCTCGGCAACCTCTTGGACTTCACGACAATCTTCTTTGCGAGTTCTGATGAGCTTCTTTGGGAAGCCCCTAGACTTCTCGGTCAATTTCGACAAAACTTCTGATGAACGTTCGGACTTCCGACGAACTCTCGAACTCCAAACGAAATCGCGTTCTTGACTCCAGGACTTCATTTGCTTTATGCCTTGCTATCATAGTCAATCTTGCACACATAAACACCTACTTTAATCTAGACAATTATTACAAAGCTTTGAATCATGTTGTCCGGCATGTCCTTGGGTTGTCGACGCTTCGTCTAATTCTTTAGCGCAAAGTTCCCTCTTGCGGCCTATTGCCCAATCGGCTAGTTGACCTCCGCAAATCTAATTTTCTTAGCACAATATCTGCTCTTCTTGGCCCAATGCTCGAACTCATGGCCTGAAGTCTTATTGTTGATATGTCGACCGATCTTCTGGCTCGATGTCCAATCTTCGGATATATTTTTCTTCGGCTCAATATGATTTTTCCTGCTTTAATTGTCTCATCCTAATTGAAGCTTCCTACATCACTCAAAACGTAGATTAAATCATAAACACTTATTAATTGGTTTCGTCATCAAAATATGAGATTCAACACCAATAAGAGCTAATAAGAGATTATTGGGTAAAGACCCAATAATCTAAGAGGCTTGGGTAATTGGATGAAGATCCAATACCCAATAGTGTAGGATTCATCAAGGTTACTTAGGGTCCTCTATAAATAGGAGGGAACTAAAGGCCCATAGGCTAGGGCTTCTATTAGTCAGAGGTGCCCTATAAGCTAATCACGTGAGTGATGGCATGTGTGATATGATACGCATTCTTTTTGCTTATTATTTGACATTTTATCACTTTATATTGCTTGTTGCTAAAATATATTGTAATGTCCATGGATATATGCAGTAGGAATCGAATCATGATGAGATCACGATAATGAGACTGATTCATCTTTAAACATAGATCCTAAATAATCTTGGTCATAGGTTACTCGAGAAGGACATCGAGTTAACTGGACAGACTGGCATATTATATACCCATCCATATGATGAATGAAGCTAGTCTCATAGCTGCTCATGTGGGGACACTAGGGATACAATACAAGTGTTTATTAGAGAATGAGTTTACTGATTGATCCGCTTACGGAATGCTAGATGGTTGATGATGCTTTATTGTCAGATAGCGATTTTGTAGTCCTAGTGGTGTATCTGGTCCTTAGTCTTAAGATACCAAGGATATCCTATATGAGTTCTCCACTCTTTAATACTAAATTTATAGGTCTGGATGTTCTAGATCTAGCATAGCCGGTCATTGGGAGTAGTAGCCAACCTTGTGAGGACTATTGAGTGTCGATAGTGTTGAATCTCAAATTTTGACAATGAAACCAATTGATGTGTTTATGATCTAATCTACCTTTTGAGTGACGTAGGAAGCTTTAATCAGGGAGAGACAATTAAAGTAGGAAGAATCATATTGGGCTAGAGTAGAACATGTTAGAAGATTGGATGTTGAGCCGGAGGATCGATCGACGTATCGGTAGAAGACTTCGGGCCATGGGTTCGGGCATCGGGCCAAGAAGAGCAAAAATTATACTAAGGAAATCGGAGTTGCAAAGGTCAACTGGCCGATTGGGCAATAAGCCGCAAGAGAGGATGATGCATCGAAGAATCAGATGAAGCATCAATGAACCAATGACATATCGGACAACATTTGATTTAGCTTTGTAATAATTGTCTAGATCGAAGTAGGTTTTAGGCATAATTGGGTTAGAATTGGGCCAACACAATTAGGGGCCAATTGGGCTCAAGTTTGGGTTGTGTTGGGCCAAGTGAAAAGCTCAAACAGTGACCCAATAGGTGGAACCATCATGACACAATCTTCGAGACTATGTCAAAAGGTGGTACCGCTAGTCTAGGTGGTGGTACCACCCAGACTCAGTCTCCGAGACTTTCAGGTGATGGTACCATCTAGATATAGTCTCCTAGGTGATAGTACTGCCAAGCTGAGCGGTGGTATCGCCCAATGTTAGTGCTACAAGCGGTGCTACTGCTCAACACAGGCGATGGTACCTCCAATACTCGGGAAACCTAGGATGAGACCATTTTTGGCTCTAATTTTAAAGTCATTTGGGGTCTATAAATATCCTAGCTATTCCTACATGGAGTAGCAAGATTTGAGCATAAAATTGAGTTAAAAAAGAGGGGAAAAATACTTGAGAAAAAAATTAGGAATCTCTCTTAAGATTTAGGATAACTTCTTCCTAGTATTTAGAAATTTGTCTAACGGGAAAAGTGAGGTCTAAGAAAGAGAAGCTTGTAAGGGTTGTCTTCTAAGCCCATGAAATGGAGAAAGAGTATAAAAGACTAGTTGATCTTCGCCCATTAAAGGAAGATCGTTAGTGGATACCAGTGGCCTTGATAGAAAAGGAATAGGGAGTGGATGTAGGTCACAACGATCGAACCACTATAAAATTCAGTTTGCATTTACTTCTTGCAATTTACTACTAGTCATAGGTGTCCAGCAAGCCAATCACGTGAGTGATGGCACGTGTGACTTGACACGGAATTGTTTTTGCTTATTATATTTTGGCATTTATCACTTTATATATTGTCTATTGCATATATGCATGTATATATATGGTGATGTCCTTGGATCTGTGCAATGAGAATCGGATCATGATGAGATCGCGATAATGAGACCGATTCACCTTTAAACAAAGATCCTAAATAATCCCGGTCATAGGTTACTCGAGAGGGATATTGTGATAACCGGACAGACTAGTGTGCTGTATACCCATCCATATGATGGATGCAGTTGGTCTCATAGCTGCTCGTGTGGGGATACTAGGGATACAGTACAGGTGCTCATTGGAGAATGAGTTCACTGATTGATCCGCTTACGGAATACTGGATGGTTGATGAGGCCTTATTGTCAAACAACGATTCCGTAGTCCTAGTGGTGTATCTGGTCCTTAGACTTGAGACACCAAGGATGTCCTGTATGAGTGCTCCACTCTTTGATACCAGACTTATAGGTTTGGCTGTCCCAGATCTAGTACAGTTGGTCATTGGGAGTGGCAGTCGACCTTACGAGGGCTATTGAGTATCGATAGAGGATCATTCACTCTCGGCATCATGAGAGAAATATCCCATGTGTTTTTGCTCAGACAAATCCTTGGCCAGGGTCATTCGGGTTGAGAGAGAAAGAGTTCTCCCGGAGAATCTGATTAGAGTGAGACTCGAGTCGAAATCGTATGGGTCTGACAGCACCATGCCCGATATACGGTCTCTGGGATATTAGATGGATAAGAGACTATAGGTACACGGTAACTGTAGGACAGACAGGTCCAATGGATTGGATTCCCTTGTATCGTCTAGGGACTACGGCGTAGTGGCCTAGTACGTCCGTAGTAGGTGAGTTGAGGAATTATTATAGAGATAATAATTCACTGAGCCAGAAGGAGTTCTGATAGCTATGACTCACGGCCTAGGCTCGATATTGGGCCTAGAGGGTCACACACATATGGTAGGCATTGCGGATGAGTAGAGGTTGCGGATATGAGCTATCCGTCCGGAGCCGACCATATCTTATTGGATATCCAATAAGGCCCATGAATTATTAGAATGAGATATCCGCCGGAGCCCCTATCTTATTGGATATCCAATAAGCCCCTGAATTATTAGATCCCATGGACGAGATCCAATAAAAGCACATGAGAGATTATTGGATATTGATCCACTAATCTAAAAGGCTTGGATAATTGGATGCAGATCCAATACCCACTAGGGGAGGATCCATTAGAGTTTGATAGGGGGCCTTTATAAATAGGAGGGATTCAGAGCCTCATAGGCTAGAGCCTTTGCTTGCCTCTCTCCTATTCTCCTCCCCTCTCTATCTCAGAGTAGGCTTAGAGTTTTTGAGGAGCGTCGTCGCAGCCCTACTATGTGGATCACCGCTAGAGAGGAGGATGCTTGACCTCCTTCATCCTCTCCTAGAGATCTGCAAGGAAACAGGGATATACAATCTCCCTAGGTAACACAATTTATTTTATATGCAGTTTGTTTCATGGATTTATGCGCACCAATCTTCGCACGACGATGAACATCCTTTTGGGAAATTGGGGATTTTGTTTTTCTTGATCTTTTGCTGCGCATGTGATGTCGCCCCCAAGATTTCCCAACATTTACCTTTATTGCAAACTGCCTTATATACTTTCTCATTACACTCTTTTGTACATTTTCAAGTTAAACTCACATTTTCGATACGAGCTTTTATCGAACAAAAGATTTTTGAATCGATGTCGTTTTTATCTGCTACATGATCCTAATAGATAGAGGATCATACACTCTCGGTATCATGAGAGGAATATCACATGTGTTCTTACTCAAAGAAATCCCTAGCCAGAGTCATTTAGATTAAGAGAGAAAGAGTACTCTAGAGGAATCCGATTAGAGCAAGACTCGAGCATAAATCGTATGGGTCTGATAGTACTATACCCGGTATATGGTCTTTGGGATACTAGATGGATGAGAGACTATAGGTACATGGTAATTGAGGATAAACAGATCCAATGGATTGGATTCTCCTATATCGTCTAGGGACTGCGGTGTAGTGGCCTAGTATGTTCGTAGTCGATGAGTTAAGTGAATTATTCACTAAGTTAGATGGAGTTCTAACAGGTATGACTCATGACTAGCTCAATATTAGGGCCAGAGGGTCACACATATATGGTAGGCATTGTGATGAGTAGAGGTTTAGATATGAGATATCCGCTAGAGCCCCTATCTTATTGGATATCCAATAAGCCCCTAAATTATTGGATCCTATAAATAAGATCTAATTAGTGCCAATGAGAGATTATTGGATAGAGATCTACTAATCTAAGATGCTTGGGTAGTTGGATAGAGATCTAATACCCAATAGGGTAGGATTCATTAGGGTTAAGTTGATAGGAGACCTCTATAAATAGGAGGGAACCAATGGTTCAGAGGCTAGAGCTTCTTTTGATTGCCATCTCCTAATCTCCTCCCCTTCTCCTTCTCAAATAGTAGGCTAGAGATTTGAGGAGCATCATCGCAGCCCTACTATGGGATTACCGCTAGAGAGGAGAACATTGGACCTCCTTCACCCTCTCTTACAGATCTATAATGATTCAGGGATATACGATCTCCTTAGGTAACACAACTATCTTATGCATGGTTTTAAGTTTCATGGATTTTATGCACCAATCGTGGCACAATGATGAACACATCAATGGGTAATTTGGGGATTTTGTTTTTATGTTCTTCCGCTACATATGTGATGGCCCCTAGATTTCCCTATAGTGGTATCAAAGCCAGGTTATTCGTGCGAAACATTGGTTTTGAATTGCATGTGTTGTGTTTTGGAAAAGCGTTTGACATCAAAATTGTTGACACAAAAGGCGAGAAAGAGCAGCAACTATTGCTACCCTTGCTACACTTGAAGATGGCAGCGTTTCTGCCATCTGTGTGTAGGCAGGCCGCTTGCACGCAGCAACTATTGCTATGCATAGGTGCAACCACAAATGGTCGACCGGCCATAAGCAGAGCTGCCTATGGCATGTAGGCACTACGCCTATCACTAAGTGGCGGCACGCACGGGCGACACCTACGGGAGTAGCCCCCATGGACAAAGACGCCTACGGGTAGAACTGCCCGTAGGGGCACCCGCCCGCGGGGTCGCCCAACCACAGCGGAGGCGTTGCTCGTAGGCATAACACCCGTGGGTAGGGGCAACACCCCCTCCCCTCGCCATAGAGGCCTGCCGGCGGTCGCAACAAGTAGGAGAAGGAGGGTTAGGGTTTGTGGGCAAAAAGACAATTTTGCAATTGTGAATTTGAGAAATTTCAGTTTTATCTTTTTATCTAAATTACAAAAATACCCCTCATAATTCAAAAATTTTCTACATGTCCTTGATTTCAGGAAATATTAATTAATTAAAAAGTTTAATTGATTATTATTATTATTATCTAGTAGTCCTACATGATGATGATATGTACATGTTATGTATGATGTGGACGAATGATCATGGACCTTGTGATGTGTGTGTACTTATGATTATTATTATTGGGGCTTGTAAACCTCCATTTTATTTCTCATTTATTGTCGTGCCTACGTGCCTATGATTAAGTTGTAATCACACGAGGATACGCAGTGAGAGCATGGAAGCGATAGTAGGACTCATGAGACCGAGACGGATGATCATGATGCATGGAAAAGCATCGAGATGCCAACATAACTGATGAGAACAAGATAGACGATCACAGGGCATGGAGATACTCCGCTATACACATAGATCTTGATGTGAGTGATTGGGTCCACTGGCTCGGGCCTGATTACATTAGGTTGTGGTCCTTTATCATTTGGTATGATTGCTCATGTGATGTGTGATTACTCATATACTTACTAGATATGTATATATATTTGCATGCGATGTAGATATATATTAAATATGTATGTGTGTGACATGTCATATTAAGAGTCCAAATCAAAATCCCCTCTCTCGATTATATTAAGTTGATAAATGTGAGACAATTAGATTGACCCACGTGGCCTTCTATCGTTATAGCTCTGGACCGATTCTTGATGTACATTGAGTTGGTCGAGTCCCTCGAGGCTCACCTATATCGCGATTCGCTATCTTGCCTACGACATAGATGTCATCGGTGACCTAAGGACATGGTATGCTTAGTCGAGTCCCTCGTGGGTATATCATTGAATCAGACTCATCTTATAACGATGGTGTTGACTTAACAAAATATCATGATTGGTCGAGTCCCTCAAGACCATAGTGATTCGGAGGCCAAACAGGATGGGAATCACAAGGTGTTGTGATCGGTAAGAGTTGCCTATCTTTTGGGCTTAGTGTGATTGGTTGAGTCCCTCGAGGTTACACTAAGATGCTGATTGGATCTCGATCCCCACTAGAAGTTTGTCGGAGACTTCTGTTTCACGTACTGGGGGTGTCGCGTGACTCACTAGTAAAATAGTGGGAGTAGATTAAGATAGAAGTCTACCAATCTTCACACAACAACGAATATATTTTTGAGAATTAGGGATTTTATTTTTTGTTCTTCCGCTATGCATGTGATGTGTTAGGACTCTAGCTAGGAGAGTCCTAAATTGAGTTTCATTGAAATGGGCATTTATGTAAAACCTACATAGCCAATCCCTATTAAAGAGGTGAAGAGGCTGACTAGGGTTAGGAGAGTATTTCTTAGAGAAGCATTAGGAGTTGTAAAGGAATAAGAGTCTTGAGTAGGAGTCCTATTAGGAGTTGGGATTTAGAAGCCCTATAAATAGTTATATATTCATCCTCTTTTCTCAAGCAATAGATGAATATTTTCTGCAGCCTTTGAGCAGCAACTTGGAGGAAGGAACCCCTATAGAGTTCCAAAGAGGCCGATCCCCTAAAGAGATTAACCCCAAGTTTAGAATCTACAAGGGTTCTAACAAATTTCTCCACTCCAAGAAATCGTCAACAAAATGGAGTAGTAGAAAGAAAAAATAGAAACTTACAAGAAATGGTAAGAACCATGTTAAATGAACATAGCCTATCCAAATATTTTTGGGCCGAAGCCGTAAATATGACATGCTATGTCATGAATAGGGTTTTAGTAAGACTATTACTTTCAAAAACTCCTTATGAGTTGTGGAACAACAAAAAACCCAACATTTTATATTTAAAAGTCTTCGGGTGTAAATGTTTTATCTTGAATGAAAAATATTCCCTAGGAATATTTGATGCAAAATCCGATTGGAAGAATTTTTCTTGGCTACTCTTCTATCTCTAAGGCCTTTCATATTTTTAACAAAAGAACTTTAGTTATAGAAGAGTCTATTCATGTTGTTTTTAATGAAGTTTCCGAAGTTAAGAAAAATGAGTTTGATGATAATCTTAATTTTGATGCTTTGAATTTAAGTAAAACCCTTTCTCCATCTAATAACTTGGATGCATCTTCTTCCAAAACATCCTTACCCAAGGAATGGAAGTATGTAGATGCTCATTCTAAGGAGCTAATTATAGGAGACACATCAAAAGGGTTCAAACTCATTCTTTTCTTAAGAATTTTTTGCCAACGTCATTTTTCTCTCCCAAATTGAACCTAGATGCATTGACGAGGCTTCGAAAGATGATTCATGGGTTATCGCAATGCAAGAAGAGTTGAATCAATTTGAGAGAAATGAGGTGTGGAAGCTTGTTCCAAGGCCAAATGACCATTTAGTTATTGGTACTAAATGGGGTCTTTAGAAACAAGCAAGATAAATTTGGTATCGTGGTTAGAAACAAGATTAGATTAGTGGCCAAGGGTTTCAACTAAGAAAAAGGTATCAATTATGAAGAAATCTTCATTTCTGTGGTACGATTAGAAGCCATAAGGATGCTCCTTGCCTATGCTAGTAGTAATAATTTTAAGTTGTTTTAAATGGATGTTAAGAGTGTTTTTATTAATGACTTTATTTCCGAAGAAGTTTATGTTGAACAACCTCCCAGATTTGTGAATAATAATTTCTCTAATCATGTGTTTAAATTGACTAAAGCTCTCTATGGATTAAAACAAGCCCCAATGGCTTGTTATGAGAGACTTAGCTCCTTTCTTATTCAAAATAATTTCTCTAAAGGTAAGGTCGATACTATATTATTTATTAAAAATTTTGAAAATGATTTTCTTATTATTCAAATTTATGTTGATGATATTATTTTTGGTTCTACAAATGAATCCTTATGTGAATCGTTTGCCAAAAGCATGAGTCTAGAATTTGAAATGAGTTTAATAAGTGAACTAACTGTTTTTTTAGGCTTACAAATCAAACAACTTAGTAATGATATTTTTCTTAGCCAAGCAAAATATGCATTAGAATTATTGAAATGGTTTAATATAAATAGTTCAAAGGCTATTAACACTCCTATGAGTACCTCGACCAAGTTAGACATTGACAAAAGTGGAGAAAACTTTGATCAAAAAGCTTACAGGAGTATAATAGATAGTTTACTATACATCATCACAACTAGACTAAATATCATGTTTAGCGTAGGACTTTGTGCTAGGTTTCAATCTAATACTAAACTATCTCATCTTAAAGTAGTCAAAAGAATACTTAGATATCTTAAAGGAACCACAAATCTAGGGTTATGGTATCCAAAATTTGAAAACTTTAAATTAATTACTTATATGGATTTTGCTGGATATATATTAGATAAAAAAAGCACATCCAGAATGTGTCAATTTTTAGGACACGCACTTGTCTCATGGTCTTCTAAGAAACAGAACTCGGTTGCATTATCTACAACCGAAGTCGAATACATTGCAGCTAGTGCATGTTGTGCACAAGTTGTATGGATGAAAAATATATTGGAAGATTATAAAATTTATCTTAAGAATATTCCTATAAAATGTGATAATACAAGCGCAATATGTTTAACAAAAAATCCTATTCAACACTCTAGAACTAAACATATTGACATTAGGCATCACTTTATATGAGATCTTGTTGATAATCATGATGTAATCTTAGAGTTTATTGATACAAAATATCAATTAGCCGATATCTTTACAAAACCTTTAAATGACAAAATGGTTTTCGTCGAAATCGGGTTTAATTGAAACGAAGACTTTTGAAACCGATAATTTTTTCATTGCACTAATTCACCCCCCCCTCTTAGTGCCGCTCTTGATTTTAATGATTGGTATCAAAGCCAGGTTACTCTCATTTGATTTTAAACCCAAGAAAGATGGCATTTGTCGGTAACCAAGAGAGTCACTTAATTACACATCTGCCCATGATCAATGGAACGGATTACACCTATTGGAAGACTAGAATGAGGATTTTTCTTTCTATAGATTTTGAATTATGGAACATTGTAGAAAATGGCTTTCAAAAGTCTTCTCTTCTAATGAATGATTGGAATGAGTTGGAGAAGAAGACTTTCGCTCTAAATGCCAAGGCTATAAATGCCTTGTTTTGTGCTTTGGATAAAAACGAATTCAATCGAGTGTTGATTTGTGAACTGGCTTTTGATGTTTGGCACACACTCAAAGTTACTCACGAAGGCACTAGTAGAGTAAAGGAGTCGAAAATTAATCTTTTAGTCTATACATATGAGTTGTTTCAGATGAAACCGAGTGAGACCATTGGAGACATATACACTCAATTTATGGATGTCGCCAATAGTCTAAAAGGACTTGGTAAAAGTTTCTCAGATTTTGAACTTGTTAATAAAATCTTAAGATCCCTCCCAAAAAGTTGGGATCCTAAAGTAATGGCCATTTAAGAGGCCAAGGATTTAAATAACTTTTCTCTTAAAGAACTAATCGGGTCACTAATGACCTATGAGATGACTTGTAATGCTCATAAAGAGCTTGAGAACAATCTTCCAAAGAACATGAAGGATAAGGCACTAAGAACTCAAGAAGACCACTTGAAAGAAAATTCAAGTGATAAGGACTATGATGATGACTTGGCACTCTTGACAAGAAAGTTCAAAAAATTCATAAAAAGGAATAAATTTAGAAATGATACTAAAAATAAATTTGAACCCGAGAAAAAATAAGTCATACGCTACGAATGCAAGAAGTTGAGACATTTTAAAAGCAAATGTCCCTAAGCAAAGAAGAAATAACCAAAGAAGAAAAATGCTCTTAAAGCAACGTGGGACGACTCAAGTGCATTAGAAGAAGAGGAGCAAACCAACACCGAGCAAGTTGCTCACTATGCGCTAATGGCTATCGAAGATGAGGTAAGTAGTTCATTAGATATAAATTTATCTTTTGATAAACTATTAAGTGTTTTTCATGATTTATTTGATGAATGCAAATTAGTTAGTAAAAAATATAAATTGTTAAAAAAGGAGCATGCTTCTCTTGTTAGTGATTTGGATAGATTAAAAGTCGAGTATAATGATAGTTTAGCTCCTTGTATGAAATGTGATGAACTAGAAATACTTAAAAAAGAAAACTTGCTACTCAAAGAAACCTTAGAAAATTTTGAGGTTGGTAGTAAGTCCTTGAACATGATCCTTATCAATAAAGGTCACGTCCATAGGAGAGGCTGAATCGGATTTGTGAGTAGCTCTCACCAAAATCCAACCAACTTTATGAAAGGCCCTACCTTGCATGTATCACCTCACACCAAATGCAACTTTTGTTGCAAACACTTACATATTGCCTATAAATGTCTACTTAAGAGATATAGTCCACGTAAATTGATTTGAGTTTCTAACAAAACCTCAAATGACTTAATGCAATATGATAAGCTATGTAGATTGATTTTTAAGACATCCATGGTCAAATAGGTACCTAAAAATCATCATTTTTTGTAGATAAATATACTATCATAAGCTAGGAGCAAGAGATGGTACCTTAATAGTAGATGCTCAAGGCATATGACTAAAGATCCATCTCAATTCTCTAAGCTCACTAGCCTAGACGAAGGATATGTCACCTTCAGAGACAATAATAAGGGTAAAATCATTGGCAAAGGAACCATATGTAACAAATCTAATTTTTTCATTGAAGATATGTTGTTGGTCGATGGCTTAAAGCATAACCTTTTGAGCATTAGTCAATTGTGTGATAAAGGATATATCGTTAGATTTGAATCCAATGCTTGCATTATTAAAAAATAACATAAAAACACATCTATGATTGCCCTAAAACAAAATAATATATACACTATCGACATTGATGATCTTTGTAATGAAATGTGTTTTTCGATTTTGAATGACGATGCTTGGCTTTGGCATAGAAGATTAGGTCATGCTAGTATGAAACTAATCTCTCAAATCTCATCTAAAGAACTTGTAAGAGGAATTCCTCACATTAAGTTCGTTAAAAACAATGTGTGTAATGCATATCAACTAGGAAAACAAATAAAAAGTAGTTTCAAACCAAAGAATCAAATAAGCTTCTCTAGACCATTACAATTGATCCATATAGATTTGTTTGGACTAATTGCTACATCAAGCCTAGGAGGTAGCAAATATGCCTTTGTCATTGTTGACGATTATAGTAGATACACTTGGACTTACTTCTTGGTACACAAAAGTGATTTCTTTAGGTATTTCTCAAAGTTTTGTAACTTGTTCAAAATGAAAAGGGTTTTATGATTTCATCAATTCGAAGTGATCATGGTGGTGAATTTCAAAACCGTGATTTTCAAGATTTTTATGAATCTAATGGATACAACCATAATTTCTCTACTCCGAGAAATCTTTAACAAAATGGAGTAGTAGAAAGAAAAAATAGAAACTTACAAGAAATGACAATAACCATATTAAATAAACATAGCCTACCTAAATATTTTTGGGCTGAAGCCGTAAATACGGTATACTATATCATGAATAGGGTTCTAGTAAGTCCATTACTTTCCAAAACCCCTTATGAGTTATAGAACAACAAAAAACCCAACGTTTCATATTTCAAAGTTTTTGGGTGTAAATATTTTATCTTGAATGAAAAAGATACTTTAGGAAAGTTTGATTCAAAATTCGATAAAGGAATTTTTCTCAGTAATTCTTCTATTTCTAATGCTTTTTGTATCTTTGACAAAAGATCTTTGGTTATAAAAGAGTCTATTCATGTTGTTTTTAATGAAGTCATCGAAGTTAAGAAAAATGATTTTGATGATGATCTTAATTTTGATGCTTTGAATTTAAATGAAACCCTTTCTCCATCAAGCAACTTGGATGCATCTTCTTTTGAAACATCTTACCGAAGGAATAAAAGTATGTAGATGCTCATCCTAAGGAGCTAATCATAGGAGACACATCAAAAGGGGTTCAAATTTGTTCTTCTCTTAAGAATTTTTGTGCCAATGTCACTTTTTTCTCCCAAATTGAACCTAAATGCATTGATGAGGCCTTGAAAGATGATTCATGGGTTATCACAATGCAAGAAGAGTTGGACCAATTTGAGAGAAATGAGGTGTGGAAGCTTGTTCCAAGGCCAAATGACCATTTAGTTATTGGTACTAAATGGGTCTTTAGAAACAAGCAAGATAAATTTGGTATCGTGGTTAGAAACAAGGCTAAATTAGTAGCCAAGGGTTTCAACTAAGAAGAATGTATCGATTATGATGAAACCTTCGCTCATGTGGCACAATTAGAAGCTATAAGGATGCTCCTTGCCTCTGCTAGTAGTAATAATTTTAAATTATTTCAAATGGATGTTAAGAGTGTTTTTCTTAATGGCTTTATTTCCAAAGAAGTTTATATTGAACAACCTCCCAAATTTGAGAATGATAATTTTCCTAATCATGTGTTTAAATTGACTAAAGCTCTCTATGGATTAAAACAAGCCACAAGGGATTGGTATGCGAGATTTGGCTCCTTTCTTATTCAAAATAATTTATCTAAAGGTAAGGTCGATACTACATTGTTTATTAAATATTTTGAAAATAAATTTTTTTATTATTAAATTTATGTTGATGACATTATTTTTGGTTCTACAAATAAATCCTTATGTGAATCATATGCCAAAAGTATAAGTCAAGAGTCTGAAATGAGTCTAATGAGTGAACTAACTTTCTTTTTAGGCTTACATATCGAACAACTTAGTAATGGTATTTTTCTTAGCCAAACAAAATATGCTTTAAACTTGTTAAAACGGTTAAATATGGATAGTTCAATGGCTATCAATACTCCTATGAGTACCTCCACCAAGTTAGATATTGACTAAAGTGGAGAAAGCTTTGATCAAAAAGCTTATGGGGGTATGATAGGTAGTTTACTATACCTCACTGCAATTAGACCAGACATCATATTTAGTGTAGGACTTTGTACTAGGTTTTAATCTAATTCTAAGCTATCTCATCTTAAAGTAGTCAAAAGAATACTTAGATATCTTAAAGGAACCACAAATATAGGATTATGGTATCCAAAATCTGAAAACTTTAAATTAATTGCTTATGCTGATGCAAATTTTGTTGGATGTAGATTAGATAGAAAAAACATATCCATAATATGTCAATTTTTAGGATACACACTTGTCTCTTGGTCTTCCAAGAAACAAAACTCGGTTGTACTATCCACGATTGAAGTCGAATACATTGCAGCAAGTGCATGTTATGCACAAGTTGTATGGATGGAAAATACATTGGAAGATTATAAAATTTATCTTAAGAATATTCCTATAAAATGTGATAATACAAGTACAATATATTTAACGTAAAATCCTATTCAACACTCTAGAATTAAATATATTGACATTAGGAATCACTTTATACGCAATCATGTTCATAATCATGGGGTAATGTTAGAATTCATTGATACGAAATATCAATTGGCCGATATCTTTACAAAACCTTTAAATGAAAAACATTTTGATTTCATTAGAAGAGAGATAGGCATGTTAAATTGTCCGAATGTATAAGTTGTCATATTTCTTTTTCGGACTATCTTTATGTATTTCATGAATGGAGCTTTCATGAATTTATGTCATATCAAGTTTATTCTATACCCTTGCTCTATCATGTAATGATGTTTGATACATTTAGTCCTTTCACCCATTGAACTTATTGACAAATGCATCTTTTATAGATTTCACTATTATGAATTCTTATTGAGAAGTGGATTTAATGAAGTTTTATTCATGGATTTCTTTTCTCATGAACTCTTCCTTACTCTTCTCATGAAAGAAGAAGTTTTGTGAATTTTTAGTATGTGATGATCACTTGCAAAAATGGGGATTTGATTTCACATAAATATCTTGATCCTTTCCATGAATCCCTTCTTTTTGTTAAAATTGAAGCATGATTTAATGAAACTCATTTATTGTTTTTAACTTGATTCAAATCATTTCACAAATTTGGTTCTTAGTGGATTCCCTCCTTACCTTCCTTCTTCTTCCTCATACAAAGTTTTGATGACAAAGGAGAAGTTGATGAAATCTCTCTCTTTAATGTTGAGAACTTTTGAATGTTACTTTGCAATGATGCAATATCGATTGGATAAATTAGTGTGAAACTTACTTGAATTTTCACCACACTTGCATTGTTGAATTATTCTCCTTTTTGTTGATGATAAAGGGGGAGAAAATTACCAAAATATGGTAAATTGATGACATATTGGCACTGTAAATGTATATAATGTATCTTATCTTGAAATGTATTTCATATGCATTGTAGATACTTAAAATGTTTCATGAATGCTTGATAATTGTCTATCAAGATTGGACTTGAAAATTGATATCAAGACTGACATCATTTTTATAAATACATAGCATCGCATTTTGAATTGGTAAATCATGATAAGTATCATGATGTGCATGTTGGTAACTTTAAATAAATATGACTTATCGGTTTGATACTTGAATTCAAAGGCCTTGAATTCAAGAATGTGTTTTCTCAAGAATGGCATATAGATAGGGGAAGTTAAGGTTAACTCCGTTATCAATTGATTGTTATCATCAAAAAGGGAGAGATTATTGAATCTTGGATTTTGATGATGAAATCAATTAGTAAATTATTTGATCTAATCTATATGTTGAGAAAAATGTGCAGGATTAACTATGATAGCATTAAGACATAAAGCAAAGGTTGTGCCGGAGTCAAGATCGAGATCTCATAGGGAGTTCGAGAGTTCGTCAGAAGTCCTACTAGAATCAATTGAGAAGTCCAGGAGCTTGCCAAAGAAGCTCATTGGAACTCGCCAAGAAGATTGTCGTGAAGTCCAGGAGCTTGCCGGATGTTCGCTGGAACATTACCAGGAGATCGTCGGAAGTTCGCCGAAAGATCACCGGAAGCTCGCTGAAAGAACAATTGACATACCGAAACTAGAATGCTTTGTTAAATATCTTAATTATTATAGTTAGGCCATAGATTGAGTTAGGATTAGGAGATGATCTCTCTAACTTAGTTAGGAGCCAACTGGGCCCTTAACATGGCTGAATTGGGCCGGATTGAGCAGCCCATTTAGCACTTAAAATCAGGGTCGGTAGTGGCAATGCCTGGTTACCTAGTCTCTTAGGTGGTCTAGGTGATGGTACCACCCAGACTAGGTGATGGTACCGCCGATAGTTAATGCTGCCAACGGTGGTACTGCCCTTGTCAAGTAGTGGTACCGTCAGAGCTCGGTCTCCGAGCTCTGTCAGGCGGTTATATCGCCCAGACTGGGCAGTGGCACCACCCAGTGTCAGGTGTCAAGCGGTGGTATCACCCAGTAATGGCGGTGGTACCGCCAATACCTCGAAAATCCGGGATGAGACACTTTTTGGTTCTAATTTTGAAGCCATTGGGGCCTATAAATACCCACCCTTTTCTACATGAAAGGGTACGAAAAGTGTTTACATAATCTTGAGTTCTTGGGATGTTAAAGTGTTGTAAAAAGTGAGAAGAGTCCTCCCCTCCCTCTCTTAGCTTTGTAAACATTCAAGAAGAGGAGTGAGGCTTGTAAGGGTTATCTTCTAAACCCAGTAAAAGGAGAAAGAGTTATAAAAGTTGGTTGGTCTTCGCTTATTGAAGGAAGGCTATTAATAGACACTGGTGACCTCGACGGAGGAGGAATTCCGAAGTGGATGTAGGTTACAACAACTGAACCACTCTAAATTCTGGTTTACATATGCTGCCATCTTCGTGCAGGCAGGCCACTTGCAACAGCGGCCGCAAGGGTTGCGCCCATAAGCATGTCGCTTGTGTGCAACAACTGTTATTGTGCATAGTTACAGCCGTAGGCCGCTGGCCAGCCACAAACCGAGCCACCTGTGGCACTTGCGGGTACTGTCTGCGGGCACAGCATCCGCAGCAATACTCGCCCACGGGGGCAGCGACGACAATTGTGAGAGTAGCCCTGTGGGGGTGGTGGTTGCAGGAGAAGCCCCACAGGGGCGCCTACTCGTGGGTGCACTCAACAATAGGGTAGGCACCGCCCGCGCCGCCCTCCTCGCCGCATAGGTCGTCGGCGATAGGGTGGCAATGATCGTAGCAAGCGAAAGAGAAGCGAGCTTAGGGTAGTCTTGGGCAAAAGATAGTTTTGCCCTTGGGAATTTGAGAAATTTCTATTTCTGTTCTTTATCAAAATTATGAAAGTACCCCTAACAATTTAAAAAATTTCTTGCATGTCCCTAATTTCATAAAATATCAATTAATTAAAAATTTTAATTAATTATTATTTTTATTATTATCTAGTAGTCCTACATGATGATGATGTGTATATGTGATGTATAAAATGTGGACGGATGATCATGGACCGTGTGATGTGTATACTTGTGATTATTATTATTAGGGCCTACAAGCCTCTATTTTATTTCTCATTTATTATCGGGCCTGCGTGCCTATGATTAAGTTATAATCACATGAGGATGCGCAGCAGGAGTGTGGATGTGATAACGGGACCTATGAGACGGACAATCACAATGCATAGAGATGTGTCGAGATGTCGACAGAACCGACAAGGATGAGATGGACAATCATAGGGCATGGAGATGCATTGCTGTGCACATAAATCTTGATGTGAATGATTAGGCCCATTGGCTCAGGCTTGATCACATTAGGTTGTGGTCCATGATCATTTGGTGTAATTGCTCATGTGATGTGTGATTGTTTATATGTATATATATATATATACATATAAACCCCTTTCTCGACAATATTAAGTTGGCAAACATAAGGCAATTAGATTGACCTACATGGCCTTCCATCATTATACGTAGGGACTAATTCTTGGTATAGGATGAGTTGGTCGAGTCCCTCAAGGCTCACTTATATCATGATTCACTATCTTGTTTATGATATAGAAATGTCACCGGTGACCTAAGGACGTGGTATGCTTGATCGAGTCCCTCGAGGGTATATCTTTGAATCAGATTCATCTTATAACGATAGTATTGACTTAACCGAACATCATGGTTGGTCGAGTCCCTCGAGACCATGGTGATTCGGAGGTCGAACAGGATGAGAATTATAAGGAGTTATAATCGACAAGAGTTGTCTATCTTTTGGGCTTAATGTAATTGGTCGAGTCCCTCAAGGTTACACTAAGACGCTGATTGAATCCAAATCGCCATTAGAAGTCTACCGGAGACTTTCGTTTCACGTGTTGAGGGTGTCGCGTGACTCGCTAGTAAAATAGTAAGAGCATATTAAGATAGAAGTCGATATCTTGATTGTTTATTTTTTTATAAAATCTACATGTTATTTATTTCTATTGCATCTTTATTTTCAGAAAAGTTTGCTTTCAAATCCCTTACATGGCATACTTGATGTCAACCGCCTTACTAGTCCAAATTATATGGATTGGCTCTGCAACTTGAGAATTGTTCTCATGGCGGAGAGGTACGTCCTTGATACAATGATGCCTACGCTTGAGGAAGGGGCAAGCGAGGATGAGATCGCTCGCTATGTGAAGCACATTGATGACTCCACTTTTACTTAGTGTTACATGTTGGGCTCCATGACTCCTAAGTTACAGAGATAGCATAAAAAAATGGATGCCAAATCCATTATTCTACATGTCCGCAAACTGTTTGAGGAAAAGGGAAAGACTCAATGATATGAGATATCCAAGAGCCTATTCCGTGCTAGGATAATTGAGAGGATATCGGTTCAGAACCATATCCTAAAGATGATTGAGTGGATAGAGAAACTCACAAGTCTAGGAATGGCTCTAAAAGATAACCTATGTGTGGATCTTGTGCTTCAGTCCCTACCAAATTCCTTTTCATAGTTCATAATGAATTTTAATATAAACAAGCTTGAGGTGACTCTCCCGGAGCTCCTCAATATGTTAAGGGAGGTAGAGAGCACTATTAAGAAAGAGAAGCCAATTCTCTATACTAGTGAGATCAGAAAGAAAAGAAAAGTAGAAAAGTCCCTTAAGAAGGGCAAGGGCAGACCAAGTAAAGCCAAGGGTGCTAAGAAAGACCTAGCAAAGGACAAAGACCAGTACTTCCACTATGGAAAAGATGGGCACTAAAAGAGGAACTGCAAAGAATACCTTGTAGAGAGGGCGAAACAGAAGCTTGGAGAAGCTTCAAGTACATTCATGATCAGTCTTCATTTGTCAGATTCTTATGATAACACATGGGTATTTGATACAGGTAGTGAGTATAATATTTACAATTTGTTGCAGGTTCTAGCAAGGCCTAGGAGATTGGCAAGAGGTGAGATAGACCTCAAGATGGGCAATGAAGCAAAAGTTACTATAGTAGCTGTTAGCGAGGTCACCCTACATCTACTTGGTGGATCTATTATTGCATTAGATGCATGCTATTTTGTTCCTTCTATTATTAAAAATATTATTTCCATTTCATGTTTGACAATTAGTAGATATAAATTAGTTTTTGAGAAAAATGGTTGTTCAATATTATTAGATGATGAGATCCTGTGGCATTGTAAGCTAGGTCACATCCATGAGAGAAGGATTCAAAAGTTGCTAATGTTGAATCTCAGATTTTAATGATGAAATCAATTGGTAAATTAATTGATCTAATCTATATGTTGAGAAAAATGTATAGGATTAACTATGATAGTAGTAAGATATAAAGCAAATGTTGTGCCAAAGTCAAGATCGAGATTTCGTTGGGAGTTCGAGAGTTCGTTAGAAGTCCGGACGTTCAATGGAAGTTCTGCCGGAACCAACCAAGAAGTCTAGGAGCTTGCCAAAAAAGCTTGTCGAAACTCACCAAGAAGATCATCGTAAAGTCCAAGAGCTTCCTAGAAGTCCGTCGGAACATTATTGAGAGATCATCGGAAGTTCGCCAAAAGATCGCTGGAAGAACAATTGACATCCCGGAACTAGAATGTTCTGTTAAATGTCTTAGTTATCATAGTTAGATTATAAATTGAGTTATGATTGGGAGGTGATTCCACTAACTTAGTTAGGAGCCAACTAGGCCCTAAACAAGGTTGAATTGGGCCTGATTGAATAGCACATTCAGCATTTGAAATCATGTTCGGCAGTGGCACCACCTAGGACTCAGTCTCCTAAGTGTTCTGGGCGGTGGTACCACCCAGACTAGGTGGTGGTACCGCCCAGATTGGGCAATGATACTACCGACAATTAATGCTGTCAAGCGGTGGTACCGCTAGAGCTCAGTCTTCGAGCTTTGTCAAGCAGTCGTACCACCCAAACTAAGTGGTGGCACTACCTAGTGTTAGTCTACAGGCAGTAGTACCGCCCAATAACGGCGGTGATATCACCAGTACCCTGAAATTTGGGGAAGTGACACTTTTTGGCTCCATTTCAGAAGCCATTGGGGCTTATAAATATCCCACCCTTTTCTGCATGAAAGGGCATGAAAGTGTTAACATAATCTTAAATTCTTGAGTGTTAATGTATTGTAAAAGTGAGAAGAGTTCTCCCCTCTCTCTTTTAGTTTTGTAACCATCCAAGAAAGAGGAGTGAGGCTTGTAAGGGTTATCTCCAAAACACGGTAAAAGGAGAAAGAGCTATAAAAGGTGGTTGGTCTTCGCCTATTGAAGGAAGACCATTAGTGGACGCTGGTGACCTCAATGTAAGAGGAATCAGAAGTGGATGTAGGTCTCAATGACCGAACCACTCTAAATTCTGATTTACATTTCTATTTGAGCAATTTACATTACTGCAATCTTCCTTAACCTTCTTTTTACACTCTTATGAACGCTTTCAAGTTTAATATCTTTTCAAAATGGATTTAATCGAAACGAATATTTTTCGAAATCAATGATTTTTCTGTTACATTAATTCACTCGCCCTCGTCTTAGTGCTGATCTTGATCCTAATAGCTAAAGGATAAATCAATTTTCTTAATGACTTTATTTCTAAAGAAGTTTATGTTGAACAACCTCCCGGATTTGAAAATGATAATTTTCCTAATCATGTGTTTAAATTGGCTAAAGCTCTCTATAGATTGAAACAAGCCCCAAGGGCTTGGTATGAGAGACTTAGCTCATTTCTTATCTAAAATAATTTCTCTAAAGGTAAGGTTGATACTACATTGTTTATTAAAAATTTTGAAAATAATTTTCTTATTGTTCAAATTTACATTAATGATATTATTTTTGGTTCTATAATTGAATCTCTATATGAATCATTTGCCAAGAGTGTGAGCCAAGAGTTTAAAATGAGCTTAATGAGTGAACTAACCTTCTTTTTAGGTTTACAAATCAAACAACTTAATAATAGTATTTTTCTTAGTTAAACAAAATAAACATTAGACTTGCTAAAATAGTTTAATATGGATAGTTCAAAGGCTATCAATACTCCTATGAGTACCTTCATTAAGTTAGACATTGACGAAAGTGGAGAAAGCTTTGATCAAAAAGCTTATAGGGGTATGATAGGTAGTTTACTATACCTCACCCCAACTAGATCGGACATCATGTTTAGCGTAGGACTTTGTACTAGGTTTCAATCTAATCTTAAGCTATCTCATCTTAAAGCAGTTAAAAGAATTCTTAGATATCTAAAAGAAACAACTAATATAGTATTATGGTATCCAAAATCCGAAAATATTGAATTAATTGCTTATGCTGCTATGGATTTTGCTGGATATAGATTAGATAGAAAAAGTACATTTGGAACATGTCAATTCTTAGGCCATGCACTTGTCTCTTGGTATTCCAAGAAATAAAACTCCGTTGCACTATCTACGATCGAAGTCGAATACATAGCGGCTAGTGCATGTTGTGCACAAGTTGTTTGGATGAAAAATATATTAGAAAATTATAGAATTCATCTTAAGAATATTCCTATAAAATGTGATAACACAAGTGTAATATGTTTAACAAAAAATCCTATTCAACACTCTAGAACTAAACATATTGACATTAGGCATTACTGTATATGAGATCATGTTAATAATCATAATATAATCTTAGAATTCATTGATATGAAACATCTATTGGCCGATATCTTTACAAAACCTTTAAATGAAGAATAATTTGATTTCATTAGAAGGGAGCTAGGAATGTTAAATTATTCGAATGTATAAGTTTGTTGTATTTCTTTTCCATACTATCTTTCTCAATGTATTTCATGTATGGAGCTTTCATAAATTTATTTTGTTGGTGTCAAGTTTATTCCATACCCTTGCTCCATCACGTAATATTACATTGACAAATGCATCTTTCACGGATTTCACTCGTATGAATTTTTAATGAGAAATGGATTTGATTTATGAAGTCCTATTCAAGGATTTTTGATCCTTCATTTGATGCTTCTTCCTTCATGAAAGAATATTTATGAATTTTTAGTGTGTAATGATCACTTGCAAGAATGGTGATTTGATTAAGTGTGTAACGGATTTGATTTATGTTTGACACACTTAATCCTTTTCATTGTTAAAATTGAAGCATGATTTAATGAAACTCATTTACTATTTTGAATTTGACTTGGTTCAAATCCTTTCATAAATTTGGATCTTCATGGATTCTTTCCTTACCCTTCTTCCTTTTCTTGTTCTTATGACAAAGGAAGAAAGAGACTTGCATAACTAGAGAAGAACAAAAAAGAGTAAAAATGATTATCATGCAAAGTTTTACTTACCTTCATTGCTTGGATACATTATTGTGAAACTTGCTTGAATTTGTTTACCACATTTGCATTGTTGAATTATTCTCCTTTTTGTTGATGACAAAGGGGGAGAAATGTGGCAATTGATGACAAATTGACATGTCTTAGATAAATGCATTGTATCATAGACGCTTGAATGTCTTGCGAATACTTGAAATATAATTAAGTATGATTGGTATCATCAAATACATACTTGAAAAATATGTATCAAAATATTTGCTTGAAACATAGCGAAATGTGGCATGATGACTTGTAAATACATTATTCCAAGGTTTCTTCCACTAAGCTAAATAAGTCCGTAAGTCTAGGTTTCTTCCAGCAATCTTTCGGCGATCTTCCGACGATCTCACGACAATGTTCCAGCGGACTCCCGGCAAGCACTTGGACATCACAATGATCTTCTTGGTGAGTTTCGACGAGCTTCTTTGGCAAGCTCCCGGACTTCTCGGTCGATTCCGGCAGAACTTCCGACGAACTCTCGAACTCCCAACGAAATCTCGTTATGGACTTCGGGACTTCATTTTACTTTATGCCTTACTATCATAGTTAATCCTACATACTTAAAACCCACTTCGATCTAGATAATTATTACAAAGCTTGAATGAAGTGTTGTTCGATATGTCATTGGTTTATCGGCGCTTCGTCTGAATCTTCAACGCATCGTCTTCTCTTGTGGCCTATTACTCAATCGGCCAATTGACCTCCGTAACTCTAATTTACTTAGTATAATTTTCACTCTTCTTGGCTTGAAGCCTTCTGTCGTTACGTCGACCAATCCTACGGCTCGACGTCTAATCTTCTGACATGTTTTTTTCTGACCCAACATGATTCTTCCTGCATTAATTGTCTCATCCTGATTGAAGCTTCCTGTATCACTCAAAATGTAGATTAAATCATAAACGCTTTCAATTGGTTTCATTATCAAAATATGATATTCAACACTCCATGACTCCCAAGTTATAGAGATAGCATGAAAAGATAGATGCTAGATCCATTCTCCTATATATCCATAAACTTTTTGAGGAACAGGAAAGGACTTAACGATATGAGATATCCAAGAGTCTCTTCCGCGCTAGGATGACTAAGGAGACATTAGTTTAGAACTATGTCTTAAGGATGATTGAGTGGATAGAGAAACTCACAAGTCTAGGAATGGTCCTAGAGGATAACTTGTGTGTGGATCTTGTGCTTCAATCCCTATCAAATTCCTTTTGTCAGTTCATAATAAATTTAATATGAATAAGCTTGAGGTGACTCTCCCTAAGCTTGTCAATATGTTGAGGGAGATAGAGAGCCATATCAAAAAATAGAAACTAGTTCTCTATACTAGTGAGACTAGAAAGAAAAGGAAGGCAGAAAAGTCCTTTAAGAAAGGAAAGGGCAAGGGTAGACCGAGTAAAGTAAAGGTTGCTAAGAAGGACCCAACGAAGGACATATTGAATCTCAAATTTTAATGATAAAATCAATTGATTAGTTTACGATCTAATCTGCATTTTGAGTGATGCAAGATGAACTTCGACTAGAAAAGATAAATCGATTAAAGGAGGAATCGAACGTTGGGCCGGAGTGAAACATGTTAGGAGATTAGATGTCGATCCAAAGAATCGATCGACGTACCGGTAGAAGATTTTTGTGCCATGAGTTCAGGCATTGGGTCGAAGGATCGGACATTACATCAAGGAGATCGAAAGTTACGGAAGTCAACATGTCAATTGGGCAATACACCGAAGGAGAAGATGATGTGCCAAAGGACCGAACAAAGCACTTGATAAACCAATGACATGCCAAACAATATAGGATTTATGCTTGTAATCAATTATGTCTAGATCAAGTTAGTTTAAGTCTAATTGAGTTGGTATTGGGGTGAAATAATGCCAACTCAATTAAGGGCCAATTGGGCCCGAATTAGGGCTATTTTGGGTTAAGTGGAAGACCTATTCAGTGACCTATAGTTGGCCCAAGCAGTGGCACCACAGACTGGGTGGTGGTACCATTAGATTGGGTGATGGTACTACCCAGACATAATCTCCCAAACTATGTCAAGTAGTGGTATTGCCAGTTTGGGTGGTGGTATCGCCGGGACTTGGAAAACTCGGGATGAGATCATTTTGGATCCAAATTTGAATCCATTTGGGCCTTATAAATACCCCACTCATCCTTGCTCAGTTAATACATAAAAATAAGAACAAAAATTGGGGAAAACATTGTTGTAATCTTATGAGAATTCCCCTCCTCTAGCTCTAAGTGTTAATTTTAGTTAAGAGAGAGGTAAGTGGCTTATAAATGTTATCTTCTAAACTTGTAAAAAGGAGAAAGAGTCATAAGAGGGTAGTTGGTCTTTACCCATTGAAGGAAGACCATTGTGTACGTTGGTGGCCTCAACAAAAGAGGCATTGGGAGTCGACGTAAGTCACAACAACCGAACCACTATAAATTTGGTGTGCACTCTCTTTCTACTCTTCATTACTTTGTTATCTATTTTAATTGCTTATTACATTTACTTCAAGTGAAGCACACTTTCAATATCATTTCCAAAATGGGTTTCATTGAATCAAGCTATTCCAAATCATTAAAGTTTTTTGAATCGATGTAATTTTTATCGTAAGCACTAATTCACCCCCTCCTTCTTAGTACCGATTTTGGTCCTAATAGTTGATATCAGAGCCAAAGTTTTTCTCGTTTGGTTTAACTCCTAAGAGAAATGACTTATACCGACAATCAAGAGAGTCTTTCTATCACTCGTCCTCCTATATTCAATGGGATGGACTATACATATTAGAAAACTCCAATATATATTTTCTTGCTTTATATGAACTTTGATTTATGGAATATCATTGAAAATGATTTTCAAAAGTCTTCTAATCCAATTAATGAATATAAATGCTTTAGTTTGCGCTTTAGATAAAAATGGGTTTAATCGTATTTTGATTTGTGAAATTGCATTTGGCATATTCTTGAAATTACACATAAAAGCACAAGTAGAATTAAAGAATCTAAAATAAATCTTTTGATGCATGATTTTGAATTGTTTCGAATGAAGCCAAGCTAAACTATTGTTGACATGTACACTCATTTTACGAATGTAATCAATAATTTAAAAGCTATTAGCAAATATTTTTTGAATCTTAAACTTGTTCATAAAGTTTTATGAACTCTTTCTAAAAATTAGGATTTGAGCGAAAGAATATAAAGGATTTGACACTTAGAACAAATGAAGACCACTCAAGTGAAAGCTCAAGTGATGATGACTTTGAACTCCTCACAAGTAAATTTAAAAGGTTAATAAAATAAGAATCAAAAAATAAAAATAAACTTAAAAAGGATAAAGCAACTTGCTATGAATGCAATTAGTTGAGGCACTTTAAAAGTAAATATCCATAAGTGAGGAAGAAACTATAAAAGAAGAAGAAAGCACTCAAGATAACTTGGGACAATTTGAGTGCATCCGAAGACGAGGAGCACACTGACAAAGAAAAGGTGGCGAACTACACCTTGGTGGCTTTCGATAATGAGATAAGTGACTCAACCAAAACCTCTTTACTTTACTATGAAATTACTTGATGCATTTCATGAGTTATTTTTAAATTAGTATATAAAATGCAAAAAAAAGGGGGGGATCATGCTTCTCTTTCTAGTGATTTTAAAAAATTAAAAAAAATTGAGTACAACAATTGCATGTTAACTCGTAACACTAAGTATGAAGAGTTAAATTTACTTAAGAAGAAAAATCCATTACTACAACAAACAAAATGATTTTGATTAAAAATGCTTTATGTTTAATGAAATCATGCTTGATGATCCAATAATGCATGATTATTTGAAGTAATGATGATTTGAAATCATGCTTAATGAGTTTATATTTTGAAATTTATGCATGATGATTTTTATGATTTATGGCTTATTGATCTTGATGGTTTTTTATTTTTTGATTTTAAACGATGATGCATAGATTTGCATAAAAGGCAAAGGCATGCTTGTATGAAATAAATCACATAAATTGAAACACATAAAAAAAGGAATGCATTATTCTTGAAAATGTCTCTATCCCTAAAATCTTATCGAGTTTTCAATAAGAGATTAAAAAATCTATTTATATCATTTTGAATCTCTTGAAAGTGATTTTGATGATTTGATAATTTGAATTTGAATGAGTTTTATCTATATCATGATCTTGATTTTTCAAAATTATAACTTGAGATTTTCTTTATATGAATCAAGATCCCCTACTCTTTATTCTTATATAATTTGTACATTTTATTAAAGATAATACTTATCCAAATGAATCATGATTTTTATCTTGATTTCTCGATTTTCAATTACTTGTGTTTTTCATTTGAATCAAGATTGTTTATTATAATTCTTCCTTTCGCTATTCACTAAAAAGGATATTTCTTTTAGTGATAATCCTTCTCTTGATTTCTCAATATTCTTGAAATTCTCTATGATGTTTTTATTTAAGAGGAGATTTATATAAATTATAATTTTTTGTATTGATCTTTCACGATCTTTGATATCTTTTATGTGATGATCATTGTTGTAAATTTTTTGTACTTCCCCTTTTTCTTCTTTCTTGTTTGCAATGACAAAGGGGAGAAAGAAAATTGCTAACATCTCAAGAGAACCATAATTGCTAGCTTGAATGTTAAATTTAGGCATGTTAAATCTCCCAAAGACATAAACTCTTCTTATACATTTTTCAGATCATGATTTTGATTTCTCATTTTTTATGAGTTGAGTTTTTTTTTTGAATCAAGATCATTTCCTATCATTCCTTCTATTTACAAAAAAAGAGATTTGTCAAAAATGATACATGGTCTTTTGGTGTTCATGACTTGATCTTTCATTATATATGATTGAAATATTGATGTAAATTTATCTTTGTCATGATTTGAAATTTGATATAAAGGGAAAAGAATTATAACATAGTATTATTCCCTTCTTTTTTACAATAACAAAGGGGGAGAAAAACTTGCTAACTTGCTCATTTCAAAAGAGAAGCAAAGATTGTTAGCTTGCACATTTCAAGTAGAAGCAAAAAATTACTAAACTTACACATCTCTAAAACTTGGTAGCTTGCATGTTCAAAACAAGCTACCTTACTAACTTGCATTACTTAAAAAATTTGCTAGTTGCACTTTTCTCTTTTTTATTGATTATAAAGGGGGAGAAGTTATGATAAAAATTATGCATGAAATACTCATGATATTATGATGATGCATATGATGATCATGCATGGTATAATATAATTTTATATTTTAAAATTATGAATAATGATTTGAAATCATGTATGTAATGATAATTTTATATTTTAAAACTATATATGATGATTTGGTATTATGCATCAATACTTCAATTTATGATTAAAATTGTTTTGACTTGAATTCAAGGTTCATCTCAATTATGGCATATTGATAAGGGGGTGTTTAGTTTAAACTTTATCATCAATTGGTTGTCATCATCAAAAAGGGGGAGATTGTAAAATCTCATATTTTGATGATGAAATCAATTAATGAGTTTACGATCCGATCTAATTTGTGTTTTGTGTGACATAGGACTAACGTTGATCAGAATAGATATATCGATTAAAGCAAGAGGAATCAGACATTGGACTGGAGTGAAACATGTCGGGAGATTGGATGTTGAGCCAGAGGAGGTAGAAGATCTTCGTGCCATGAGTTCGAGTATCGAGCCGAAAGATCGGATATTGCGCCAAGAAGATCGAAAGTTGTGGGAGTCAATATGTCGATTGAGCAATACACCGAATGAGAGAACGATGTGCCAAAGGATCGGATGAAGCATCGGATGAACCAATGACATGCCAAATAATATAGGATTCATGCTTGTAATTAATTGTGTCTAGATTGAGTTAGTTTAGGTCTAATTGAGCCAGTATTGGAGTGAAACAATACTAACTTAATTAGAGGCCAATTGGCTCGAGTTAGGGCTATTTTGGACCAAGTGAAAAGCCTATTTAGTGACCCATAATTGACTTAAGTGGTGGTATCACCAGACTGGGCGATGGTACCGCCCAAACACAATCTCCCAAACTATGTCAAGCGGTGGTACCACTAGACTAGATAGTGGTACTGCCCAAACATAGTCTCCCAGATTGTGTCAAGCAGTGGTACCGCTAGTCTGGGTAGTGGTACCACCCAATGTCAGTACTATAGAAGGTGGTATCACCCAAGACAAGCGATGGTACTGCCAAGACCCGGAAAACCTAAGATGAGACCATTTTGACTCTAAATCTGAATCCATTTGGGGCCTATAAACACCTTACTCATTTCTGTTCAGTTAATATAAAAACTATGAATAAAAATTGGGAAAAATACTATTATAATCTTGTGAGAATTCACCTCCTCTAGCTCTGAGTGTTGATTTAAATTAAGAGAGGGGTGAGTGACTTGTAAATGTTGTCTCTTAAACCTATGAAAAGGAGAAAGAGTTATAAAAGAGTAGTTGTTCTTCGCCTATTGAAGGAAGACCGTTAGTATACGCCGATGGCCTCGACGGAAGAGGAATCGGGAGTGGACATAAGTCATGACGACTGAACTACTATAAATTTGGTGTGCACTCTCTTTTTGCTCTTCATTACTATTGTTCTCTATTTTAATTGCTTATTACATTTACTTTAAGTGAAGTACACTTTCGATATCATTTCTGAAATAGGTTTTATCGAATCTAGCATTTTTAAATCATTGAAGTTTTCTAAATCAACGTAATTTTTATTGTAAGCACTAACTCACCCCCCCGTCTTAGTGTCGATTTCATTTCTAACAGAACAAAGGCCAGTGCTTCCATTACAGTAAAGATGGGCACTGGAAGTGGAACTACAAAGAATACCTTGTAGAGAGGGCGAAACAAAAGCTTGGAGAAGCTTCAAGTACATTCATAATTAGTCTCCATATGTTAAATTTATATGATAACACATGGGTATTAGATACCTATAATGCTTATCATATTTACAATTTATTGTAGGTTCTAGCAAGACCTTGGAGATTGACGAGAGGTGAGATGGACCTCAAGATGGGTAATGGAGCAAAAGTTACTACAATAGCTATTGGCGTGGTCACTTTACATTTGCCAAGTTGAGCTATTATTATATTGGATGCATGCTATTTTGTTTCTTCTATTATCAAAAATATTATTTCCATTTCATGTTTGACAGTTGGTGGATATAAATTAGTTTTTTAGAATAATAGTTGTTTAATATTATTAGATGATAAGATCATCATGAGAGGATCATTGCGTAATAGTTTATTTATGCTAGACACTGCTCCACATATCATGAATGTAAGTATGTCCAAGAGGAAATGAGATGAGGTGAATAATGCATACATGTAGCATTATAGGCTATGTTATATCCATGAGGGAAGGATTCAAAAGTTGGTAAAGGATGGATATCTAGATTCATTTGACTATGAGTCATATGCAACTTGCAAACCTTGCCTTTATGAAAAACTAACCAACTCTCCATTCAGTGGAACTGAAGAGAGAGCTACTAAGCATTAGAACTTATACATAGTGATGTATGTGGTCCCATATCAACTCATGCCATAGGTGGTTACTCCTACTTCATTACTTTTACTAATGATTTCTCAAGGTATGGACATATGTACTTGATGAAGTACAAGTCCGAGGCCTTTGAGAAATTCAAAAATTATAAGAATGAAGTGGAGAACCAGACTAGAAAGAGTATCAAGACTCTTTGATCAGAACGAGGAGGTAAGTATTTGAGTATAGAGTTCACCCAGTTCCTCAAGGACTATGGGATTTTATCCCAATGGACATCGCTTTATACACTTCATCTCAATGATATATCTAAAAGGAGGAATCGTATACTATTAGATATGGTGCGATCCACGATGAGTTTTGCTGATCTACACATCTCATTTTAGGGATACACCTTAGAGACCGCAGCTTACCTTCTGAATAGAGTTTCAACTAAGTCAGTAGTGTCTACACTATATGAGATATACAAAAGGAAGAAGCTCGATCTTAAGGTTGTTAAGATTCAGGGCTGCCCTGCCCACGTTAAAAGACACAATTCTGATAAGTTGAAATCCAAGACAAAGCGATGCAAGTTCGTGGGATACCCCTGGGAAACTTGTGGATATTATTTCTATCACCCCAAGGACCAAAGGTCTTTGTAGCCTAGAGAACAGTGTTCGTTGAGAAGGAACACATTATTGGTGGAGACAGTGGGAGTGTGATAGAGTTGAGCAAGGTTGGAGAACCTAGCTTAAGCACCACTCCACGGCCTGAGTTTGTTCAAGTACCCAGCACACAAGTTCCAACTTTACGTAGGTCCGATAGGTTATCTCGTCCTCCTGAGAGATATGTGAGACATATTAGAGGAGAGGATGTTGAGAATATTGATCCTCAAACCTAAGAGGAGGCTATTATCAGTATAGACTCCGAAAAATAGTAAGCCATGAATTCTGAGATGGATTCCATGTACTCCAATAAGATTTAGAACCTAGTTTATGTACCTATTGGTTGCAAGTGGATCTTCAAGAAGAAGATTGGAGTAGATGGAAAGGTAGAGACCTATAAAGCTAGGCTAGTGGTTAAGGGGTATTATTAAAGGCAAGGTGTTGATTATAACGAAACCTTCTCACCTATAGCCATGCTAAAATCCATGTAATATATGATGATTATGAGATCTGGTAAATGAATATGAAAATCATGTTCCTCAATGGCAACGTCGAGGAGAAGGTGTATATGATACTACTTGAGGGATTCATGTCCAAGGATAACCCAGATAAGGTATATAGATTGCTTAGGTCCATTTAACGACTGAAACAAGCTTCTCAAAGTTAGAACATAATATTTGATGAGGTGATCAGTTCTTATGATTTTGTTAAGCATAAAGATGAGTCTTGTGTGTATAGAAAAGTAAGTGGGAGCCCTATCACCTTTATGGTATTATATGTGGATGACATCTTGATTATTGGGAATGATAGGAATGCTATCCATAGTAAAAGCTTGATTATTTATATACTTCTCTATGAAGGACTTAGGGGAAGCATCCTACATCTTAGGGATTCAGATCTATAGAGATAGATCCAAAAGAATGCTTAGCTTATCTCAATCCAAGTACATAGACTCTATTATCAAAAGGTTTAGCATAAAAAATTCTAAGAGAGGTCTCATACCGATGACATAGGATATTACTTTTTAGGAGTATGTCCCCAAAGACTCCTGAAGAAAGGGCGAACATGAATAGAATACCCTATGCCTTAACGATAGGGTCTATCATGTATGCCATGCTATATACCAGGCTTAATATAGCGCATACTTTAAATGTCATGAGCAGGTATCTATCGGATCCAAGCTTATAGCACTAGAAAACAATAAAGTGTATCCTTAAGTACTTAAGAAGGGCTAAGGATCTTTTACTAGTATATGGAGGTAGTAGCTTCTAGGTTGAGGGCTATACGGACTCTAGTCCGATGTCGATGGCAGCAAGTCAAATTCAGGGTATGTGTATACCTTGAATGGAGAAGTAGTATCCAATAGGATACTATTGTTAACTCGACCATAGTGTCGGAATACATTATTGCAGTAATGTTGATCGGGAGTGCCTAATTTGCTACAATTTGCTCATATAGACCTTGCTGATGCTATGGTATATTTGTCAGCCTACAATGTTGTCTCATAGTTTTCAACTCAGTCCACTCAAATATGATAGCTCATGAGCATATTCTTTGGATAAAGTTATAGTTGTTTCAAGATGTTTTTCTTCATGACCAAGGAATGCAGTAAAGAAGTTAGTTACTAGTTGTAGAACACTTAATTTTGTAATTTCCTATGCATAAAGAGTTGTTTCATACACTAGTACTTGTTTTAGTGTTTAGGGGTTAGAAAGAACCTTAGAGAAACTAATGACATTGGTAGAAGCTCTCTTGGAGTACTCTCTTAAATTCTGTATCTCTTGGATGCATCCTTGAGTGGTGAATCTTTTGTTTTTAGTTCTGTATCCTTGTTTATTATCCTTGGAATGGTGATCTTTCTATATCCCTTTGTGATTTTAAACTTGGTGATAGGCTTTTTTTTTTATTTTATTAAAGTTTTATCATGAGTTTATTCCTTTCCTACTATTGGCTTTCTTTCGAAATCCATTCTGCATTACCCCTTGTACTAGTTTGGTATCAGAGTTGGTGAAGGTAGTGGTCATGAAGATGATGTTGAGTCATTGAGGCTGCAACTATGAAAATTGTTGCATAGTCTATAAGAAAAAAAATGAAAAATTGAAGAACTTCGAAGTAGAAACAACCAGCATGAAATTAATGTCCAAGAGTTTACTTTTGATGATAATATACCTCCTCATCCAAGAGAGTTGAGAAGATTTTGGGCAAGTCATGGAGTCCAAGACGAGTGGCAGAACAAATATAACTAAAGATTAAATATTTCAAAGTTTGAAGGTAAAATAAATGTTGATGACTTTATCGATTGACTTAAAGATAAAACTTGTTAGGAAAAAAGATAAAACTTATGGTACTCAAACTCAGACGAAATGCATCATTTTGTTAGGAAAATCTGAAGAAATAAAGAGAATGTGAGAGAAAGAATAAGATCGTGACATAGGAGAAAATATTTACCTGACAATTATAAGCAAGAGATCTTTCTCAAAATCAATAATTTCAAGTAAAAAAATCTTAGTGTGGAGGAGCAGAAACCAGAATTTGATTATCTCATGTTAAAAGGAGAGCTTATGGAACTAGAAGAGTAAACCATTGCAAGATACTTAGGAGGTCTAAAGTATGAGATTACTAAAGTTGTCCAATTGCAGTCATATTGGTCTTTAAATGATATGAGCAAGTTGGTATTAAAAGTTGAAAAGCAATAGAAGTTTGAAAAGAGTTCTCGATATGGTTGAAAAGAAAACTATACAAAAGGAGGAAATTCTAATCCTATTGTCTAAAGCAAGGTGATATCGTAGGTACAAGACAAGGGTAAATAATCTGCTTGTAGCAAAAAAAACATCTAATTCTTCTACCCCATGTAGCCGAAAATACTTCAAATATCATAGTTTTGGATATATTACTTCAGATTGTCTAAATAGAAGAATTATTACTTTGGTTGAAGATCATAGTGATGAAAGAGATGATGAAGCCAACAACGAACCAAAATACGATGATGATGAGGAAGAGATTACTTATGCTGATTATGGTTTATCTATTATATTGCAACATGGCTTACAATGGCCAAGGATGAAAGTTGGGTAAGAAAGAACGTATTTTACACTAAATGCACTTCTCATGGCAAGATGTGCTTGGTGATCATCGATAGTGGTAGCTTTGAGAATGTGGTATCTTTGGGATGGTGCAGAAGCTAAAGTTGGATACAATCCTTCATCCACATCCTTATCATTTATGTTGGCTGCAAAAAGGAAATGACATCAAGGTAACTAAAAGATGTTTAGTTTCGTTTTCTATTTGTAAGTATTATAAATATAAAATATGGTGTGATGTTGTTCCTATGGACACTTGTCATTTGCTATTGGGAAGACTTTGGCATTATAATAGAAGGGTATTATATGATGGCTACAAACATACTTATTCTTTTAAGGTGAATGAAAAGAAGATTATTTTAGCTCTATTATAACCTTCTGAAATCAGTATACCAAAAAAGGAAGTTAGCACTTTTATGTCCTATGGTGAATCAAAAGGTGAATTAGATAGGGATGGTCATATTTTGGCTCTAATGGTAGTAGAGAAGAATGAACAACACAATGAGACACTACCAATCATGAAACTATTAGGATCAATGAGGCACTAAGAGGGGGGGTGAATTAGTGCTTACGTATGTTGAATCTCGGATTTTGATGATGAAACTAATTGATTGTGTTTAGATGTTTAACTGCATTTTGAGTGATGCAGGTCTACTCGATCAGGATTAGACAATTGACGCAGGAGGAATTGACGTTGTGCCGGAGGAGATCACATCAGGATATTGGATGGCAAAATGCTTCGGATGTCGAGCATCGGGCCAAGGAGAGCGGAATTGCACCAAGGATATCGGGGTTGCGGAGGTCAACCACCGATTGGGCAACAAGCTGCAAAAGAGGACAATGCACTGAAGAATCGAACGAAGCACCAACCAATGACGTGCCGAGCAACAGAATGTCAATTCACGTTGTAATAATTGTCTAGATCGGAGTAGAGTTTTAGCTTGTGTGTGCAAGATTAACTATGATAACGATGAAGACATAAAGCGAAACAAAGTGTCGGAGTTAAGCGTGAAGGATTCGTTGGAAGTTCGAGAGTCTAACAAAAGTCCAAAGGTTCGTTGGGAATGCTGCCGGAACTAGCCAAGAATGAGTAGGGAGCTTGCCAAAGGGTTTTCGGAAGCTCACCGGAAGGTACGTTGGAAGTTCCTAGAGCTCGCCGAGAAAGATTGTAGCTTGCCGAAGAAGCTCGTCAGAACTCGCCAAGATCAAATCGTGAAGCCTAGGAGCTTGCCGAGAGTCCGCAGAATGGTTTCCAAGAGTTTATTGGAAGACCGCTGGAAGTGCGCCAGAAGAAGTCTTGACTTGCGGACTTTGTAATAGCTTAGGAAATATCTTTAAATTCATAGTTAGCATGTTAATTAGGGTTAGGATTAGGTGTTAATCTTATAACCCAAGTAGGTGCCAATTGGGCTCGAGTTTGAATTGGTTTGGGCCAAGTTTGGAGCCCAACAAGTGAGCTAAAATAGTCAAGGCGGTGGCACCGCCCAGAACCCGAAAGGTTGGGTGGTGGCACCGCTTAGAGCCTGAAGTATGAGGCAGTGGTACCACCGGATTGGGCGGTGGCACCACCCAGCACCCGAGAGTTCAGGCGGTGGCACCGCCCAAACCCGAGAGTTCCGGGGTGGCACACCAACACTGTCAATATGGAAATTAATAGGTGGTGGCACTGCCACCGACAAGCGGTAGCACCGCTAGCCTCGGAAACCCACGAGAATTCAAAATTTGGAGCCCAAATTTGAATCCTCTTGGTGCCTATAAATACCCCTCAATTCTCAGTAGAGAATACAACCTTTTGAGGAGTAGAAATTGAGATAAAGCCTTAGCAAAGTCTTTAGCAAGTCTTGTTTTTCAATTGCTTGAGTGTTCACCTCCTTCTTTCTCGTTGAAAACTTGTAAGAGTGTGAACCACTTGTAAAAGGTTGTAAGAGGGGTATTTGTCCTTCCCCTTCAAAGTGATTTGCTAGTGGAAGTTGGGAGCCTTTTCGAAGAAGGCTTCGCAAGTGGATGTAGGTCATTTTGATCGAACCACTTTAAATTGGTGTGTTCATTGAATGTGTGAGTTCTTACTTTCCTGAAATTGTTATTTACACTATTGCAAGCTTTCGATTTTCATCTACTCAAGTTATTATCGAAATGAAATCTCCTCATATTTACGAAATCGTTTTCAAACTTACAAGTTTTAATCCGCTGCACTAATTCACCCCCCCTCTTAGTGTCGCGCCGATCCTAACAACGTAAAAATTATGTCAATTTGAAAACTCGTTCAATGTAGAAAAATCATTTTAATAAAGCCCATATCGGAAAGTGTTCAAGCTTGAATTAGAGTAAATATAAAGTGAAGTAAACAATAAAAGTAAATAGCAAAGGAAAAGAGGACACCGGATTTATAGTGGTTCGGTCGTCATGACCTACATCCACTCCCGATTCCTCCTCCATTGAGGCCATCAGTGTTTACTATTGGTCTTCCTTCAATAGGCGAAGACTAGTTACACTCTTATAACACTTTTTCTATTTTATAGGTTTAGGAGATAACCTTTACATGTTACTCTTTTACAAGTAGTCCCTCATACACCTCCCTTAGGACTAACTCTAAACACTAGGAGGAGGGAACTCAAAGTTTTGATAAAGTTTACTTAGTTATTTTCTCTAGAATTCATGCTCCTTTCTTACTACCCAAGTGGGGTATTTATAGGCCCTAAATGGTTTCAAAAATAGACCTAAAAATTTAAATTTCTGGGTCTTTCGGGTATGGGCAGTACCACCGCCTGCATTGGGCAGTACCATTGCCCAATCTAGTGGTACCACCACCTGACACACTATCGCTGGATGTTACCACTACCTAGTTTGGCAATATCACCGCCTGACAGCCTTAGATACCAGGTTTTTTTTAGTTTTCCAACTCACAAGCAGTTCCACTGCTTGTTCTGGCGGTGACACCACTTGACCCAACTTTTGGGTCACTGAATGGGCATCCCAATAAGCCCAAATCAGTCCCAATTTAGCCCCAATTGGACCTTAATTGAGTTAGCATGATTACACCAAAAGCTAACTCAATTAGCCCCCTAAACTACTTCGATCTTAAACAAATGATTATAAAGCGTGAATCCTTTGTCCAATATGTCATTGGTTCATCTAGTGCTTTGTTTGATCCTTCGGCATATTACCCAATTGGCATATTGACTCCCACAACTTCTGATCTCCCTGGCATAATATTCGATCCTTTGGCTCGATGCCCGAATTCATGGCATAAAGCTTTCTACAAACACCTCGATCGATCCTCTAGCCCGACGTCCAATCTTCTGACATGTTCGCTCTGATCCAACATCTGATTCCTCCTATTTTAATCAATTTTTCTCTCCTTAATCGAAGCTAGTCTTGCATTACTCAAAACGCAAATTAGATCACAAACTCATCAATTGATTTCATCATCAAAATCCAAGATTCAACAATCTCCCCCTTTTTGATGATGACAACCAATTGATGACGGAGTTTAAACTAAACTCCCCCTATCAGTATATCATATTGATAGAAACTTTGAATTTAGAAAATCATGACTATTTCATCATTGCATGCATCATGAATATTGAAAAAGTTAATTAATCATATCATTGCATGCATATTAAAATCATGAATATTGCATACATCATTCAAAATCATAATATATATTTTCAAAATCATCATTACATGCATGATTCATCGTTACATGTATGATTCCAAATCATCATTATATCTTTTGCCCCTTTATCATCAACAAAAAAGAGAAGTGCATCTTGCAAGTTTTTGTGATATGCACGCTAGAAAATTTAGCAAGTTTTTCATCACTTTAGAAAATATAAACTAGCAAGTTTTAGAGATGTGCAAGTTTAGCAATTCTTTACTCCTTGAGATGGGCAAGATAACACTTTTGCTTCTCTTGAGATTATAAGCTAGCAATTCTAGCAAGTTTTACATCATGCAAGCTAGCAAATTTTATACCATTTTAGAACATGCAAGCTAACAAATTGGCAAGTGTTACTTCTTTTTGAAGTATGAAGGCTAGCAAGTTTTTTAGAATGTGAAGTTAAGCAAAATTTTTGCTTATCTTGAATAGCAACTTTTTACTTTTCTTTATTATGTGCAAGCTAGCAACTTTTATTTTTCTTTGTAATGTGCAAGTTACAAATTTTTGCTTCCTTTACAATTAGCAAGACTTTCTCCCCCTTTGTTATTGTCAAAAAGAATAGAAGAATACAATAGTACAATTTATCTCTTTTTACATTAATGATTCAATCATATCATGAGATATACAAATAATAAATATATGAGAATTGTACATAATAAAATTCGAGTCATAAATATTAAAAAGTCTAGAGATATATCATTGGTTTATTTGGATAAATCTTTCCTTAGTAAATACCAAGAAGAATCGTAGGAGAACAATTAATGTAAAATCTTGATTCATATAACATAAATTTCAATTCATAAGTGTCAAGTGAAAGAATCAAGATTTATTTAGATAAGTCTCCTCTTTAGTAAAAAGAGAGAATTATGAGAGAACAAATATGATATCTTAATTCACATAAAAGAAATCTCAAGTATCAAATATCGAGAAATCAATAATTTAACATGCATAAGTTTAACATTCAAACTAGCACTTTTTGCTTTCTTTTGCATCAATGTTCTAATCATAACATAAATACAAAGGAGTCATATGAAAATCATGACATAAAAGATGAAAAATCAAGACAGATCAATTCTTGAATGATTCATCTTGATAAATCTCCTTTTAAGTAAATAACAAAAATAAATCTTAGAAGATTAAATAGTTAATGATCTTCAAAGGAAATATTAAGTTATGAATTCAGAGAAATCAAGATCATAATTTAGATTAATAACTCATTCAAATTCAAATCATCAAATCATCAAAATTACTTTCAAGAGATTCATAAAACATAACATAAATGGATTCATTAATCTCTTTTTGAAAAATCACTAAGATAGAGATAGAGAAATTTTTAAAATGGATTCCCTTTTTAGTTGTTTCAATTTATATGATTTATTTCATACAAGCATGCCTTTGTCTTTTATGTCAAATCAAAATGGGCATCATGTTTAAAACCAAAAAATAAGATTTATCATAAAAATCATTAAGATCAAAAGTGTAACACAATTCCAAAACATAAGATTTTAAATCATCATTACTTCAAATTTTCATGCATAGTATAAAATCATCAAACATGGTACCAATTTTTTTAACATTTTCATTACATCATTATGCATCATTAAATCATCAAACATGATTTCATTAAACATAAAATATTTTCAATCAAAATTATTTTTTTGTTATAGTAATGTATGTTTCTTTTTAAGTGAATCTAACTCTTCATGCATAATGCTAGAAGTTAATATGCAATTATCATGCTCAAGTTTTTAATTTTTTTCCAAAATCACTAGAAAAAAAGCATGATTTTTTTTACATTTTTTTGTTTTTTGTTTACTAAATAATTTAAAAACAACTCATGAAAAGCATCAAGTAATTTTATAGTAAAGTAAAGGAGTTTTGGGTGAGTTATTTACCTCATCGTCGAGAGCTAGCAAGGCATAGTTCACTACTTTATCTTTATTGGTTTGCTCCTCATCTTCAAAGGTACTCGATTTATCTCAAGTCGCCTTGAGTGCCTTCTTCTTTTTTGGTAACCTCTTCTTTTTAAGTTCATTTGTATTTTTTGATTCTTGTTTTATGAACTTTTTAAACTTTATTGTTAAGAGATCAAGTTCATCATCACTTGAGCTTTCACTCGAGTGGTCTTCTTTTGTTCTAAGTGCAAAATCTTTTTTATTCTTTGGAAGGTTATTCCTAAGTTCATCAAGTTCATTATGTGCCTTGCACGTCATTTCATAGGTCATTAGTGACCCGATAAGTTTTTCAAGTAGAAACTTGTGTAAGTTTTTTGCCTTTTGTATTGTCGTTACTTTTGAATCCTAGTTTTAAGAAGAGAACGTAAAATTTTATTCACAAGTTCAAAAAACTTTTACCAAGTGCATTTAAATCATTGATGACATCCATAAAACGGGTATACATGTCTCTAATGGTTTCACTTGGTTTCATATAAAACAATTCAAAATCATATATTAAAATATTAATTTTTGAATCTTTCACTCTACTAGTGTCTTCGTGTGCAGTTTCAAGAGCGTGCCAAATATCATAAGTCATTTCGCAAATAGAAACTTGATTAAATTCATTTTTATCCAAAACACAAAATAAAGCATTCATAGCTTCAAAGATAAAGTCTTCTTCTCCAAATCATTCCATTCATTCATTATAAGAGAAGACTTTTGAAAACTATTTTTAATGATATTTCATAAATTAAAATCTAAAGAAAGCAAGAAAACTCTCATTCGAGTTTTTCAATATTTGTAGTCCGTCTCATTAAACATAGGAGGATGAATGATAGAGTGACCCTCTTGAAAGCTGAAAAAAGTCATCTCTCTTAGGTGTTAATCCAAATAGAGAGAAACGTGGCTCTGATACCAATTGTTAGAATCAATAAGGCATTAAGAGGGGGGGTTGAATTAGTGCTTATGTAAAAAAAAATTTATATCGATTTGAAAACTCATTCAATGTAGAAAAACTATTTTGATAAAGCCCATATCAGAAAGTATTTAAGCTTGACTTAGAGTAAATGTAAAGTAAAGTAAGTAGCTAAGTAAGCAATAAAAGTAAGCAGCAAAGGAAAAGAGCATACAAGATTTATAGTGGTTCGGTCATCGTGACCTATATCCACTCCCGATTCCCCCTTCGTTGAGGCCATTGGTGTCCACTATCGGTCTTCCTTCAATAGGCGAAAACCAGCTACCCTTTTATAACACTTTCTCCTTTTCACAGGTTTAGAAGATAACCTTTACATTTCACTCTTTTACAAGTAGTCCCTCACACACCTCCCTTAGGACAAACTCTAAGCACTAGGAGGAGGGAACTCAAAGTTTTGATAGAGTTTACTCAGTTTTTTTTGAAAAATTCTTGCTCTTTTCTTGCTGCCCAAGTAGGGTATTTATAGGCCCTAAATGGTTTTAAAAATGGAGTCAAAAATTTAAATTTCTGGGTCTTCTGAGTACGGGCGATACCACCACCTTACACACTGTCACTAGGTGGTACCATCGCCCAATCTAGTGGTACCATCTCTTGACAGCCTCGGAGACCCGATTTTTTGAGTTTTCTAACTCACAAGCGATTCTACCGCCTATTATGGTGGTTCCACCGCCTGTTCTGGTGATACCACCACTTGACCCAACTTTTAGATCACTGAATGGGCCTCCCAATAAGCCCAAATTAGTCCCAATTAAGACCCAATTAGCCCTTAATTGAATTAGTATTATTACACCAAAAGCTAACTCAATTAGCTCCCTAAACTACTTCGATCTTAAATAAATGATTACAAAGCATAAATCCTTTGTCCGGCATGTCATTAGTTCATCCGGTGCTTCATCCAATCATCGACGTATTGCCCAATTACCATGTTGACTCTCGCAACTTCCAATCTCCTTGGTGTAATGTCCGATCCTTCAACCCGATACCCGAATTCATTGCATGAAGCCTTCTGTCGACACATCGACCAATCCTCTGGCCTAATGTCCAATCTTATAATATGTTCACTCTAGTCTAACATTTGATTCCTCCTACTTTAATCAATTTGCCTCTCCTTGATCGTGTTGAATCTCATATTTTGATGATGAAACTAATTGCCTCTCCTCTCCTTGACGCAGGAGGAATTGACGTTGCGCCAGAGGAGATCACGTTAGGATATTGGATGGCAGAACGCTTTGAACATCGGGCATCGGGCCAAGGAGAGCGGAATTGCACCAAGGATATCGGGCTTGCGGAGGTCAACCACCGATTGGGCAACAAGCCGCAAGAGAGGACGATGCGCTGAAGAATCGGACAAAGCGCCAACCAATGACATGTCGGGCAACAAAATGTCAATTCGCGTTGTAATAATTGTCTAGATCGGAGTAGAGTTTTGGCTTGTGTGTGCAGGATTAACTACGATAACGATGAAGACAGAAAGCAAAACAAAGTGCCGGAGTCAACCACGAAGGATTCGTTGGGAGTTCGAGAGTCCGACGAAAGTCTAAAGGTTTGTCGGGAATGCTGCCGGAACTAGCCGAGAATGAGTAGGGAGCTTGCCGAAGGGTTTTCGGAAGCTCGCCAGAAGGTACGTTGGAAGTTCGCGGAGCTCACCAAGAAAGATCATAGCTTGCCGAAGAAGCCCTTCGGAACTCGCCAAGATCAAATCGTTAAGTCTAGGAGCTTGCCAGGAGTCCGCAGAATGGTTTCCGAGAGTTTATCGGAAGACCGTCGGAAGTTCGCCGGAGGAAGTCTTGACTTATGGACTTTGTAATAGCTTAAGAAATGTCTTTAAAATTCATAGTTAGCATGTTAATTAGAGTTAGGATTAGGTGTTAATCTTATAACCCAAGTAGGGGCTAATTAGGCCCGAGTTTGGATTGGTTTGGGCCAAGTTTGGAGCCCAACCAGTGAGCTAAAATAGTGTAGGCAGTGGAACCGCCAGACTAGGTGGTGGCACCACCCAGAACCCGAAAGGTTGGGCAGTGCCACCGCCCAACACCCGAAGAGCTAGGCGGTGGCACCGCCCAGTACACTATCAGTGTTAGAACTGACAGGCGGTGGCACCGCTAGCTTCAGGAACCAAAGAGAATTCAAATTTTGAAGCCTAAATTTGAATCCTTGAAGCCTATAAATACCCCTCAATTCTCAGCAGAGATTACAACTTTTGAGAAGCAATAGATTGAGATAAAAGCCTTAGCAAAGTCTTTAGCAAGTCTTGTTTTCAATTGCTTGAGTGTTCACCTCCTTTCTCGTTGAAACTTTGTAAGAGTATGAACCACTTGTAAAAAGTTGTAAGAGGGGTATTTGTCCTTCCCCTTCAAAGTGATTTTCTAGTGGAAGTTGGGAGCCTCATCGAAGAAGGCTTCGCAAGTGGATGTAGGTCATTTTGACCGAACCACTTTAAAATTGGCGTGTTTAGTGGTTTGCATTTATTTATTGTGCTTTACCTTACTATAAATCTTTATAAGTGCTTTACTTCCTCATTACTTTTGCTGCACACATTTACGAACACGCTTTCAAGTTAAGTACTTTCGAGTTCGATTTTTATCGTACGGAAGATTTTCCACAACCGACGTTTTAATCCGCTGCACTAATTCACCCCCCCCTCTTAGTGCCGCTCCGATCCTAATAATTGGTATCAGAGCCCGGTATTTCTCATTTCGGATTTACACCTGAGAGAAATGACTCTTCATGGCGTTCAAGAGGGCTTTTCGGTTGTTCGTCCACCATTGTTTAACGGATTGGACTACACTTATTAGAAAACTCAAATGAGAGTTTTCTTGATTTCTATGAATTTGGATTTATGGAATATTATTGAAAACGGTTTTCAACTTCCCTCTAAATCGATGAACGAATGGTCGGATTTAGAGAAGAAGTATTTTTCTTTAAACGCAAAGGCTATGAATGCCTTATTTTGCGCTTTGCACAAAAATGAGTTCAATCGAATTTCTATGTGCGAAACGGCTTTTGATATTTGGCAAACACTTGAAATCACGCACGAGGGAACTAGTAGAGTCAAATACTCGAAAGTTAACATTTTATTGTGTGATTTTGAGCTTTTTCGAATGCAACCAAGCGAGACTATAGGTGACATGTACACCCGTTTCACGGATGTCGTCAATAATCTAAGAGTTCTTAGTAAATCTTTTTTGAATTTTGATCTCGTAAGCAAGATCTTAAGATCCCTTCCAAAAAGGTGGGATCCTAAAATAATCGCAATACAAGAGACAAAAAATTTAAATGATTTTCCATTAGAAGAATTAATCGGGTCATTAATGACCTATAAAATGACACTTTTGAAACATTTTGAATCCGATAAGCACTTGAACCACCTTCCAAAGAATAGGAAGGATTTGGAACTCCGGATAAATGAATACCACTTGAGCGATGACTCAAGTGATGAGGACAATGATGAACTTGAACTTCGAACACTAAATCTTAATAAGTTTATTAAACAAAAATCTGAAATAAACAATGAACTTGAACGGAGGAAGAGGCCAAAGAAGAGAAAGGCAACAAAGAATGAATCAAGAACTTCCAAAGGTGAAACGGCGAATTGGGCTTTGACGGGCTTCAACTATAAGGTAAGTAACTCAACTCTCTTGAATTATTTTGAAATTACTTGAAGTTTTTCATGAGTGCTTAATTTAGATAGTAGGAATAGGAAATAAAAAATTGTCTTTCAAAAATTATATCATGTTTTTCTTGTTAGCATCTTTGAAAAATTAAAAAATTTGATCATGAAAAGTATATTGCTAAGGTTTCATGCATGTTATGTTTTGAAATGTTGAATGATGTATGCAACATTAGGGATGATAATTATATGATATGTGATAATATTGAGGATTAATCCATGCATGTGTATCTTGATGATTTTATGTCATGCATGAGTTTTTGAAGTAAATGTTGATTTGAAACTCTCATTTTAGATAAACATATTTTTGGTCTAATCATTTTTATGACGAATTAAGATGATATTCGCATGACATATTAAGATGACATAGTGCATGTACATCTATGTATGAATTTCTTGATAGTCTTTTGATGATAGATGTAATATCATGATGTGTTTGGTCTTGACGGCTTCATGACGAAACTTATGTTTCAATTTTAAATGATGATACATGTTTTCACAAAAAGACTTGAATACCCTTACATGAAATCAATTGTATGAAATGGAAATGAATTTTCTATCCTATTGAGATTAATGAATTTATTTTACCAATCTTGTGAATCTCATGAAAATAAACATGATGAATATTTTGAAAATAAATGAGTGTATCATGCATTTTGTCTTAATAATTTCTCTTGAATATACTTTTTGAAATCATACTTGATGATGAATATCAAGATATTAAAAGAATGCTATCATGGAATCATGCTTGATGATTTGTTTTATGAAATTTACCTTTTCATCTTAAATGTAGACACTTGTTTTATTAAAGGTAAAGGCATGCTTATAAGAAGCAAATCACATGAATAGAAATTTATAAAAACGAAATGTGATCCTCTATCTTATTGACTTTTCAATAAATCTATGCTTGTCATGTATGAATTTATTGAATGTGACTTTGAGGATGATTTCAGATTATACAAATGCTTGATTCATACTTATGAAATGAGACACATTTTAAATATGAATCATGTTCAATGCTTCAATCATGTTATATCTACCTTAATTCATTTTGTTCTCCTAGATTTATTTACCAAAGAGGAGAATCTTCCGAATGAATGAAATAATACAAATGAATCACTTATCGATATATCTTTTTGAAATATCTTTTTAATGTGATGTTGATAATTTGAGATGCCTGTTGGAATTCATGACATGAGATAATTCAATCCTTGACTTACTCTTTATATGGCTTGAAAATAGATGTTTAAAATCTTGCTTGATGAGTTGTTTTATAAAATTTTGCCTTTACGTCTTGAACTTTCATGCTTATCTTGATTTGGCATATAAAGACTAAGGCATGCTTAGATGAAAAAGAATCACTTAAAAAATGCTTTTCACATTTCATCGATATTAATGATTTCATGATATTTTGTGAATCTCGAAATTGATTTTGATGACTTGATTATGAGTTTCAAGTTAACGATTTGATTTGAATGAGTTTTATCTAAATCATAATTTTGATCTTGCAAAATTGGAATCATAAATAATATCTTTTGGTATTCATGAATTGATACTCACAATATGAAAGTATTGGTATTCAGGACTTGAATTTGATTGAAACATTGCATGCTTAAATTAATCATTCTCCTATGTTTCAAAATTTCTTTAAATGCCTTATGTGATGATTGAAAATTAATTTGCTTTATGATGAATCACAAATCATGACTTGATCTATGATATTGATATATTTTAATCATGATCCTTGGTTGTATAATTCTTTTGCTCTATTAAAAAGATTTGTCGAATGAATCATGTCCTTCTTGAATTTTCTTGATATCATGACATGATTTTGTAATATGGCTTGTATAATAATTAAATTTTTTTTTTGCCATTGATTTCTCCCTTCTTTTTGATAATGATAAAGGGGGAGTTAGTTTACTAGCCTGCATATTTCAAAGGAAGGAAAATTTGCTAGCTCGATCATTTCATTGAAAGAACTTGCTATCATGAACACTACTAATGAATTACAAAGCTTGTAGTCTAAAGAGAAATAAACAGTTACTATCTCAAGATGCTAAATATGCTAAACTTGCACATTGCAAAGGAAGAAAAATTTGATAGCTTGCAACTTGCATATTTCAAGAAGCAAGAGCTGCTTTTTGAACATCTTAAAACTGCTAGCTTGCATGTTCTAAAATGTTGTAAAATGTTGTGAAGAAGGACATGCTATCTTACTATCTTGCATATCTAAAACTTGATAGCTTGCACAAGTCAAGAAAGTGCAAAAACTTGCTTACTTTCTCACACATCTAAAGAAAAGATACAAATGTAACACTTGTCAAATTGTTTGCTTGCCTCATGTAAAACATGGTCTCTTGCTAGTTTGGCATTTTGCTAAGGAAGCAAAAATGACACTTCTCAAAAGAGAAGAAAGAGCTTGCTTTCTTGAACATCTTTAATTTGCTAGCTAGAATGATGTACAATTTGCTATCTTGAACATTACAAAGAAATGCTATTATGCACATCACAAAGAAAAGCAAATATGCCAACTTGCACATCTTTAAATTTACTAGCTTGTATGTAGTAAAACTTGCATATCGTAAAAGTTGCTAGCTTGTAGAGAAGCAATGAATTGCTATCTCGAAAGAAGCAAAAAATGCAAAACTTAGAAAACTTGTAATATAATTGCTCTTGCCATGCTTTGTATCAAAAATAGGTTGATATTCTTAAAAGCATCACATTAAATTTTTTAGTATCGCAATGTATCACATGTATCGCAAATTGAAAATTTTGAGACTATTATCATATCATGTTTAACAATTGATGTCTTTCATGGCATGATTTCTTTGCATTTTTGTCTTGTATGTATCATGTGATGATTGAAATATTGATTGATGCAAATTCATAATTTATGTAAAAATCTAAATCATTGGTTCCTCTCTTTCTTTTCGACAATGACATAGGGGGAGAAAGATTGCTAGCTTAAGGTAAATATTGGCTAGCTTGTACTCTTCCCTTCTTTTCGACAAAAACAAAATGGAGAAAGCTTTTGCTAGTTAGAACATGCAAAGAAAAGCAAAGTGCAATCTTGTACAAGAAGCAAGTGTTTAATTGCCATGATTGAACTTAAGAATCTTGCTATGCTTTTGTGCTTATATGTTATGATGAAAATCTAGCTTCATGTTACAAAAACTTGCATATCTTTTAAAATAGCTAGAGCTACTTCTCCTTTTTGTTGATGACATAGGGGGAGAAGTATATTGATGACTTCATGCATTGAATTGAATATTTTATATATATTTGCATGATGGTTTAAATGTTTTTCATAACATGTGATGAATGTTGCTTGGATTTGGGATAATCCAAGTGTTCTATCAATGGCATATTGATAGGGGGAGTTTGGTTAAACTTTGGGGAGTTAAGGTTAACTCCGGTAGTCATCAATTAGTTGTCATCATCAAAAAGAGGGAGATTGTTGAATATCAGATTTTGATGATGAAACTAATTGATTGTGTTTAGATGTTTAACTGCATTTTGAGTGATGCAGGTCTACTCGATCAGGATTAGATAGTTGACGTAGGAGGAATTGACGTTGCACCGGAGGAGATCACATTAGGATATTGGATGGCAGAACGCTTCGGACGTCAGGCATCGTGCCAAGGAGAGTGGAATTGCACCAAGGATATCGGGGTTGCGGAGGTCAACCACCGATTGGGCAATAAGCCGCAAGAGAGGATGATGCACTAAAGAATCAGACAAAGCACCAACCAATGATGTGCCGGGCAACAAAATGTTAATTCGCATTGTAATAATTGTTTAGATCGGAGTAGAGTTTTGGCTTGTATGTGCAGGATTAACTACGATAACGATGAAGACATAAAGTGAAACAAAGTGCCGGAGTCAACCACGAAGGATTCGTTGGGAGTTCGAGAGTCTGACGGAAGTCTAAAGGTTCTTCAGGAATGCTGCTGGAACTAGCCGAGAATGAGTAGAGAGCTTGCCGAAGGGTTTTCGGAAGCTCGCCGGAAGGTACGTCGGAAGTTCGCGAAGCTCACCAAGAAAGATCGTAGCTTGCCGAAGAAGCTCGTTGGAACTCGCCAAGATCAAATCGTGAAGTCTAGGAGCTTGCCGGGAGTCCGCAGAATGGTTTCCGAGAGTTTATCGAAAGACCGTCGGAAGTTCGCCGGAGGAAGTCTTGACTTATGGACTTTGTAATAGCTTAGGAAATGTCTTTAAAATTCATAGTTAGCATGTTAATTAGGTTTAGGATTAGGTGTTAATCGTATAACCCAAGTAGGGGCCAATTAGGCCCGAGTTCGGACTGGTTTGGGCCAAGTTTGGAGCCCAACCAGTGAGCTGAAATAGTATAGGTAGTGGCACCGCCAGACTATGTGGTAGCACCACCCAGAACCCAAAAGGTTGGGCAGTGGCACTACCCAGCACCCGAGCCAAGCGATGGCACTGCCGGTCTGGGCGATGGCACCGCTTGCTTCGGGAACCGAAGAGAATTCAAATTTTGGAGCCCAAATTTGAATTCTCTTGAGGCCTATAAATACCCCTCAATTCTCAGTAGAGATTACAACTTTTGAGAAGCAATAGATTGAGATAAAAGCCTTAGCAAAGTCTTTAGCAAGTCTTGTTTTCAATTGCTTGAGTGTTCACCTCCTTCTTTCTCGTTGAAACTTTGTAAGAGTGTGAATTACTTGTAAAAAGTTGTAAGAGGGGTATTTGTCCTTCCCCTTCAAAGTGATTTGCTAGTGGAAGTTGGGAGCCTCATCGAAGAAGGCTTCGCAAGTGGATGTAGGTCATTTTGACCGAACCACTTTAAAATTGGCGTGTTCAGTGGTTTGCATTTATTTATTGTGATTTACCTTACTGCAAATCTTTATAAGTGCTTTACTTCCTTATTACTTTTGCTGCACACATTTACGAACACGCTTTCAAGTTAAGTACCTCCGAGTTCGGTTTTTATCGTATGAAAGATTTTCCAAAACTGACATTTTAATCTGCTGCACTAATTCACCCCCCCCCCCCCCCCCCCCCTTAGTGCCGCTCCGATCCTAATAGATCGAAGCTAGTCTTGCATTACTCAAAAAGTAATTTAGATTATAAACTCATTAATTGATTTCATCATCAAAATTTGAGATTTAACATAAACCAATCCTAGAGGAGTTTCAAGATATTGTATTGGAAGAGATTCCACATGGCCTTCCACCTTTAAGACACATCCAGTATCATATTGATCTTATTCCAGGAGCTATTCTACCTAATAAGATAGTATACAGAATGAGTCCCAAGGAGTATGAAGAACATCAAAGGCAAGTGGATGAATTGGTGAAAAATGGGTTAATTCGGGAGAGCATGAGTCCTTGTGCGGTTCCAGCTTTGTTGGTGCTTAAGAAGAATGATTCTTGGAGAATGTGTATAGATAGCCACACCATCAACAAAATCATAGTAGATTATCATTTTCCCATTCCAAGGTTAGATGATTTACTTGTTCAATTGTGTGGTGCTTCTATTTTCTCTAAATTTGATTTAAGAAGTGGCTATCACTAAATAAGAATAAGGCTTGGAGATGAGTGAAAAATAATATTTAAAACTAGAGAAGGCTTATATGAATGATTGGTTATGTCATTTGGGCTATCTAATGCTCCTAGCACTTTTATGATATTTATGAATCACATACTTAAGCCTTGCAGTGAGAATTTTATTGTGGTTTACTTTGACGATATATTGGTATACAGCAAAAGCGAAGAGGAGTATATGAATCATCTTTAAAAGATATTTTTTATTTTAAGATAGCAAAAGCTTTATGCTAATATGAAAAAGTATGATTTTTTTACTTATAGTGTGGTGTTTTGAGGTATGTTGTTTCGAAAAATAGAATTATGATGGATAAAAGCAACGTAAAAACTATTCTCAATTAGCACTTGCTTCATTGCATGATGTGAGCAGTTTCCATAGCTTAACTTCTTTTTACACAAGATTCATCAAGGGTTTCAACTCTATTGTCGCCCCAATCACCAAATGCCTAAAATGTGATAAATTCAAATGGACTAGTGAGGCTAATAATGCTTTTGAACTTTTAAAAAGAAAGGTGACCGAAGCTCCTATCTTAGTACTAATTAATTTTGACAAGGTATTTAAAGTTGAATGTGTTAGGAAAAGGGTCGGCACTAAGAGGTGGGGCGGGGGGGGGGGGGGGGGTGGTGAATTAGTGCAGCGATAAAACTACATCGGTTTCAAAACTTTGTTGCAATTAAATCCGTTTTTGACGAAAAACTATTTCGTAAAGGTAATAACTTGAAAGCATACGAAAGTGTGTAGTGGATGTAAATGTATTGAAGGCAGTAAGGAAGTAAAATAGTTTGCAGTAAAGTAAATTCCTCGAGACAAAATGCAAACCAGATTTTAGAGTGGTTCAATCATTGAGACCTACATCCACTTCGCCGATTCCTCTTCTGTCGAGGCCACCGGCATCTACTATCGGTCTTCCTTCAATGGGCGAAGACCAACTACCCTTTTACACCCCTCTTCTCCTTTTCACGAGTTTAGGAGACAACCCTTACAAGCAATCGCTCCTCACTTAAACAAAATTCTAATCTTTAGAGTAGAGGAGGGGATCTCTCAAGTGATTGTAACAGCATTTTCCCACTTTTAATCTCTCTGTACTATGTATGTTAACCAGGGATGAGAGGGGTATTTATAGGCCTCAAGTTGATTCAAACTTGGAGCCGAAAAATTTTTCATCCCAGGTTTCGTGGGTACGGGTGGTACCACTGCCTGTGCTGGGCGGTACCACCACTAGTGTCAATCTAACACTAACATTGCACTGGGCGGTAACACCGCTTGGCACCTTGCCACTAGGTGGTACCACCACCCAGACTAGCGGTACTACCGCCTAGGAGGCTGTGCTGGGCGGTACCACTGCCTGCAGCCTATCGAAGGTTGTGTCTAGGCGGTACCACCACCTACATCGGTGGTACCATCGCTTGACATAGTCTCAGAGACTGTGCCACGATGGTGTCACCTCTTAGGTCACTATTTGGGCCTGTCATTGGGCCCAACATAGTCCTTACATGGGCCCAATTGGCCCCTAATTAAGTTGGCCCAAATCCAATCCTAATTATGTGCTAATTACGAAATCTAAGATATTTACTAAGCTAAACAAGTCCTGTGAGTCAAGTTTTCTTCCGATGAGCTTCCAGCGATCTTCTAGCGAACTTCCGACGATCTCTCAACAATGTTCCAACAGACTCCCAGCAAGCTCCTGAACTTTACGACAATCTTCTTGGTGTGTTCGGATAAGCTTCTTTGGCAAGCTCCATGACTTCTCAGTTGGTTCCGGGAGAACTTCCGATAAATGTTCGGACTTCCAACGAACTCTCGAACTCCCAACGAAATCGCGTTCTTGACTTTGGGACTTCATTTTGCTTTATGCCTTCTATCATAGCTAGTCCAACACATGTAAAATACATTTCAATCTAGACAATTAGTATTAAGCATGAATTATGTTGTCCGGCATGTCATTAGTTCATCGACGTTTTGTCCGATTCTTTGGCATATTATCCTCTCTTACGGCCTATTGTCCAATTGGTCAATTGACCTCCACAACTCTGATATCCTTAGCGCAATATCCACTCTTCTTAGCCCGATGCCCAAATCCATAGCCCGAAGCCTTTTGTCAATATGTCGATCGATACTCCGGCTCGACGTCCAATCTTCTGACATGTTCCACCGGCCCAACATGATTCTTCCTACTTTAATTGTTTCATCATGATCGAAGCATCCTGCGTCACTCAAAATGCAAATCAAATCATAAACACTACAATTTATTTTATTATCAAAATTCAAGATTCAACAATCTCCCCCTTTTTTTATGATTATAACCAATTAATGATGGAGTTAACCTTAACTCCCGGAGTTTAAACAAACTCCCCCTATCAATATGCCATATTGATAGAACCTTGAATTCAAGCTGAATTCAAGTCATTACAAATTTCATCATGAATATTTGCAACACATCATCATGCATAACATGATCATACTTCTCCCCCTTTGTTATCAACAAAAAGGAGAAGTATAACTTTCAAGGTATTTGAGATGCAAGTTCAAATCGTTACATAATAAATCTCAAGTTTAATCATCATGTAAGCTAGCAAATTCATATCATTTAAGAGCATTCAAGCTAGCAAGTTTTCAAAAACAAATGCAAGATAACATTCTTGTTGAAGTGTGCAAACTAGTAATTCTTGCTTCCTTTTGCAATATGCTAGTTGCAAGTTTTGCTTCTTGAGATAGGCAAGATAGCAAGCTCTTTTTGAGAAGTGTCATTTTTGCTTCCTTTACAAAGTGCAAGCTAGCAATATTTTACATTATTTTACAACATATCAGCTAGCAATTTGACAAGTGTTACTTCTCTTTGAAGTATGAAGGCTAGCAAGTTTTTGAAAAATAATGCAAGATAACAAGCTAGCAAGATACAATGTTTTACATGAAGCAAGCTACATGAAGTATGTTTGCATCTTCTCTTTAGATGTGCTAGCAAGCAAGTAAGTTTTTGTCCTTACAATTTGTAAGCTAGCAAATTTTACAAATATGAAAGTTGGCAAGATTTGTGCATCTTTTTGACTTGTGCAAGCTAGCTATCTCCCCCTTCGTTATTGTCAAAAAAAAGGAAAAAATACCATTTTGTATCTCTTTTTCCCTTTATGACAATTTTCAAATCATGACAAAAGATAAATAACAAAGATAAAAAAATCATGTTATGAATGTCAAAACAATTTTTCATCATGAATATTTAATCATTGCATGCATCATTATCATACATTGAAGTATAGCATGCATAATACCAAATCATCATGTATATTTCCAAAATATAAAATGTATGATTCCAAATCATCATTCATAATTACATCAATATTCTATTCATTATTTCAATCATCAAAAACTGAAAGATCGAGTCTAAAATTCGGGAAATCACGATCATAATTCGAAAAATGTATAAGAAGAATTTATGCATTTGTGAGCTTTAACATGTCTAAGTTTATCATTCAAGCTAGCAAATTTGGTTCTCTTAAAATGCTAGCTATTTTCTTTTCTCCTTTTATTATTATAAACAAGAAAGAAGAAGAGAAGAACATAATGGTATAAATATTTAAGTCATCACAAAAATACAAAGGTATCATATGAAAATCATTATGTGAAAGATATTAAAATCAAATCATGAATGCCACAACACATGATTTATTTCAATAAATCTCTTCTTTTTATAAATGGCAAAAAGAAACATAGGAGATCAAATGATATAATATCTTGATTCATGCATAAGAAATCTCAAGTTATAAATCTCAAAAAATCAAGATAAAGCCCATTCAAATCGTCAAATCATTAAAATTACTTTCAAGAGATTCAAAATAACATAAACAACTTTATCAATCTCTTAGTGAAAAATTGATAAGGTAAAGAAAAAGAAATTTTCAAGAAAAATACTTTTTTCTTTTTAATTGTTTCAATTTATGTGATTTAATTCATAGAAGCATGCTTTTTACATTTATGCCAAATTAAAACATGTATCATTTTTAAAACCAAAAAAGTAACTTTCATTACGGTACCAACCGATAAGCCATAAATCACAAAATTAATCATGCATAATTTTGAAATATAAATTTATTAAGTATGATCATTATGTATGGCTTCAAATCAAACATGATTTCATTAATCATAGAGCATCTTCAAACAAAATCGAGAAATAATATAGAAATCAACATGATACACATTAATTCTTCTTGAAAAACATACATAGAATCATCATTAGATTTAAATCTAACATTTTATTCCTTTAATATAAAACATGTAATTTTCATTATTATTTTCAAAATTACTAGCATGATTCCTTTTTTTTGCATTTTCATTTCATTTTTAAACATGTAATTTTTAAGAAAAATAATTATTCTAAACTAAATTAAAAATAACTCATGAAAAGCATCATGTAATTTTGAAATAAATTGAAGAAGTTTCATTTGAGTTGTTTACCTTATTGACGAAAGTCGTTAAGGCATAGTTTGCCACTTCGCCTTTGTTAATTTTCTCTTCGTCTTTGGAGGAGCTCGATTTATCCAAAGTCACCTTCTTCTTCTTGTGTTCATAGCAAGTAGTTGCATTTTTTTTGTTCTTTAATTTTTGTTTCATGAACTTTTTAAATTTCATAGTGAGGAGTTCAAGTTCACCATCACTTGAGCTTATTCTCGAGTGGTCTTCGATAGTTCTTAGTCCGAAATCCTTCCTATCCTTTGGAAGGTGGTTCTCAAGTTCTTCACATGCATTGCACATCATTTCATAGGTCATTAGAGACCCGATAAGTTCTTCGATCAAAAAGTATTCAAATTTTTTTATTCTTAAATAGCCATTATTTTTTAATCCTAGATTTTAGAAAGCAATTGTAAAATCTTGTTAACGAGATCAAAATTAGAAAAGCATTTGCCAAGAGCTTTTAAACCATTGACGACATCCGTAAAACGGGTGTACATGTCGACAATGGTTTTGCTCGGCTTCATTCGAAATAGTTCAAAATCATGCATTAAAAGATTGACCTCCAAAACTTTTAATCTACTTGTGCCTTCGTGAGTGGTTTCAAGAATGTGCCAAATACCGAAAGCCATTTCGTAAGTAGAAACCCGATTAAATGTTTAAGGCGCAAAATAGAGCAATCATAGCTCTAGCATTTAAAGACAATGTTTTCTTCTCCAAATCATTCCATTGGTTCATTGGAAGAGGAGACCATCGAAAACAATTTTCAACAATGTTCCATAAGTTCAAATCCAAAGAAAGCAAGAAAACTTTTAATCGTGTTTTCCAATATGTGTAGTCTATCCCATTGAAAAAGGGAGGACGAATGAGAGAGTGACCCTCTTGAAAGCCGAAAAGAGCCATTTCTCTTGGGTGTTAAACCAAATGAGAAATTACGAGACTCTAATACCAACTGTTAGGAAAAGGATTAGTACTAAGAAGGGGGGGGGGTGAATTAGTGTAGCGGTAAAACTACGTCGGTTTTAAAACTTTGTTGCAATTAAATCCATTTCCGACAAAAAACTGTTTCGTAAAGGTAATAACTTGAAAGCGTAGGGAAGAGCATAGTGGATGTAACTGTACTGAAGACAATAAGCAAGTAAAATGGTTTGCAGTAAAGTAAATTGCTCAAGATGAAATGCAAACCAGATTTTAGAGTGGTTTAGTCATCGTGACCTACATCCACTTTGCCGATTCCTCTTCCGTCGAGGCCACCGACATCTACTATCGGTCTTCCTTCAATAGACAAAGACCAACAGCCCATTTACACTCGTTTTCTCCTTTTCACGGGTTTAGGAGACAACCCTTACAAACACTCACTCCTCACTTAAAAAGAATTCTAATATTTAGAGTGTAGAGGAGGGGATCTCTCAAGTGACTGCAATAGTATTTTCTCACTTTTAATCTCTCTGTGCTTATGTATGCTAACTAGGGATGAGAGGGATATTTATAGACCTCAAGTTGATTTAAACTTGGAGCCTAAAAATTTTTCATCCCGGGTTTCCTGGGTACAGGCGGTACCATCGCCAAGCACCTTGCCACTAGGTGGTACCACCACCTGGGAGGCTGTGTTGGGCAGTACCACCATCTAAACTAGTAGTACCAGTAACTGCAATCTCTCAGAGGCTGTGTCTGGGCAGAACCATCGCTTGATACAATCTCGAAGACTGTGCCACGATGGTGTCACCTCTTGGGTCACTGTTTGGGCCTTTCATTGGGCCTAACACAGTCCTTACATGGGCCCAACTTGGGTTGGCCCAAATCCAATCTCAATTATGTGCTAACTATGAAATTTAAGATATTTACTAAGTTAAACAAGTCCTATGAGTCAAGTTTTCTTCCGACGAGTTTCCGGCAAACTTTCGACGATCTCTCGGTAATGTTCCAGCGGACTCCCAGCAAGCTCATGGACTTTATGACGATCTTCTTGGTGAGTTCCAATGAGCTTCTTTGGCAAGCTCCATGACTTCTCAGTTGGTTCCGGCAGAACTTCTAACGAACTCTCGAACTCCTAACGAAATTGTGTTCTTAACTCCGGGGCTTCATTTTGCTTTATACCTTCTATCGTAGTTAATCCTGCACATGTAAAACACACTTCGATCTAGATAATTAGTACTAAGCATGAATCATGTTGTCCGGCATGTCATTGGTCCATCGACACTTCGTTTGATTCTTCAGCGCATTGTCCTCTCTTGTGACCTATTACCCAATCGGCTAGTGACATTCGTAACTCTGATATTCTTAGCGCAATATCCTCTCTTCTTGACTCGATGCCTAAATCCATGGCCTAAAGCCTTCTGTCGATACGTCGATCGATCCTCCCGGCTCGACGTCCAATCTTCTAACATGTTCCACCGGCCAACATGATTCTTCCTACTTTAATTCTCATCCTGATCAAAGCATCCTGCATCACTCAAAATGCAAATCAAATCATAAACACTACAATTGGTTTCATCATCAAATCTGAGATTCAATAGAATATGTATGCATCTAATGTGGGAATTAGTGTTGTTTTGAGTCAAAACGAAAGCCCAATTGCTTTTTTTTATGTGAGAAGATGAATGATATAGGAAGAAAATATCCTACTATGATAAGAAGTTTTATGTCATTTATCAAGCTTTATCTCATTAGAGTTTTTAGTGAGAAGATGAATGATATAGGAAGAAAATATCCTACCTATGATAAGAAGTTTTATGTCATTTATCAAGCTTTATCTCATTAGAGTCAATATCTTTTTGCCAAGTTATTTGTCCTATGTTTTGATCATGAGGCATTAAAGTTCATTAATCACTAGCATAAGCTAAACAAGAGGGTATACAACTTGGGTAGAGTTTTTACAATCTTATAATTTTATAATTAAACATAAATCTAATATTCAAAACATAGTTGCTGATGCATTAAGCAGAAAGTATTATTTATTATCAATAGTGGAAGTTAAAGTGGTTGGATTTGAGACATTCAAAAGATATCTTTGAGAATAATGTAGATTTTAGCTCCAGAATTACAAATTAGGTTCCTTTCAACAATTTTCTATCTTTAGTTATTTTCTTTTTCAAGCTAATGCATTGTGTGTTCTATCTTGTTCTTTGAGATAAATAATTCTAGCTGAAGCTCATGGTGGTGTTTTGGGAGGACATTTCGGTAGGGACAAGACTCTAGCACTTATTCAATCAAATTTCTATTGGCCTAAGATGTTTAGAGATGTGGAGAGACATATAAAGCAATGTCGAGTGTGTCATTTGGCAAAAATAAGAAGTTAAAATTCTAGTTTTTATACTCTATTACCAGTGCCACATGCTCCATGGGAGGTTGTGAGTCTTGATTTCATTTTGGGACTGCTAAGAACTTAAAGAAACAAGGATTCTATCATGGTTGTTGATAGATTTTTAAAAATGTCTCACTTTATTCCCTGTAATAAATCAAATTATGTATCTCACATTACTTATTTGTATTTTAAGAAAATTATTAAATTGCATGGCATTCCAAGAAATATGGTGTTTGAATGAGACTCTAAATTTCTTAGTCATTTTTTAAGAACTCTTTGGAGGAAGCTAGGTATTTCTTTGGATTTCAATAGCTCGCATCATCCACAAACCGATGGATAAACTGAGGTAATGAATAGAAGCTTGGGAAACATACTTAGAAGCTATGTTAGCAAGAATGTTAAGCAATGGGATCTTATTCTTCCACAAATTGAGTTTTCCTATAATCATTCCATGCATCATAACATTGGTAAGAGTTCTTTTAAGATTATTTATGGTACTAATCCTACTAGTTCTTTAGACTTAGTTCCTCATTCGACAACTAAACAATTTAGTGGAGATGCTGATGAGAGAGTTAAGCAGAAACAAAAGCTGCACGAGGGCGTTAAAACAACTATAGAAAAGCAAAATGAGAGGTATATGCAAGCTGTCAACAAACACAGAAAACATGTGGAGTTTCATTTGAGGGAGAGGAGAGGTTTCCACCAAGCAAATTTGGAAAATGGAAACTAAAGGTTGATGGTCCATTGAAGATACTTAAGAGAATTGAAAAAATTCTTATAAGATCGAGCTACTAGAAGATTACGGAGTATCTCCAATATTTAATATAGTTGATTTAAGTCCTTTTCATAATCATGTTGACGAAACAAACAAGGACTTGAGGATAAGTCTATTTCAAGTAGGGGAGATTGATACAAGAGTACCTAATTTATTACAATCTGCTCATATGGACTTTACTGATGCTATGATATATTTTTTAGCGCACAAAGTTACCTCATAGTTTTCAACTCAACTCACTCAAATATGATAGCTCATGAGCACATTCTTTAGATAAAGTTATAGTTGTTTCAATGTGCTTTTCTTCATGACCAAGGAATGCATTAAAGAAGTTAGTTACTAGCTGTAGAACACTTAATTTCAAATTTTCCTATGCATGAAGGGTTGTTTTATACACTAGTACTTATTTTGGTGTTTAGGGGTTAGAAAGAACTCTAGAGAAACTGATGATATTGATAGAAGCTCTCTTTGAGTGTTCTTTTAAACTCTATATCTCTTGGATGCGTCCTTGAGTGGTGAGCCTTTTATTTTTAGTTCTATATTCTTGTTTATTATTCTTGGGCGGTGATTTTTTTGTATCCCTATATGATTTTAAACTTGGTGGTGAGCTTTCTTTTCGATCTTATTAAAGTATTATCATGAGTTCATTCCTTTCCTATTATCGGCTTTCTTCTGAAATCCATTCTACATTACCCCCCGGTATTAATTGCTGACTCGACCATAATAGCAGATTATATTGCTGCACTAGAGGCAACAAAGGAGAGAGTTTGGATGTAGAAGTTCATCATAGATCTAAGAGTCGTGCAAGGCAGCGAGGAGTCGATTCCCTTATATTACGACAATAATGAAGTGATTGCTCAAGCAAAGGAACCCAAGTCTCATCAAAAGTCTAAGCACGTTCTAAGGAGGTTTCACCTAATCAGAGAGATCATAGCCTGAGGAGATGTAGTAGTGGAAAGAGTTCCATCCAAAAACAACACCATAAATCCACTAACAAAGCCTCCTCGCTGCCCTTATATTACGACAATAATGAAGCGATTGCTCAAGCAAAGGAACCCAAGTCTCATTAAAAGTCTAAGCACGTTCTAAGGAGGTTTCTGTTGAATCTCGGATTTTGATGATGAAGTCAATTGTCATTTGTTATCTAATCCATATGTTGAGATAAGTGTGCAGGATTAACTACGATGAAAGTAAGACATGCAGCAGGAGTTGCGCCGAAGTCAAGACTATGATCACGTTGGGGGTTCGAGAGTTTGACGGAAGTCCAGACAGGCATCGGAGGTTCTGCGGGAACAAATCCGAGAAGTCCAGGAGCTTGCCAAAGAAGCTCATCAGAACTCGCCAAGTGGATCGTCGCAAATCCAGGAGTTTGCCGGAAGTCCGTCGGAGCACCGCCGAGGGTTCGTCGGATGATCGCCGGAAGTTCGCCGGAAGCTCGACGGAAGAAACGATTGACGCACCGGAGCAAGTTGCAGTAAATGTCTTGAAAAATATCGTAGTTAGCATGATGATTAAGTTAGAAATGGGAGGTGATCCATAATCTTAATCTTGGGGCAATTGGGCCCTTGACAGACCCAAATTGGGCCGAATGGATCAGCCCATTCGGACCCAAATTCCCTGGTCGGCAGTGGCACCGCCCAGCTGCCGAGCCTCGGAGTGAGGCTAGGCGGTGGCACCGCCTAGGCTCAGTCTCGGAGTGAGACTGGGCGGTAGCACCGCCTGGGCTCAATCTCCGAGTGAGACTGGGTGGGCGGGGCGTGGCCACCGCCTGGGGCTCAGTCTCAGAGTGAGACTGGGCGGTAGCCTGCCCCTGACCAGGCGGTGGTACCGCCCGAAGCTCTGTCTCCGAGCTCTGTCAGGCGTAAGTACCGCCAGGACCCCGAAAACAGGGATATGGAGCATTTTTGAGCTCCAAATTCAAATCAGTTTGGGGCCTATATAAACCCCACCCTATCATGCATGAAAGGGCACCGAAACTTAGCATTTATTCTGAGATTTTGAGAGCTTAAAAGTGTTGTAAAAGGCTAGAAGATCTTCTCCCTCTTTTCTTCAAAGTTTTGATCATTCAAGAGAGGAGTGAAAAATCTGTAAGGGTTGTCTCCTAAGCCCGTCAAAAGGAGTGAAACTGTAAAAGGGTGGTTGGCCTTCGCCTATTGAAGGAAGGCCTCTAGTGGACGTCGATGACCTCATCGGAGGAGGAAGCCAAAAGTGGATGTAGGTCAAGATTGATCGAACCACTCTAAATCTCGGTTTGCATTTACATTTTGTTCTCTATCTTAACTGCAACTACTTCCATAGCTTTGCTTTAACTGCACTTTACTTGATCTTAAGTTAAAGCAATTTCTGAATCGACTTTCATACCGAAATCGTTCTTATTATTATATGAACATCGTTTTAAATCGTCGAAAGTTTTCCACTGCACTAATTCACACCCCCCCCCTCTTAGTGCTCTTGATCCTAACAATTGGTATCAGAGCGGGGTTAACTCTCAATCAGATTAAAACCCAAGAGAGATGGCTTACGTCGGAAATCAAGAGGGCCACTCTATTACACGTCCACCTATGTTCAATGGGACGGACTACACCTATTGGAAGACCCGAATGAGGATCTTCCTTATTTCAATGGATTTTGAACTTTGGAATCTTGTCGAAAATGGATTTTCGAAGTCTTCTCTTCCAATGATCGATTGGAATGAATTGGAGAAGAAGACTTTCGCTCTTCATGCAAAGGCTATGAATGCCTTATTTTGTGCGCTTGATAAAAATGAGTTCAATCGTGTTTCGGTTTGTGAAACCGCATTTGATATTTGGCATACACTCGAAGTGACTCACGAAGGCACAAGTAGAGTGAAAGAGTCAAAAATCAATCTTTTGATATATTCTTTTGAACTTTTCCGAATGAAACCGAGTGAGACTATTGGCGATATGTACACCCGTTTCACGGATGTCGTCAATGGTCTAAAAGGACTCGGCAAAAGTTTTTCGGATTTTGAGCTCGTAAATAAGATTCTAAGATCCCTTCTTAAGAGTTGGGACCCTAAAGTCATTGCTATTCAAGAGGCTAAAGATCTAAACAATTTCCCTCTTGAAGAATTAATCGGGTCATTAATGACCTACGAAATGACTTGCAAAGCTCATGAAGAGCAAGAAGACATCCTTCCAAAGAACAGGAAGGATATGGCACTTAGAACTCAAGAAGACCACTTGAGAGAGAACTCAAGTGATGAGGACTTTGACGATGACTTGGCACTTCTAACAAGAAGATTTAAAAAATTCATTAAAAGAAACAAGTTTAAAAATGACACAAAAAATAAATTTGAACCCAAGAAGGACCAAGTTATTTGCTACGAATGCAAGAAACCGGGACACTACAAAAGTGAATGTCCCCAAGTCAAGAAAAGAACACCAAAGAAGAAGGTACTCAAAGCAACGTGGGATGACTCAAGCGCGTCCGAAGAAGAGGAGTTCAACACCGAGCAAGTTGCTCACTATGCCCTACTGGCCATCGGAGAGGAGGTAACCAATTTAATTGATGCAGATTTATCATTTGATGAATTATTAAATGCCTTCCATGACTTATTTGATGAATGCAAAACTATTAGTAGAAAATACAAATTGCTAAAAAAGGAGCATAATAGTCTTACTTGTAATTTCGATAAATTAAAATCTGAATATCATGATAGTTTAGCTCCATGTATAAAATGCCATGATCTAGAAACTCTCCAAAAGGAGAACTTGCTACTTAAGGACACCTTGAAGAAATTCGAGGTTGGTAGCAAGTCTTTGAACATGATCCTTACAAATAAGGGTCACGTTCCTAAAAGAAGTGGAATCGGATTTGTGAGAAGTCCTCACCAAAATCCAACCACCTTCATAAAAGGCCCTATCTTACATGTTCGGCACCAAAGCAAATGCAACTTTTGTTGCAAATATGGACATAAAACTTATCAATGTCCATTCAAGAAAACTAGTCTGAACAAACTGATTTAGGTTCCTAAAGGAACCATAATCAATTCTATGCAACATGATAAACAAGTTAGATCAGTTTTTGAGGCACCCAAAAGTAAATGGGTTCCTAAAAATAATCCTTTCTTGTAGAAACATACACCATCACAAGCTAGGAGCAAGAGATGGTACATTGATAGTGGATGCTCAAGGCATATGACCGGAGATCCATCTCAATTCTCTAAGCTCACTAGCATAGACGAAGGCTATGTCACCTTCGGAGACAACAACAAGGGTAAAATCATTGGCAAAGGAACCATAGGTAACAAATCCAACTTCTTTATTGAAGATGTTTTGTTAGTTGATGGTTTAAAACATAACCTCTTGAGCATTAGTCAATTATGTGATAAAGGATATATTGTCAAATTTGAATCTAATGCTTGCATCATTGAAAAACCATACAAAAACACATCTATGATTGCATTAAAACAAAATAACATATACACTATTGACATCAATGATCTTTGTAATGAAATGTGTTTCACGGTTTTGAATGAGGATGCTTGGCTTTGGCATAGGAGATTAGGTCATGCTAGCATGAAACTAATCACTCAAATATCATCCAAAGAACTTGTAAGAGGAATTTCTCATATCAAGTTCATCAAATTGTGTGATGCTTGTCAATTAGGAAAACAAATTAAGTGTAGTTTCAAATCTAAGAATCAAATAAGTACCTCTAGGCCCTTACAATTGATCCATATGGACTTGTTTGGACCTATCTCTACATCAAGTCTAGGTGGTAGCAAATACGCTTTCGTCATTGTAGATGACTATAGTAGATACACTTGGACTTATTTCTTAAAACATAAAAATGAATGCTTTAGATATTTTACCAAGTTTTGCAAACTTGTCCAAAATGAAAAGGGTTCTATGATTTCGTCAATTAGAAGTGATCATGGTGGTGAATTTCAAAACCATGATTTTCAAGAATTTTATGAATTTAATGGATACAATCATAACTTCTCTACTCCAAGAAATCCTCAACAAAATGGAGTAGTAGAAAGAAAAAATAGAAATTTACAAGAAATGGCAAGAACCATGTTGAATGAACATAGCCTACCCAAATATTTTTGGGCCGAAGCCGTAAACACTGCATGCTATATTTTGAATAGAGTTCTAGTAAGACCCTTACTCACCAAAACTTCCTATGAGTTGTGGAACAACAAAAAACCCAATGTTTCATATTTTAAAGTTTTTGGGTGTAAGTGTTTTATCTTGAATGAAAAGGATGCATTAGGAAAATTTGATGCTAAATCCGATGAAGGAATTTTCCTTTGTTATTCTTCGGTTTCTAAAACTTTTCGTATCTTCAATAAAAGAACTTTAATTATAGAAGAATCTATTCATGTTGTTTTCAATGAGATTTCCGAAATCAAGAAAAATGATTTTGATGATGATGTTAATTTTGAATGAAACCCCTTCTCCAACTAGCAACTTGGATGCATCCACTTCCGAAACATCCTTACCCAAGGATTGGAAATATGTAGATGCTCATCCCAAGGAGCTAATTCTAGGAGACACATCTAAGGGGGTTCAAAAACGTTCTTCTTTTACAGAATTTTGTGCCAACGCCGCTTTTCTCTCCCAAATTGAACCTAAATGTATTGACGAAGCCATGAAAGATGATTCATGGATTATCGCAATGCAAGATGAGTTAAATCAATTTGAGAGAAATGAGGTGTGGAAGCTTGTTCCTAGGCCAAATGACCATTTAGTTATTGGTATGAAATGGGTCTTTAGAAACAAGCAAGATGAAAATGGTATCGTGGTTAGAAACAAGGCTAGATTAGTAGCCAAAGGTTTCAACCAAGAAGAAGGTATCGATTACGAAGAAACCTTCGCTCTTGTGGCTAGATTAGAAGCCATAAGGATGCTCCTTGCCTATGCTAGTAATAATAATTTTAAGTTATTTCAAATGGATGTTAAAAGTGCTTTTCTTAATGGCTTTATTTCCGAAGAAGTTTATGTTGAACAACCTCCCGGATTTGAAAATAATAGCCTCACTAATCATGTGTTTAAATTAACTAAAGCTCTCTATGGTTTAAAACAAGCCCCAAGGGCTTGGTATGAGAGACTTAGTTCTTTTCTTATTAAAAATAATTTTACAAAAGGCAAGGTTGATACTACATTGTTTATCAAGAATTTTGAAAATAATTTTCTCATTGTTCAGATTTATGTTGATGATATTATCTTTGGTTCTACAAACGAATCTCTTTGTGAATCCTTTGCTAAAACCATGAGTCTAGAATTTGAAATGAGTTTGATGGGAGAATTAACCTTTTTCTTAGGCTTACAAATTAAGCAACTAAGAAATGACATCTTTATTAGTCAAACTAAATATACTTTAGATTTGCTAAAGAGATTTAATATGGAAAGCTCAAAAGCTATTAACACTCCTATGAGCACATCCACTAAGTTAGAAGTTGATGAAAGTGGAGAAAGCTTCGATCAAAAAACTTATAGGGGTATGATAGAAAGTTTACTTTACCTCACTGCAACTAGACCAGATATCATGTTCAGTGTAGGACTTTGTGCTAGGTTTCAATCGAACCCTAAGATATCTCATCTCAAAGCGGTTAAAAGAATACTTAGATATCTTAAAGGTACCACAAATCTAGGATTATGGTATCTGAAAACTGAGAAGTTTGAGTTAATTGCTTATGCTGATGCAGATTTTACTGGATGTAGATTAGATAGAAAAAGTACATCAGGAACATGTCAATTTTTGGGACATGCTCTTGTTTCCTGGTCATCTAAGAAACAAAACTCGGTTGCACTATCAACAACCGAAGCCGAGTATATTGTAGCTAGTGCATACTATGCACAAGTTGTGTGGGTGAAAAACACCTTAGAAGATTATAAAGTTTATTTTAAAAATATTCCCATTAAATGTGATAACACAAATGCTATATGTTTAACAAAGAATCCCATTCAACACTCAAGAAAAAAAAATATTGATATTAGACATCACTTTATACGAGATCATGTCACTAATCATGATATAGTTATAGAGTTCATTGATACTAAACATCAATTAGCTGATATTTTTATAAAGCCTTTGAGTGAAGAACAATTTAATTTCATTAGAAGAGAATTAGGAATGTTAATGTGTCCGAATGCTTGAACTCATTAAATCTATTTTTCGGACTTTCTTGATTCAATAATCAAATCACTCAATTGCTATGATGATTTTACATGATTACATACTTTAATAATATGTTGGAAATTATGTGTTTTGGATATAAAAATTTTCATGATAATGAGCATGATTTATCTTCATGAATATATTGGAAAATCTATAGCAAAACCTTGTCCGAATGCATGAAAGTATTAAATTTTACTTTCGGATTTTCTTGATACCTTATTCTCTTCCGAACTTAATGTAGCTCTCAAAAGCATATGTCATATCGAGTTTGATTCATATTATTGATTTTTGACATATGGAATCAATTAGCAAATACATCTTTCATAAGCTTATAATGTGAAAAATATTTTCGAGAAATGGATTTGATAAAATGATTCCTTCTTATAATTTCCTTCTTGAAAAAGGAAGATTTTTTACTTACAAGGATATTGATTCACATACATATCTTGAACCTTGTAAAAATAAAGCATGATTTAATCTTTCCTTGAGATGTTTGTATAATTGGTATCCTATCACTCATTGTTGAAAAATTACCTATCACTCACTTGTGTTTAATGCTTATATCATTCTCCTTTTTGTTGATGACAAAGGGAGAGAAATATATGAATTGATGCTATGAGTGCCATATTTGAATTTGAATTATGTTAAAAAAAGCTTGCATCGAAATATATGGTAAATTGATAATAGAAATGCTATGATTGCTAAACACTTTGAAATATTTGCATTATGTTAAGATATCAAGAACTTGCATCATAATTTTACATGTTGATATCTTACCATATGATGAATTGCTACCATTACTATCATTCACATTTGAAATGTAAAACTTGAAAATGGATGTCAAGCCTTGACATCATTTTCAGAGAGATACATCATGATAGGAATCATGATGGAAGTATTGATAAGGCTAAACAATCTTAACTTATCAATATGTCTCATGAATTCAAAGGCTTTGAATTCAAGAATGACTTATCTTGAGTATGCCATATAGATAGGGGGAGTTAAAGTTAACTCCGTTATCAATTGATTGTCATCATCAAAAAGGGGGAGATTGTTGAATCTCGGATTTTGATGATGAAGTCAATTGTCATTTGTTATCTAATCTATATGTTGAGATAAGTGTGCAGGATTAACTACGATGAAAGTAAGACATGCAGTAGGAGTTGCGTCGAAGTCAAGACTATGATCACGTTGGAGGTTCGAGAGTTCGACGGAAGTCCGGACAGGCATCGGAGGTTCTGCGGGAACAAATCCAAGAAGTCCAGGAGCTTGCCAAAGAAGCTCCTCGGAACTCGCCAAGTGGATCGTCACAAATCCAGGAGTTTGCCGGAAGTCCGCCGGAGCATCGCCGAGGGTTCATCGGATGATCGCCGGAAGTTCGCCGGAAGCTCGACGGAAGAAGCGATTGATGCACCGGAGCAAGTTGCAGTAAATGTCTTGAAAAATATCGTAGTTAACATGATGATTAAGTTAGAAATGGGAGGTGATCCCATTAACTTAATCTTGGGGCAATTGGGCCCTTGACAGACCCAAATTGGGCCAAATGGATCAGCCCATTCGGACCCAAATTCCCTGGTCGGCGGTGGCACCACCCAGCTGCTGAGCCTCGGAGTGAGGCTGGGCGGTGGCACCGCCTAGGCTCAGTCTCGGAGTGAGACTAGGCGGTAGCACCGCCCCTGTCAGGCGGTGGCACCGCCTGGGCTCAGTCTCCGAGTGAGACTGGGTGGGCGGTAGCACCGCCCCTGTCAGGCGGTGGCACCGCCTGGGCTCAGTCTCTGAGTGAGACTGGGCGGTAGCACCGCCCCTGACAGGCGGTGGTACCGCCCGAGCTCTGTCAGGCGGTAGTACCGCCAAGACCCCTAAAACATGGGATATGACATTTTCGAGCTCCAAATTCAAATCAGTTTGGGGCCTATATAAACCCCACCCTTTCATGCATGAAAGGGCACCGAAACTTAGCATTTATTCTGAGATTTTGAGAGCTTAAAAGTGTTGTAAAAGGCTAGAAGTTCTTCTCCCTCTTTTCTTCAAAGTTTTGATCATTCAAGAGAGGAGTGAAAAATTTGTAAGGGTTGTCTCCTAAGCCCATCAAAAGGAGTGAAACTGTAAAAGGGTGGTTGGCCTTAGCCTATTGAAGGAAGGCCTCTAGTGGACGTCGGTGACCTCATCGGAGGAGGAAGCCAAAAGTGGATGTAGGTCAAGATTGACCGAACCACTCTAAATCTCGGTTCGCATTTACATTTTGTTCTCTATCTTAACTGCAACTACTTCCATAGCTTTGCTTTAACTGCACTTTACTTGATCTTAAGTTAAAGTAATTTCCGAATCGACTTTCATACCGAAATCGTTCTTATTATTATACGAACATCGTTTTAAATCGTCGAAAGTTTTCCGCTGCACTAATTCACCCCCCCCTCTTAGTGCTCTTGATCCTAATAGTTTCACCTAATCAGAGAGATCATAGCCCGAGGAGATGTAGTAGTGGAAAGAGTTCCATCCAAAAACAACACCACAAATCCACTAACAAAGTCGTTATCTTATATTTCCTTTGAGCATCACAACAGTCTGATGGGGATTAAATACATAGGTGATTGGCTTTAGGTCAAGTTGGAGATTATTAGTCATTAGTGCCCTATAAGCTAATCACATGAGTGATGACACATATGACATGATATACATTCCTTTTACTTATTATATTAGTTGACATTTTATCACTTTAAATTGCTTGTTGCATAAATATATATTATTATGTCCATAGATCTATGTAATGAGAATCAGATTGTGATGAGATCATGATAATGAGACTGATTCACCTTTAAACACAAACCATAAATATGTTGAATCTCGGATTTTGATGATGAAGTCAACTGTCATTTGTTATCTAATCCATATGTTGAGATAAGTGTGCAGGATTAACTATGATGAAAGTAAGACATGTAGCAGGAGTTGTGCCGGAGTCAAGACTATGATCACATTGGGAGTTCGAGAGTTCGACGGAAGTCCGGACGGTCGTTGGAGGTTCTGCGGGAACAAATCTGAGAAGTCCAGGAGCTTGCCAAAGAAGCTCATCGGAACTCGCCAAGTGGATCGTCGTAAGTCCAGGAGTTTGTCGGAAGTCCGCTGGAGCATCGTCGAGGATTCATCGGATGTTCGCCGAAAGTTCGCCGGAAGCTCGCCGGAAGAAGCCATTGACGCACCGGAGCAAGCTGCAGTATAAATGTCTTAAAATATCATAGTTAGCATGATAATTAAGTTAGAAAAAGGAGGTGATCTCAATAACTTAATCTTGGGGCAATTGGGCCCTTGACAGACCCAAATTGGGCCGAATGGATCAGCCCATTCGGACCCAGATTTCCTGGCCGGTGGTGGCACCGCCTAAGAGCTCAAGAAAGCTGGGCGGTAGAACCGTCCATGTCAGGTGGTGGCACCGCCTGGGCTCGTTCTCTGAGTGAGGCTGGGGGGTGGTACTGCCCCTGTTAGGCGGTGGTACCGCCCGAGCTCGATCTCCGAGCTCTGTCAAGCGGTAGTACCGCCCAATTATGGCAGTAGTACCACCAGGACCCCGAAAATCCGAGATATGACATTTTTTAGCTCTAAATTCAAACCAGTTTGGGGCCTATATATACCCCACCCTTTCCTACATGAAAGGGCACCGAAAGCTTGATCTTACTCTGTGATTTTTAGAGCTTAAAAATGTTGTAAAGGGCAAAAGTTCTTCTCCCTCTTTTCTTCCAAGTTTTGATCATTCAAGAGAGGAGTGAAAAATCTATAAGAGTTGTCTCCTAAGCCTGTCAAAAGGAGTGAAATTGTAAAAGGGTGGTTGGCCTTCATCTATTGAAGGAAGGCCTCTAGTGGACGTCGGTGACCTCATTGGAGGAGGAAGCCAAAAGTGAATGTAGGTCAAAATTAACCGAACCACTCTAAATCTCAATTTGCATTTACATTTTGTTCTCTATCTTAACTGCAATTGCCTCCATAGCTTTACTTTTACTGCACTTCACTTGATCTTAAGTTAAAGTAACTTTCGAATCGGCTTTCATACCAAAATCATTTTTATCGTACGAACGTAGTTTTAAATCGTCGAAAGTTTTCCGCTGCACTAATTCACCCCCCCCCCCTCTTAGTGCTCTTGATCCTAACAATTGGTATCGAAGCGGGGTTAACTCTCAATTGGATTAAAACCCAAGAGAGATGGCATACGCCGGAAATCAAGAGGGCCACTCTATTACATGTCCACCCATGTTCAATAGGACGGACTACACTTATTGGAAGACCCGAATGAGGATCTTTCTTATTTCAATGGATTTTGAACTTTGGAATCTTTTCAAAAATGGATTTTCGAAGTCTTCTCTTCCAATGATCGATTGGAATGAATTGGAGAATAAGACTTTCGCTCGTAATGCAAAGGCTATGAATGCCTTATTTTGTGCGCTTGATAAAAACAAGTTCAATAGTGTTTCGGTTTGTGAAATCGCATTTGATATTTGGCATACACTCAAAGTGACTCACGAAGGCACAAGTAGAGTGAAAGAGTCAAAAATCAATCTTTTGATACATTCTTTTGAACTTTTACGAATGAAACCGAGCGAGACTATTGGCGACATGTACACCCATTTCACGGATGTCGTCAATGGTCTAAAAGGACTCAGTAAAAGTTTTTCGAATTTTGAGCTCGTAAATAAGATTCTAAGATCCCTTCCTAAGAGTTGGGACCCTAAAGTCACTGCTATTCAAGAGGCTAAAGATTTAAATAACTTCCCTCTTGAAGAATTAATCGGGTCATTAATAACCTACGAAATGACTTGCAAAGCTCATGAAGAGCAAGAAGACATCCTTCCAAAGAACAAGAAGGGTATGGCACTTAGAACTTTCAAAGACTACTTGAGAGAAAACTCAAGTGATGAAGACTGTGACGATGACTTAGCACTTCTAATAAGAAAATTCAAAAAATTCATTAAAAGAAACAAGTTTAAAAATAACACAAAAAATAAATTTGAACCCAGAAAGCACCAAGTTATTTGCTATGAATGCAAGAAGCTAGGACACTATAAAAGTAATTATCCCCAAGCCAAGAAGAAAACACCAAAGAAGAAGGCGCTCAAAGCAATGTGGGATGACTCAAGCTCGTCCGAGGAAGAGGAGTCCAACACCGAGCAAGTTGCTCATTACGCCCTAATAGCCATCGGAGATGAGACAACAAATTTAATTGATGTAGATTTATCATTTGACGAATTATTAAATGCCTTCCATGACTTATTTGATGAATGCAAAACTATTAGTAGAAAATATAAATTGCTAAAAAAGGAGCATGATAATCTTACTTGTGATTTCGATAAATTAAAAATTAAATATCATGATAGTTTAGCTCCATGTAAAAAATGTCATGATCTAGAAACTCTCCAAAAGGAGAACTTGCTACTTAAGGACACCTTGAAGAAATTCGAGTTTGGTAGCAAGTCTTTGAATATGATCCTTACAAATAAGGGTCATGTTCCTAAAAGAAGTGGAATCGGATTTGTGAAAAGTCCTGACCAAAATCCAACCACCTTCATAAAAGGCCCTATCCTACATGTTCGACACCAAAGCAAATGCAACTTTTGTTGCAAACATGAACATAAAACTTATCATTGTCCATTCAAGATAATTAGTATGACCAAACTAATTTAGGTTCCTAAAGAAACCATGATAAATTCTATGTAACATGATAAACAATGTAGATTAGTTTTTGAGGCACTCAAAAGTAAATACGTACCTAAAAATCAACCTTTTTTGTAGAAACATACACCATCACAAGCTAGGAGCAAGAGATGGTACATTGATAGTGGATGCTCAAGGCATATGACCGGAGATCCATCTCAATTCTCTAAGCTCACTAGCATAGACGAAGGCTATGTCACCTTCGGAGACAACAACAAGGGTAAAATCATTGGCAAAGGAACCATAAATCCAACTTCTTTATTGAAGATGTTTTGTTCGTTGATGGTTTAAAACATAACCTCTTGAGCATTAGTCAATTATGTGATAAAGGATATATTGTCAAATTCGAATCTAATGCTTGCATCATTGAGAAACCACACAAAAACACATCTATGATTGCATTAAAACAAAATAATGTATACACTATTGACATCAATGATATTAGCAATGAAATGTGTTTCTCGATTTTGAATGAGGATGCTTAGCTTTGGCATAGGAGATTAGGTCATGCTAGCATGAAACTAATCACTCAAATATCATCCAAAAAACTTGTAAGAGGAATTCCTCATATCAAGTTCATCAAAGATAATGTGTGTGATGCTTGTCAATTAGGAAAACAAATTAAGGATAGTTTCAAATCTAAGAATTGAATAAGTACCTCTAGGCCCTTACAATTGATCCATATGGACTTGTTTGGACCTATCTCTACATTAAGCCTAGGAGGTAGCAAATACACCTTTATCATTGTAGATGACTATAGTAGATATACATGGACTTATTTATTAAAACATAAAAATGAATGCTTTAGATATTTTACCAAGTTTTGTAAACTTGTCCAAATGAAAAGGGTTCTATGATTTCGTCAATTAGAAGTGATCATGGTGGTGAATTTCAAAACCATGATTTCTAAGAATTTTGTGAATTTAATGGATACAATCACAACTTTTCTACTTCAAGAAATCCTCAACAAAATAGAGTAGTAGAAAGAAAAAATAGAAATTTATAAGAAATGGTGAGAACCATGTTGAATGAATATAGCCTACCCAAATATTTTTGAGCCGAAGCCGTAAACACTGCATGCTATATTTTGAACAGAGTTTTAGTAAGACCCTTACTCACCAAAACTCCCTATGAGTTGTAGAACAACAAAAAACTTAATGTTTCATATTTTAAAGTTTTTGGGTGTAAGTGTTTTATCTTGAATGAAAAAGATGCCTTAGGAAAATTTGATGCTAAATCCGATGAAGGAATTTTTCTTGGTTATTCTTCGGTTTCTAAAGCTTTTCATATCTTCAATAAACGAATTTTAATTATAGAAGAATTCATTCATGTTGTTTTCAATGAGATTTCTGAAATCAAGAAAAATGATTTTGATGATGATGTTAATTTCGATTCTTTGAATTTAAATGAAACCCCTTCTCCAACTAGCAACTTGGATGCATCCACTTCTGAAACATCCTTACCCAAGGATTGGAAGTATATAGATGCTCATCCTAAGGAGCTAATCCTAGAAGATATATCTAAGGGGGTTCAAACATGTTCTTCTCTTAAAAATTTTTGTGCCAACGCCACTTTTCTCTCCCAAATTGAACTTAAATGTATTGACGAAGCCATGAAAGATGATTCATGGATTATCGCAATGCAAGATGAGTTAAATAAATTTGAGAGAAATGAGGTGTGGAAGTTTGTTCCTAGGCCAAATGACCATTTAGTTATTGGTACTAAATGGGTCTTTAGAAACAAGCAAGATAAATATAGTATCATGGTTAGAAACAAGGCTAGATTAGTAGCCAAAGGTTTCAACTAAGAAGAAGGCATCGATTACGAAGAAACCTTTGCTCCTGTGGCTAGATTAGAAGCCATAAGGATGCTCCTTGCCTATGGTAGTAATAATAATTTTAAGTTATTTCAAATGGATGTTAAAAGTGTTTTTCTTAATGGCTTTATTTCCGAAGAAGTTTATATTGAACAACCTTCTGGATTTGAAAATAATAGCCTCTCTAATTATGTGTTTAAATTAACTAAAGCTCTTTATGGTTTAAAACAAGCCCCAAGGGCTTGGTATAAGAGACTTAGTTCTTTTCTTATTGAAAATAATTTCACAAAAGGCAAGGTCGATACTATATTGTTTATCAAGAATTTTGAAAATAATTTTCTCATTGTTCAGATTTATGTTGATCATATTATCTTTGGTTCTACAAATGAATCTCTTTGTGAATCTTTTGCTAAAACTATGAGTCTTGAATTTGAAATGAGTTTGATGGGAGAATTAACCTTTTTCTTAGGCTTACAAATTAAGCAACTAAGAAATGGCATCTTTATTAGTCAAACTAAATATGCTTTAGATTTGCTAAAAAGATTTAATATGGAAAGCTCAAAAGCTATTAACACTCCTATGAGCACCTCCACTAAGTTAGAAGTTGATGAAAGTGGAGAAAACTTCGATCAAAAAACTTATAGGGGTATGATAGGAAGTTTACTTTACCTCACTGCAACTAGACCAGATATCAGTGTAGGACTTTGTGCTAGGTTTCAATCAAATCCTAAGATATCTCATCTCAAAGTGGTTAAAAGAATACTTAGATATCTTAAAAGTACCACAAATCTAGGATTATGGTATCAAAAAACCGGGAAGTTTGAGTTAATTGCTTATGCTGATGCGGATTTTGCTAGGTGTAGACTAGATAGAAAAAGCACATCAGGAACATGTCAATTTTTAGGACATGCTCTTATTGTTCGACATATACTTCTTCCGAAATAAAACCATTCAAGAAGGCACTTTTGACGTTCATTTGAAATAATTTAAAATTATTATTACTAGCATAGGCAAGGAGCATCCTAATGGCTTCTAATCTTGCCACAGGTGCGAAGGTTTCTTCATAGTCGATACCTTCTTCTTAGTTGAAACCTTTGGCCACTAATCTAGCCTTGTTTCTAACCATGATACCACATTCATCTTGCTTATTTCTAAAGACCCATTTAGTACCAATGACTAAATGGTCACTAGGTCTAGGAACAATCTTCCATACCTCATTCCTCTCAAATTGATTCAATTCCTCTTGCATTGCAAGGACCCAAGAATCATCTTTCAAGGCCTCATTAATGCATTTAAGTTTGATTTGAGAGAGAATGGCAGCATTAGCACAAAAATTTTTAAAAGAAGAATGAGTTTGAACCCCTTGTGATGTATCTCCTATAATTTGCTCTTTTGGATGAGCATCTACATACTTCCATTCCTTGGGTAAGGAGATTTTGGAAGAAGATGCATCCAAGTTGCTATTTTGAGGAGGGGGTTCTTTTAAATCCAAATTTTCAAATCCAATATCATCATCAAAATCATTTTTCTTTAACTCAAAAATTTCATTAAAAATTACATGAATAGACTCTTCTATAACTAAGGTTCTTTTGTTAAAAACACGAAAAGCCTTAGAAACGGAAGAGTAACCAAGAAAGATGCCTTCATCGGATTTAGCATCAAAATTTCCTAAGGCATCCTTTTCATTTAAAATAAAGCATTTGCAACCAAAAACTTTAAAATAAGAAACATTTGGTGTTTTGTTTTTCCATAATTCATAGGGAGTTTTTGATAGAGATAGTCTTATTAGAACCCTATTCATGATGTAGCAAGCCGTATTCACGGCTTCGGCCCAAAAATACTTGGGTAGACTATGTTCATTCAACATAGTTCTTGCTATTTCTTGTAGATTTTTATTTTTTCTTTCTACTACTCCATTTTGTTGAGGATTTCTTGGAGTAGAGAAGTTGTGGTTATATCCGTTAACTTCACAAAAATTTTGGAAATCGCAGTTTTGAAATTCGCCACCATGATCACTCCGAATTGATGAAATCATGAAACCTTTTTCGTTTTAAGCGAGTTTACAAAATTTAGAGAAACATTTGAAACAATCACTTTTATGAGCCAAGAAATAGGTCCAAGTGTATCTAGTATAATCATCTACAATTACAAAAGCGTATTTGCTTCCTCCTAGACTTGTCGTGTCAATTGGTCCAAATAAGTCCAAATGGATCAATTGTAATGGTCTAGTGGTACTAATTTGATTTTTTGGTTTGAAACTAGTTTTTATTTGTTTATCTAGTTGACACGCATCGCATACTTTGTCCTTAACAAACTTCATATTTGGAATCCCTCGTACTAATTCTCTAGATGAGATCTTAGATATTAGTTTCATGCTTGCATGGCCTAATCTCCTATGCCAAAGCCAAGCATCATCTTTTAAAGCGGAGAGGCACATTTCATTACCTAGTTCATCAAGATTGATGGTGTAGACATTATTTTGTTTTAATGCAATCATAGTCATGTTATTGTTTGGTTTTTCAATAATACACACATTTGATTCAAATCTAACGATATAACCTTTATCGCATAATTGACTAATACTCAAGAGATTATATTTCAATCCATCAACTAGTAATACATTATCAATAGAAAAGTTTAATTTGTTACCTATGGTTCCCTTGCCAATGATTTTGCCTTTGTTGTTGTCTCCGAAGGTGACATAACCTTCGTCTATGCTAGTGAGCTTGGAGAATTGGGATGGATCTCCGGTCATATGCCTTGAGCATCCACTATCAAGGAACCATCTCTTGCTCCTAGCTTGTGATGGTGTATGTTTCTACAAAAAAGGATTATTTTTAGGTACCCATTTACTTTTGGGTGCCTCAAAAACTGATCTAACTTGTTTATCATGTTGCATAGACTTGATCATGGTTCCTTTAGGAACCCAAATCAATTTGTTCGGACTAATTTTCTTGAATGGATATTGATAAGTTTTATGTCCATATTTGCAACAAAAGTTGCAATTGCTTTGGTGTTGAACATGTAAGATATGACCTTCAATGAAGGTGGTTGGATTTTGGTGAGAACTTCTCACAAATCCGATTCCACTTCTTTTAGGAACGTGACCCTTATTTATAAGGATCATGTTCAAAGACTTGCTACCAACCTCGAATTTCTTCAAGGTGTCCTTAAGTAGCAAGTTCTCCTTTTGGAGAGTTTCTAGATCATGGCATTTTATGCATGGAGCTAAACTATCATGATATTCAGTTTTTAATTTATCAAAATTACAAGTAAGACTATCATGCTCCTTTTTTAACAATTTGTATTTTCTACTAATTATTTTGCATTCATCAAATAACTCATGGAAGGCATTTAATAATTCATGATAAGATAAATCTGCATCAATTAAATTCGTTACCTCCTCTCCGATGGCCATTAGGGCGTAATGAGCAACTTGCTCAGTATTGGACTCCTCTTCTTCGGATGCGCTTGAATCATCCCACATTGCTTTGAGCGCCTTCTTCTTTGATGTTCTCTTTTTGGCTTGGGGACATTCATTTTTGAAATGCCCTGGCTTCTTGCATTCATAGCATATCACTTGGTCCTTTTTATGTTCAAGTTTGTTTTTGGTGTTATTTTTAAATTTGTTCTTTCTTATAAATTTTTTAAATTTTTGAGTCAAAAGTGCAATGTCATTGTCACTGTCCTCATCACTTGATGTTCCTTTCAAGTGGTCTTCTTGTGATTTGAGTGTCATATCCTTCCTGTTCTTTGGAAGGGGGTTCTCGAGCTCGTCATGAGCTTGACATGACATTTCGTAGGTCATTAGAGACCCAATAAGTTCTTCAAGAGGGAATGTTTTAAGGTCCTTGGACTCTTGAATGGCAGTAACTTTTGGATCCCAACTTTTAGGAAGGGATCTTAAGATTTTAGTTACTAGTTCAAAGTTAGAAAAATCTTTACCAAGAGCTTTGAGTCCATTGATGACATCCGTGAAACGGGTATACATGTCTCCGATGGACTCACTTGGTTTCATTCGGAAAAGTTCGTAAGAGTGCACAAGAATGTTGATTTTGGAGTCTTTCACTCGGCTAGTGCCTTCATGAGTGACCTCAAGAGTTCTCCAAATATCAAAAGCAGAATCACAAATTGAAACGCGATTAAATTCATTTTTGTCTAGAGCACAAAACAAGGCATTCATAGCCTTTGCGTTTAAAGCAAAAACTTTCTTCTCCGATTCATTCCATTCGCTCATCGGAAGAGAAGATTTTTGAAATCCATTTTCAACAATAGTCCAAAGCTCAAAATCCATGGAAATGAGGAAGATTCTCATACGTGTCTTCCAATACGTGTAATCCGACCCATTAAACATAGGTGGACGTGTAATAGAATGTCCCTCATGCATGCCGGAGTAAGCCATCTCTCTTGGGTATTAAACCAAATATGAGAGTGAGCCTTGCTCTGATACCAATTGTTAGGATCTGAGTGGCACTAAGAGGGGGGGTGAATTAGTGCAGCGGATTAAAACGTCGGTTTTGGAAACTTTTTCGTACGATAAAAACTGAACTCGGAAGTGCTTAACTTGAAAGTGTGTTCATAAATGTGTGCAGCAAAAGTAATAAGGAAGTAAAGCACTTATAAAGATTTGCAGTAAGGTAAAGTGCAATAAATAAATGCAAACCAGTGAACGTGCCAATTTTAAAGTGGTTCGGTCAAAATGACCTACATCCACTTGCGAAGCCTTCTTCGATGAGGCTCCCAACTTCCACTAGCAAATCACTTTGAAGGAGAAGGACAAATACCCCTCTTACAACCTTTACAAGTGATTCACACTCTTACAAAATTTCAGCAAGAAAGAAAGGGAGGTGAACACTCAAGCAATTTAAAATTAAGACTTGCTAAGGCTTTGCTAAGAATTTTTTTTCACTCTATTGCTTCTCAAAAAAAGTTGTAATCTCTGTTGAGAATTGAGGGCTATTTATAGGCCTCAAGAGGATTCAAATTTGGGCTCCAAAATTTGAATTCTCTTCGGTTCCCGAAGCTAGCGGTGCCACCGCCAGTTAGTGGCGGTGCCACCGCCTGTCAGTTCTAACACTGACATTGTACTGGGCAGTGCCACCGCCTGGCTCTCGGGTGCTAGGCGGTGCCACCGCCTAGACCGACGGTGCCACCGCCTAGCTCTCGGGTGCTGGGCGATGCCACCACCCAGTATGGCGGTTCCACCGCCCGACCTTATTGGTTACTAGTTGGGCTTTAAGTCCGACCCAAACCAGGTTTCATTTTGGGCCCAGTTGGCCCCTAATCAAGATATAGGATTATTTCTTAATCCTAACCTTAATTACATGCATACTACGTAACTAAAAAACATAATCCTAAGCAAGTTTTTAACCGGCGAACTTCAAGTCTTGTTTCGGCGAGCTTTCCGGCGATCTTCCAGCGGACTTCCGATACGCCCTTGGATTTCCTCCGACGGACTCCCAGTTGGCTCCCGATCTTGTGGCGAAATCAATGAGTAGCCGAGCCTTCTCAGTGATCTCTGCGAACCTCCGATGATCTCTTCGGCGGACTTCCGAAAACTTTGACAAGTCCCCGATTTCTTCTTGTTTGGTTCCGGCAACATCTCCGACGAATCTTCGGACTCTCAAACACTCATCGAATTTGATTCTGGTAGACTCGCTTTATGTCTTCAAGCTTTCGTAGTTAATCCTGTATACTTATCTCAACATATGGATTAGATAAAATATGACAATTGACTTCATCATCAAAATCCGAGATTCAACCCGTGAGAACCTGCCTCAACCCTCCCCCAACCTCTCTAAAGCCTCATTCCAACATTTAGAAGCCTTGGAAAGGGATTTTTGTTGGTCCAAGCTCTCCATCTTTCAAGAAATTCTCCATAAGGTAAAACCTGAAATTTTCTTCTTCCTCTTTTCATTATTTTCCCTACCCTTTATAGTTTCATATTTTTGATCCATCATCTTGTCTAGATAATGGCTCCTAAGATATCAAAAGGGAAAAGGATTGTAGGAGATTCATATGACCAAAATCTTTTTAAATCTAAAGAAGTAGCACTTAGATTTTCAAATTTCGAAACAAGAACTATACATAAGGGTAAACACGTTGATCTAAATGAACTAGGAAACCTAGAACCCATTAGGTGGTTTGCACATTTAGAAGCCTTACCTCTCCTACAAATCAATGAACCAATTTATCCTAGGTTAGTTAGGCTATTTTATGCAAACTTGTGTGTAGACAACGAAAGCCTAAGTACTTACCTTTTAGGAATACAGATTAGAATCTTTGACAGCACTATTTGTGAATTAATTGGACTCACTGAAAAAGATAAGGGTTGTTATTTTAGAGGTAAATGGGATGTAAATGTAATCGGAGCAACTTACTTCGAAGCCATAGAAACTATTTTTGCAAATTCGAACCTCGGAATACTACCCAAGAGTTGCGAACACTTACTACCCTTTAACTCTAAAATTCTTCATCACATCATAATAAGCATCATATTTCCTAAACAATTTCATCTTGATGAAATAAGTCAAATAGAGATAAGCACAATGTATTGGATTATGACCGGTCAACATAACTGCTTTGGATACTCAATCCGGCAACACATGAAGGATATTATAGCTACAGACGGTATGTTATCATATAGGGGGTTAATCACACGACTTATACTTGCCCATGACATTAGTATCCCACCCGATGAAGACACAATTCAAAGTGATCGATATAACATCATCAACATAAATCTATTGAAAAGACTTAGATGCACTTTTAGTAATAGTATATGGGTGAGGCAACCTAGAAGGACTGATCTAATTCCCCTACCAGTAGAACACCCTGAAACACCAATTCTTAGGGGAAATGAATCTCGTCCTCCTAATCCCTTTGGCACAGCACCTTCAGCTCCTGCTTCATCCTCTGAAGAACTCATTTTGGCAGAATTGTATCAGATCAAATCACAACAAAACCAACTCAAAACATAGCAAGAGCAGATTCAAACTCAGCAATTTTGAATTTTACAGGAACTACGACAAATGAATCAAAAAATAGATGTCCTGTATCAGCACTTTGCATTTCCTCCTAAAGATTAATCAATGTATCTTTTATCTTGACATGCGATCTTTGTCATCTTCTTTCCTTGAATGAATGTTGAACCTTCTTTTGCAATGTATTTTGAATGAATGCTGAAACTTCTTTTGCGATGTATTTTGAATAAAAGATAAATTTTTATATTATGGATTATTTTTTTGACTAAATTCTATAGTAATGCTGAATTCCTTTGCTTTAATAATCACAAATTATATGCTTAAAGTCACTCTCCTTTTTGTTGATGACAAAGGGGGAGAAATATGGTAAATTGATAATTGTTATGCTATGATTGCCATATTTTCACTATTTAATGTTTGCATTATGTTAAGATATCAAAAGCTTAAATCATAATTTTATATGTTGATATCTTGCTATGATCACTATCATTCACGTTTGAAATATAAAACTCAAAAATGGTTGTCAAGTCTTTACATCATTTTCAGAAAGATACATCATAATAGGAATCATGATGGGAGTATTGATAAGGTTTAACTTATCAATATGTCTCTTGAATTCAAAAATGACTTATCTCAAGAATGACTTATCTCAAGTATGGCATATAGATAGGGGGAGTTAAGGTTAACTCTATTATCAATTGATTGTCATCATTAAAAAGGGGGAGATTATTGAATCTCGGATTTTGATGATGAAGTCAATTGTCATGTTTTATCTAATCCATATGTTGAGATAAGTATGCAGGATTAACTACGAAAGCTTGAAGACATAAAGCGAGTCTACCGGAATCAAGTTCGATGGGTGTTTGAGAGTCCGAAGATTCGTCGGAGATGCTGTCGGAACCAATTAAGAAGAAATCGGGGACTTGTCGGAGTTTTCGGAAGTCCGCCGAAGAGATCATCGGAGGTTCGTAGAGATCACCGAGAAGGCTCAGCTACTCGTTGATTTCGCCACAAGATCGGGAGCTAGTTGGGAGTCCGTTGGAGGAAATCCAAGGGCGTATCGGAATTCCACCGGAAGATCGCCGGAAAGCTCGCCGGAACAAGACTTGAAGTTCGCCGGTTAAAAACTTGCTTAGGATTATGTTTTTTAGTTACGTAGTTTGCATATAATTAAGGTTAGGATTAAGAAATAATCCTATATCTTGATTAGGGGCCAACTGGGCCCAAAATGAAACCTGGTTTGGGTCGAACTTAAAGCCCAACCAGTAACCAATAAGGTTGGGCGGTGGCACCGCTAGCTTCGGGAACCGAAGATAATTCAAATTTTGGAGCCCAAATTTGAATCCTCTTGAGGCCTATAAATACCCCTCAATTCTCAGCAGAGATTACAACTTTTTTTGAGAAGCAATAGAGTGAAAAAAAAGTCTTAGCAAAGCCTTAGCAAGTCTTAATTTCAAATTGCTTTAGTGTTCACCTCCCTTTCTTTCTTGCTGAAATTTTGTAAGAGTGTGAACCACTTGTAAAGGTTGTAAGAGGGGTATTTGTCCTTCCCCTTCAAAGTGATTTGCTAGTGGAAGTTGGGAGCCTCATCGAAGAAGGCTTCGCAAGTGGATGTAGGTCATTTTGACCGAACCACTTTAAAATTGGCGCGTTCACTGGTTTGCATTTATTTATTGCACTTTACCTTATTGCAAATCTTTATAAGTGCTTTACTTCCTCATTACTTTTGCTTCACACATTTACGAACATGCTTTCAAGTTAAGCACTTCCAAGTTCAGTTTTTATCGTACGAAAAAGTTTCCAAAACCAACGTTTTAATCCGCTGCACTAATTCACCCCCCCTCTTAGTGCCGCTCCGATTCTAACACTTGTTTCCTAGTCATCTAAGAAATAAAACTTGGTTGCACTATCAACAACCGAAGCTGAGTATATTGTAGCTAGTGCATGCTGTGCACAAGTTGTATGGATGAAAAATACCTTAGAAGATTATAAAGTTCATCTTAAAAATATTCCCATTAAATGTGATAACACAAGTGCTATATGTTTAACAAAGAATCTCATTCAACACTCAAGAACAAAATATATTGATATTAGACATCACTTTATACGAGATCATGTCACTAATCATGATGTAGTTATAGAGTTCATTGATACTAAACATCAACTAGCTGATATTTTACAAAGCCTTTAAGTAAAGAACAATTTGATTTCATTAGAAGAGAATTAGGAATGTTAATGTGTCCGAATGCATAAACTTATTAAAATTATTTTTCGGATGTTCTTGATTCAATGATCAAATCACTTAATTGCTATGATGATTTTACACGATTACATGCCTTAATAACATGTTGGAAATTATGTGTTTTGGATATAAAAATTTTCATAATAATAAGCATATTTTATCTTCATGATTGTGTTTGAAAATATATAGCAAAACCTTGTCCAAATGCATGAAAGTGTTACATTTTATTTTCGGATTTTCTTGATCCTAACGATACATTATTCTCTTCCGGACTTAATGCAGCTTTCATAAGCATATGTCATATAGAGTTTAATTCATATCATGATTTTTGACATATAAAATCAAATGCATATCTCATAAACTTATCATGTGAAAAATATTTTTTTTGAGAAGCAATAGAGTGAAAAAAAAGTCTTAGCAAAGCCTTAGCAAGTCTTAATTTCAAATTGCTTTAGTGTTCACCTCCCTTTCTTTCTTGCTGAAATTTTGTAAGAGTGTGAACCACTTGTAAAGGTTGTAAGAGGGGTATTTGTCCTTCCCCTTCAAAGTGATTTGCTAGTGGAAGTTGGGAGCCTCATCGAAGAAGGCTTCGCAAGTGGATGTAGGTCATTTTGACCGAACCACTTTAAAATTGGCGCGTTCACTGGTTTGCATTTATTTATTGCACTTTACCTTATTGCAAATCTTTATAAGTGCTTTACTTCCTCATTACTTTTGCTTCACACATTTACGAACATGCTTTCAAGTTAAGCACTTCCAAGTTCAGTTTTTATCGTACGAAAAAGTTTCCAAAACCAACGTTTTAATCCGCTGCACTAATTCACCCCCCCTCTTAGTGCCGCTCCGATTCTAACACTTGTTTCCTAGTCATCTAAGAAATAAAACTTGGTTGCACTATCAACAACCGAAGCTGAGTATATTGTAGCTAGTGCATGCTGTGCACAAGTTGTATGGATGAAAAATACCTTAGAAGATTATAAAGTTCATCTTAAAAATATTCCCATTAAATGTGATAACACAAGTGCTATATGTTTAACAAAGAATCTCATTCAACACTCAAGAACAAAATATATTGATATTAGACATCACTTTATACGAGATCATGTCACTAATCATGATGTAGTTATAGAGTTCATTGATACTAAACATCAACTAGCTGATATTTTTACAAAGCCTTTAAGTAAAGAACAATTTGATTTCATTAGAAGAGAATTAGGAATGTTAATGTGTCCGAATGCATAAACTTATTAAAATTATTTTTCGGATGTTCTTGATTCAATGATCAAATCACTTAATTGCTATGATGATTTTACACGATTACATGCCTTAATAACATGTTGGAAATTATGTGTTTTGGATATAAAAATTTTCATAATAATAAGCATATTTTATCTTCATGATTGTGTTTGAAAATATATAGCAAAACCTTGTCCAAATGCATGAAAGTGTTACATTTTATTTTCGGATTTTCTTGATCCTAACGATACATTATTCTCTTCCGGACTTAATGCAGCTTTCATAAGCATATGTCATATAGAGTTTAATTCATATCATTGATTTTTGACATATAAAATCAAATGCATATCTCATAAACTTATCATGTGAAAAATATTTTTTTTGAGAAATGGATTTGATGAAATGATTCTTTCTTATAAATTCCTTCTTGAAAAAGGAAGATTTTTTTTTTTTTGCAAGGATTTGATTCACATACATATCTTGATCCTTGTAAAAATAAAATGTGAATTAAATCTCTTATTAATTTTAACTTCATTCGAGTAATCTCACAAATGGCTTTCCTCCTTCATGCAAACAGATAATTCCAAATAAAAAGGAAGAAGTAATCTCAATGTTATGTTTTTCTTGAGATGCTTGTATAATCGGTATCCTATCACTCATTGTCGAAAAATGACATAAACCTAGTTATGGCATGAATCATTACCGCACTTATGTTTAAAATTTGTTTATATCGTTCTCCTTTTTGTTGATGACAAAGGGGGAGAAATATATGAATTAATGCTATGAGTACCATATTTGAATTTGAATTATGTTAAGATATCAAAAGAAGCTTGCATCGAAATATATGGTAAATTGATGATAGAAATGTTATGATTGCCATATTTGCATTATGCCATATATGCATCATGTTAAGATATCAAGAACTTGCATCGCAATTTTACATGTTGATATCTTGCCATGTGATGAAATGCTATGATTGCTAAACACTTGAAATGCTTGCGTTATGTTAAGATATCAAAAGCTTACATCGCAATTTTACATATTGATATCTTACCATATGATGAATTACTACCATTACTATCATTCACACTTGAAATGTAAGACTTGAAAATGGATGTCAAGCCTTGACATCATTTTCAGAGAGATACATCATGATAGGAATCATGATGGGAGTATTGATAAGGTTAAATGATCTTAACTTATCAATATGTCTCTTGAATTCAAAGACTTTGAATTCAAGAATAACTTATCTCGAGTATGACATATAGATAGGGGGAGTTAACGTTAACTCTGTTATTAATTGATTGTCATCATCAAAAAGGGGAAGATTGTTGAATCTCGGATTTTGATGATGAAGTCAATTGTCATTTGTTATCTAATCCATATGTTGAGATAAGTGTACAAGATTAACTACAATGAAAGTAAGACATGTAGCAGGAGTTGCGCTGGAGTCAAGACTATGATCACGTTAGGAGTTTGAGAGTTCGACGGAAGTCCGGACGGTCATCGGAGATTCTACGAGAACAAATCTGAGAAGTCCAAGAGTTTGCCAAAAAAGCTCATCGGAACTCGCCAAGTGGATTGTTGCAAGTCCAGGAGTTTGCCGAAAGTCTGCCGAAGCATCGTCGAGGGTTCATCATATGTTCGTCGGAAGTTCGCCGGAAGCTCACCGGAAGAAGCGATTGACGCACTAGAGCAAACTGTAGTATAAATATCTTAAAATATCATAGTTAGCATGATGATTAAGTTAGAAATGGGAGGTGATCCCAATAACTTAATCTTAGGGCAATTGGGCCCTTGACAGACCCAACTTGGGCCAAATAGATCAGCCCATTCGGACCCAGATTTCCTCGTCGGCAGTGGCATTGCCTGGGTTGGCGATGGCACCGCCTAGGAGCTCAGGAAAGCTAGGTGGTGGAACTACCCATGTCAGGCAGTGGCACCGCCTGGGCTCAATCTCCGAGTGAGGCAGCGGCACCGCTTGGGCTCAGTCTCCGAGTGAGGCTGGGCGGTGGTACTGCCCCTGTCAGGCGGTGGTACCGCCCGAGCTCGGTCTCCGAGCTTTATCAGGCGGTAGTACCGCCAGGACCCCGGAAATTCGGGATATGACATTTTTTAGCTCCAAATTCAAACCAGTTTGGGGCCTATATATACCCCACCCTTTCCTACATGAAAGGGCTCCGAAAGCTTGATCTTACTCTGTGATTTTTAGAGCTCAAAAGTGTTGTAAAGGGCAAAACTTCTTCTCCCACTTTTCTTCCAAGTTTTGATCATTCAAGAGAGGAGTGAAAAATCTGTAAGGGTTGTCTCCTAAGCTTGTCAAAAGGAGTGAAATTGTAAAAGGGTGATTGGCCTTTGCCTATTGAAGGAAGGCCTATAGTGGACGTCGATGACCTCATCGGAGGAGGAAGCCAAAAGTGGATGTAGGTCAAGATTGACTGAACCACTCTAATGTTGAATCTCATATTTTGATAATGAAACCACTTGATATGCGTTTATGATTTAATATGCATTTTGAGTGACGTAGGATACTTCGATCAGGATAAGACAATTAAAGTAGGAAAATCATGTTGGGCCGGAGGAACATGTCAGAAGATTGGAAGTCGGGCCTGTGGATCGGTCGACGTATCGACAGAAGGCTTCGGACCGTGGATTCAGGCATCAGGCCAAGAAGAGTGGGTATTGCACCAAGGATATTGAAGTTGTGGAGTCAACTACCTGATTGGGCAATAGGCTGCAAGAGAGGACGATGCGTCGAAGAATCGGACGAAGCATCGAGGGACCAATGACATGACCGGACAACTTGATTAATGCTTAGTATTAATTGTCTAGATCAAAGTTTGTTTTACATGTGTAGGATTAACTACTATAGCAAGGCATGGAGCAAAATGAAGTCTCGGAGTCAAGGATATGATCACATTGGGAGTTCGAGAGTTCGTCAGAAGTCCGGACATTCGTCGGAAGTTCTGGAGGAACTAGCCGAGAAGTCTTGGAGCTTGCTAGAGAAGCTCGTCGGAACTCACCAAGAAGATCGTCGTGAAGTCTAGGAGCATGCCAAGAGTCCGCCGGAGCATCACCGAGGGTTCGTCGGATGTTCGCCGGAAGTTCGCCGGAAGCTCGCCGGAAGAATAAACATAGGGGCTAGCAAATGTCTTAAGATTTCGTAGTTAGCACGTAATTGGGCTTGTATTTGGGCCAATCCAATTAGGGGCTAGCTAGGCCCATGTAAAAACTATGTTGGGCCCAATAAGAGGCCCAAATAGTGCCCAAAGAAGTCTCATCGTCGTGGCACAGTCTTCGAGACTATGTCTGCGGTGGTACCGCCAGTCTAGGCAATTGTACCGCCCCTGGCAGGGTGCCAGGCGATGGTACCACCAGTCTGGGTGGTGGTACTGCCCAGCACAGCCCCCCAGGCGGTGGTACCGCCAGACCTAGGTGATGGTACCGCCCAAGACAGTGTCAGTTAAACTAACACTAGACGGTGGTACCACCCAGCATAGGCGGTGGTACCACCCGTACCCAGGGAAACCGGGATGGGAAAGATTTAGGCTCCAAGTTTGAATCAACTTGAAGCCTATAAATACCCCTCCCATCTCTGGTTAAAATATACAAGCACAGAGAGTCTAAAAGAAAAGAAACGCTGCTGCAATCTCTTTAGAATTCTCTCCTCTACTCTAAGTGTTGGATTTCTATAAGAGAGGAGTGTGAGTGCTTGTAAGGGTTATCTCCTAAACCCGGTAAAAAGAGAAGAGGGGTGTAAAAGGTGATTGGCCTTCGCCTATTGAAGGAAGGCTTCTAGTGGACATCGGTGACCTCGTCGGAGGAGGAAGCCAAAAGTGGATGTAGGTTAAGATTGACCGAACTACTCTAAATCTCGGTTTGCATTTACTTTCTGTTATTTATCTTAACTGCAAACTGCCTTCTTTACTTTATATCAAATACGTTTCCGTAAGCTTTCAAAGTTAAGATCTTTACGAAAAGGTTTTCATCGAAAATGATTTTTATCGAACGAAGTTTTAATAGAGACGTGATTTTACTGTTACACTAATTCACCCCCCCCCCCCCCCCCCCCCCCTCTTAGTGCCGACCCTAATCCTAACAATTGGTATCAGAGCCATGGTTTTCTACTTTTGTTTAACACCCAAATAGAAATGGCTCTTTTCGGCTTTCAAGAGGGTTACTCTCTCATACGTCCTCCCTTTTTCAATGGGACGGACTACAGTTATTGGAAAATTCGAATGAGAGTTTTCTTGCTTTCGTTGAATCTCGATTTATGGAATTTAGTCGAAAATGGTTTTCAAATGTCTTCTCTTCTAATAACCATTGGAATGATTTGGAGAAGAAGACGTTTTCTCTAAATGCTAAGGCTATGAATGCCTTATTTTGCGCCAGAGTTTAATCGGGTTTCTTTGTGCGAAATGGCTTTCGATATTTGGCATACTCTTGAAATCACATACGAAGGCACAAGTAGTGTAAAAGATACTAAAGTAAATTTTTTGATGCACGATTTTGAAATATTTTATATGAAACCAAGCGAAACCATTGGAATGATTTGGAGAAGAAGACGTTTTCTCTAAATGCTAAGGCTATGAATGCCTTATTTTGCGCCAGAGTTTAATCGGGTTTCTTTGTGCGAAATGGCTTTCGATATTTGGCATACTCTTGAAATCACATACGAAGGCACAAGTAGTGTAAAAGATACTAAAGTAAATTTTTTGATGCACGATTTTGAAATATTTTATATGAAACCAAGCGAAACCATTGGAATGATTTGGAGAAGAAGACGTTTTCTCTAAATGCTAAGGCTATGAATGCCTTATTTTGCGCCAGAGTTTAATCGGGTTTCTTTGTGCGAAATGGCTTTCGATATTTGGCATACTCTTGAAATCACATACGAAGGCACAAGTAGTGTAAAAGATACTAAAGTAAATTTTTTGATGCACGATTTTGAAATATTTTATATGAAACCAAGCGAAACCATTGGAATGATTTGGAGAAGAAGACGTTTTCTCTAAATGCTAAGGCTATGAATGCCTTATTTTGCGCCAGAGTTTAATCGGGTTTCTTTGTGCGAAATGGCTTTCGATATTTGGCATACTCTTGAAATCACATACGAAGGCACAAGTAGTGTAAAAGATACTAAAGTAAATTTTTTGATGCACGATTTTGAAATATTTTATATGAAACCAAGCGAAACCATTGGAGACATGTACACTCGTTTTACGGATGTCGTCAATGGTTTAAAAGCTCTTGGTAGAGGCTTTCAAATTTTAAACTTGTTAACAAGATTTTACGATTGCTTTCTAAAACTTGGGATTCAAAAGTAACCGCTATACAGGAATCAAAAAATTTGAATACCTTTTTGATCAAAGAACTCATAGGGTCTTTGATGACTTATGAAATGACGTGCAATGCATATAATGAACATGATGAACAAAACCACCTTCCAAAGAAGAGGAAGGACTTGGTACTTAGAATATTTAAAGACCATTCGAGCATAAGCTCAAGTGATGGTGAACTTGAACTAATCACTAAGAAATTTAAAAAGTTCATGAAACAAGAATTAAAGAACAAGAACATAAAGAATGCAAGAAGAAGAAGAACAACAAAAAGACTTGCTTTGAATGCAAGAAAAAGAACACAAAGTGGGATGAATCGAGCTCCTTTGAAGATGAGGAGAAAATCAAGAAAGGCGAGCTGACAAACTACGCCTTAACGGCTTTCGACATTGAGGTAATCAAAAAGCTTTTAGTATATTTTGAAATTAAATAATATTTTTCATGAGTTATTTTTAATTTAGTTTAGTTATTTTTTTTGAAAATTGCATGTTTAATAATGAAAATGCAAAAATTAGGAATCATGCTTATCATTCTAGTAATTTTAAAAATAATCATGAAAATTGTATGTTTATGATAAACAAAATAATTTTGATTAAAAATACCTTATGAAATCATGTTTGATTTGAAGTAATGCATAATGATGTAATGAAAATATTAAATATTTTGATACAATGATTGATGATTTTATGCATGAAATTTGAAAGTTACACATGATGATTTTTGTGATTTATTGGTCTTGATGGTTTTATGACGAAATTCATTTTTCGATCCTAAACGTTGATGCATGTTTTTATTTGACATAAATGAAAAAAGCATGCTAACATGAAATCAATCACTTAAAATGAAATACTTAAAAAATATATATATATATTATCATTGAAATCATGAATCTACTTATGTTATGAATTTTGTGAACCATGAAAATGATTTTGATGATTTGAATTTGAAATGAGTTTTATCAAAATCATGATCTTGATTTCTTGAAATAACATGAGATTTCCTTTGATGGTCATTTTGATTATTTAAAAGGAGATTTGTCAAAATAATTCATGGAATTTTGGATTCGTGACTTGATCCTTCGTTTGTTTATGAGATGGTTGAAATCTTTGTACCTTTGAATTCTTCCCTTCTCCTTTCGATTTTTGAATTTGTGCATGTTATATGTTGAAGATTTGAAACCATGTTTTGATATCATGCATACCCAAGAAATGTTGATTTGACAAATTGAATGAATTGAAAATGAATGATGATTTTTTCTCTTGAATATAACTTGTGATATTTTTTTTATGAATCATCATCTTGATTTCTCGATATTCGATACATGAAATTTTATTATGAATCAAGATTTTTCATTAATCAATCTCCTAAGATTTTCTTTTGATTATTTATAAGGAGGTTTTTCAAAAAGAAATCATGTCTTTTGGTATTCACATGTTCTAACCTTTCATGATATGATTTTTATGCAATTCCTTGTATTCATGAAATGTTTATCAAATCACCCAATTATTTTCTTTTTAATATTCTTCATGTAATGATATAAAATTATGCATGAATTACTCTTGATACTATTTTGATGCATACAAATGAAAAGTTATGATCATGCATGGTAGGATGAAATTTGACAATTTGATACCATCATGATGTGAAATATTTATGATTTGGAATGATGCATGCAATGATGAAATATTCATAATAAAATAATTATTTTGACATTCATGACATGAATTTTCATCTATGCTATTTACCTTTATCATAATTTAGAAATTGACGTAAAGGGTCTTCTTTGCTTTTTGACAATGACAAAGGGGGAGCAAAACGTGCTAGAAAGCAAATTTGCTAGCTCGCACAATTCAAGTAGAAAGCAAAAATTACACTTCTCAAAAGAGAAGAAATTGCTATCTTGAACATCACCAAAAATTTGCTAGCTTGCAAATTGCATGGAGAAAGAAGTGTTATCATGCCTATCTCAAGAAGCAAAACATGTCAACTTGCACATCCTTGTATGTTGTAAAACTTGCTAAATTTTCTAGCTTACAAATTGCATGATGATAAAACTGCATATTATGTTTTCATGCAACGAGTTGAACTTGTATTCCAAACACATAAGAGTTGGAACTTCTCCTTTTTGTTGATGACAAAGGGGGAGAAGTATGATGACATGATATGTTATGCATAAGTTTATGATGACATGTTGCTTGGATTTTTGAATCCAAGAGTTTCTATCAAAAAGCCATATTGATAGGGGGAGTTTGTTTGAACTCCGGGAGTTAAGGTTAACTCCGTCATCACGTACTTGTCCTCATTAAAAAGGGGGAGATTATTGAATCTCATATTTTGATGATGAAACCACTTGATATGTGTTTATGATTTAATCTGCATTTTAAGTGACATAGGATACTTCGATCAGGATGAGACAATTAAAGTAGAAAAATCATGCTGGGCCAGAGGAACATGTTAGAAGATTAGACGTTGGGCCGGTGGATCAGTCAACGTATCGACAGAAGACTTAGGGATGTGGATTCGGGCATTAGGCCAAGAAGAGAGGGTATTTCACCAAGGATATCGGAGTTGCGGAGTCAACTGGCCGATTGGGCAATAGGCCGCAAGAGAGGACGATGCGCCGAAGAATCGGACGAAGTGTCGAGAGACCAATGACATAACCAGACAACTTGATTAATGCTTAGTATTAATTGTCTAGATCAAAGTTTATTTTACATGTGCAAGATTAACTCGATAGCAAGGCATGGAGCAAAATGAAGTCTCGGAGTCAAGGACGCGATCACGTTGGGAGTTCAAGAGTTCGTCAGAAGTCCGGACATTCGTCGGAAGTTCTAGAGGAACTAGCTGAGAAGTCTTGGAGCTTGCCAGAGAAGCTCATCGAAACTCACCAAGAAGATCATCGTAAAGTCCAGGAGCATGCCGAGAGTCCACCGGAGCATCGCCGAGGGTTCGTCGGATATTCGCCGGAAGTTCGCTGGAAGCTCACCGGAAGAATAGACATAGGGACTTGTTTAGCTTAGCAAATGTCTTAGGATTTCGTAGTTAGCACGTAATTGGGCTTGGATTTGGGCCAACCCAATTAAGGGCTAGCTAGGCCCATGTAAGAACTGTGTTAGGCCCAATAATAGGCCCAAACAGTGCCCAAAGAAGTCTCACCGTCGTGGCATAGTCTTCGAGACTATGTCAGGCGATGGTACCGCCCCTAGCAGGGTGCCAGGCAGTGGTACCGCCCAACATAGCCCCCTAGGCAGTGGTACCGCCAGACTTGGGCGGTACCACCGCCCAAGACAGTGTCAGTCAAACTGACACTATGTCACGGACAAACTTCAAAATAGGATGTTTGATGTAATGCTTATGTATGTCTGTGTCTTTTGGTAAGTTCATGCTTTAAACAGCATGTAGAGGGACGGCTGAAGGCTTAATAGTCCCATTTTAGTTCGGTCTGTAGTGGACCATTTTACCCCTTTTATTGTGTAACTGTTCAGAGCTTGTAAAGTTTGTTTGTAATTTGCATTGTCTAAGAAGTGTTTCCGGAGATGATTGCTTGTGGATCCCGAGTGAGGCGTTTTCTCTAACCCGTTTTCTCTTTTGTAGGTCCTAAGGGACCATGGGAGGTTTCGGGGAGGCTGACTTTTGCGAACGGACACGCAAGAGTGCCGCACGACTTAGGCAAAACCAGCTAAGTCCATGATAGATGGTATCAAAGCGGGACAAGCACTCATAAAAACACTTAGCATGCAAACGTGGGGGACCTAGCGGGGCTGCATTGAGGGCAGCCAGCACACGCGACCGTTTTGAGGAAAACGAGCATGGAGATGTAGGGAAATAGAGTCGCTAAGAGGAGCGAGCATCTGAGATTGGCATTCAGAGGAATGGCCAGCCCTTCGCGTGAGAGGCACCACGAGGACGAGCAAGCTGGAATGAGTTGCTCAGCGACCGAAAGAGTTGTGCAAAGCTCACAGAGGTGAGGGGAATTGCTAACTCAAAAAATTCGGTAAGGGCTTGTATGTGGATGATGGAATGTTCGTGACCATCCCAAGGCGACCGAAACTCGGCTCCATGGAGCATTGAAACTTTCTCTTCGGCATGTGAAGGATACGTCCGTAGGAGGCTGAAGTGTGCAGGGAGTTCAGCATGTTGCTAGGCCTTGAGTGGTGCAGTAGGAGCTGTATTGACGTGGAGTTGCAATCTAGCAAGTGTGTTTGCAGGAGGCAGAACAATGCGCAGTTTTTTCAGCAAATCGGAGTAGTCCAAGGGGATGGTGGTCTCCGAAATGAAGAGAGATGTTGCTCCAACGGGATGGATATCCAGGAGGGATAAATCCTGACTCTCCAGAGGGAGAATCACGTGCAATAGACTGCACATGTTGAGGAGTAGTACCTCAAAAACAACAACTTCACGAAGCTCAATGGACCGAGCGAGCGGCGAGAAGTCGTCGTATGATCTCGCTTGAGAGAATACATTGGTGGATGCATTGCGAGATCAAGTGGGGGAGCAACCCAAAACAACACAAATGAAGGCACACTTGGAGTCGATATAGAGATCAGACTCAAGGGAGGGCTGACCCGTGGAATGGTGGGCGCGAGGGCCACCATCAACTCAATGACAAAAACGAGGAGCGAAGCAACTTGGGTGTAACTTAGCGAAGTACCCAAGCCGCATGAAGTGAGCCGGCATAGAAGATGGAACATGGAACGGAGGCGCAGAGCTTTCCTTAGACAAAGGTCAAGGACATGAACTCCTATAGAGGCAAGAGTAGGATCATGTTGTTCCATGGGTCCTTTATTTCTGATAGAGCGGACTCGTATTGCATGGTGCCAAAGACGAAGGGAGCTTCTAGGCACATGCACCTTATCTCGAAGAAGCATTTGATGGAGGAACTGAGGTAACTCAGCTTGCGGAGGCAAAGTTGGGTTCAGAAGGCCTTGGCACGGGGCAAGAGGACGCAGAGGCGGGTACTCTTGAAGAATATGCCACAGTGTTGCCATTCAAGTTGCCATGAAAGGGAGCGGTGCACAGCGGAGATTATGCTGGTAGGGGCAGAGGCCCAGGATCCAAACAATGGTGCACTAATTGCAGCGAAGTCGGTGGACTTCGGGAGCTACTAGGCGATGGACTGTCCTAGAGCGGTGCTTCGTCTAGGTGTGACCCAAGAGCGGGTGGACGAAGGTCGATTGCCAAAGGAGCGAACACAATCGAAAGTGGAAGAGGCCCTGCAATGTGGTGGCAGAGACCACAAATGGAGGGACTACAATTTGAGTTCATTCCACAAGGATCAGAAGGCAATAGAGATGTCACCAGGAGGCGACATGGTGCAGCGGATCGTGGTGGAACAGTTCGTGGCAATGCGATACACACGGTTAAAGTCCCGTGAGGGACTTTATCATATGGAGGTATGATCAGGAGCTATTGGCAGCTCCACTTCGGTGAACAACACGATGACAAGGACTATGGATTCAAGGAGTGAGGGCCATGGTACCGCAGAGGCAGGTCTTTTGTGCGTGCATCAAATTTTTGCATCGGATGAAAGCCTTGGTCATCAGCATATGGGGGCTGTGTTCCACCAAGGAAAAAGTTCGAATGCAAGTGCCAGTGAGTCCCATGAGAGGGACTTGATCATGCAGAGGTATGATCGAAGCAAGTTGGAGAGTTGGACTACTCCAGAGCCCATATTCGCTTAAGGGAGCCCGGCAAGTCAGAGGACAAGGTCGAGTAAGCGAACGTTGCTACCAAGGAAGCTAAGAAGAACAGAATCGGTGCAAACCCTATAACGTGATGGCAGAGACCATGCATAGGAGTTGCTGTCTGTCTTTCCATCGACCAAAGGGATCTGCTTGGAGAACACAGAGGTGTTGAAGCAGGGGGGGTCGAAAGGGGCGAGGAAGCGACGATGAGTCCAGAGGGACTTAGCTACCCAAAATCAAGCATCGGTTAGAATGGAGGTAGACTTAGAGGAGTGCCATAGAGGCATATCTACCGATCGTGAAGAAAGGGATACAGATGTGAGGCGACGGATAGGAGAGCCATGGGCATGGCAGCGCCATGGTACCACAAAGGTAGGACTTCCGTGGAGTCATCGATCCCTTGCTCTCATAAAGGGAGAGTGCTTAGTCATGAATGGGGCCGAGAAGGTGGAGAATGTGGAGGTAAACTCCAAGTACCAAGACAAGGCTGAAGGGCAGAGGCCAAGGAACTTCATAAGACCGGTGTCAACGAGCTTCTCATCAAGATTACCGAAAGTGAAGGACTTCGGGTTGTGCAAAGAGTGCATGACCAAGGAACGAAGCAGGCAGTACGTGGTGCTATACCTTTGCTACTCAGTGGAGCAGGCGGCAGGGTTGATGGAGAAGACGGTACAATCCCAGAGGCGACCAAAACTATTAGAGACTTACTCCAAGTTGGGGTGAAAACTTCCTGCATTCCAGAAGTTTGATGGTACTGAGAAGGTGAATCATAGTAGCTAACTCAATGCAAGGAGTGCAAACACTTCGAGTGCTTCAGAAGTGTGAGCAAAGAGTAGGCGAAGGCCAGTAACCAGCTCGATGCATGGAGTACAACCCTTGAGAAGGCAGGCGAAGTCAAGTAACCATTGCCTTCTCAACTCTTAAGAGAATGGGCGAAACCGAGTACCCCAATTCTCTTATCTATCCAGTAGAGGAGCTCTACACAGGTTCAAAGGCCCTTCGAAGATATTAGAAGACAATAGTTGTCAAATCCTCACCAATGGTGATCAGTGCTACTGAGAGTAGATTATCTGCTTCATTTCCTAACAGAATGCCAATCGAAACCGGAAGTGATGCGAATCTACTTGGAAATGACAACTAAGTGAAAGAAGAGTCGATGAACAAATTTTGTGGAGGAAGGACCCAAAACTTCAGAAGTTTGCGAGGCGATGCTCGTTAAAGCTCCAACAAGCATCCACCCAGTTCAAGCATCATGAGGCATTTGAGAGACTAGCGCATAGTAAGGATGGTCTTTTTCTTCATCTGGAGGATCCACAAGAACCAACAGGGATCAACACAACTCAGCCAACCCCACACTAAAGTCAGAGTCATTGGCGAGTTGAAGCAGTATGGTGGATCAAAGGTTCGACTACTCAAAAACAACAGTGGAGAGCAGCTGGGAGCCAAGAGGCACATTGTAGCTGGACTAGAAGATTGAAGACTTAGCAAAGGCGAGGAGTTGCAATGTCGGTAAAAGCTTCGACGAGGACGTCGAAGGAAGAAGTGGGGGAGAATGTCACGGACAAACTTCAAAATAGGATGTTTGATGTAATGCTTATGTATGTCCGTGTCTTTTGGTAAGTTCATGCTTTAAACAGCATATAGAGGGACGGCCGAAGGCTTAATAGTCCCATTTTAGTTCGGTCTGTAGTGGACCATTTTACCCCTTTGTTGTGCAACTGTTCAGAGCTTGTAAAGTTTGTTTGTAATTTGCATTCTTCCCAGAAGTGTTTCCGGAGATGATTGCTTGTGGATCCCGAGTGAGGCATTTTCTCTAACTCGTTTTCTCTTTTGTAGGTCCTAAGGGACTATGGGAGGTTTCGGGGAGGCTGACTTTTGCGGAAGCTCATCGAAACTCACCAAGAAGATCATCGTGAAGTCCAGGAGCATGCCGAGAGTCCACCGGAGCATCGCCGAGGGTTCGTCGGATATTCGTCGGAAGTTCGCCGGAAGCTCACTGGAAGAATAGACATAGGGACTTGTTTAGCTTAGCAAATGTCTTAGGATTTCGTAGTTAGCACGTAATTGGGCTTGGATTTGGGCTATCCCAATTAAGGGCTAGCTAGGCCCATGTAAAAACTGTGTTAAGCCCAATAATAGGCCCAAACAGTGCCCAAAGAAGTCTCACCATCGTGGCACAGTCTTCGAGACTATGTCAGGCGGTGGTACCGCCCCTAGCAGGGTGCCAGGCGGTGGTACCACCCAACATAGCCCCCTAGGCAGTGGTACCGCCAGACTTGGGCGGTACCACCGTCCAAGACAATGTCAGTCAAACTGACACTAGGCGGTGGTACCGCCCAATGCAAGCGGTGGTACCGCTTGTAGCCGGGGAACCCGGGATGGGAAAGATTTAGGCTCCAAGTTTGAATCAACTTGAAGCCTATAAATACCCCTCCCATCCCTGGTTAAAATATACAAGCACAGAGAGTCTAAAAGAAAAGAAATGCTGCTGCAATCTCTTTAGAATTCCCTCCTCTACTTTAAGTGTTAGATTTCTGTAATAGAGGAGTATGAGTGCTTGTAAGGGTTATCTCCTAAACCCAATAAAAGGAGAAGAGGGGTGTAAAAAGTGATTGGCCTTCGCCTATTGAAGAAAAGCCTCTAGTGGACGTCGGTGACCTCGTCGGAGGAGGAAGCCAAAAGTGGATGTAGGTCAAGATTGATCGAACCACTCTAAATCTCGGTTTGCATTTACTTTCTGCTATTTATCTTAACTACAAACTACCTTCTTTACTTTACATCAACTATGTTTCTGTAAACTTTCAAAATTAAGATCTTTACGAAAAGATTTTCGTCGAAAACGGTTTTTATCGAATGAAGTTTTAATAGAGACGTGATTTTACTACTGCACTAATTCACCCCCCCCCCCCCCCTCTTAGTGCCGACCTTGATCCTAACATCGAAATCTCGGTTTGCATTTACATTTTGTTCTCTATCTTAACTGCAACTAACCTCCATAGCTTTACTTGAACTGCACTTCGCTTGATCTTAAGTTAAAGTAATTTCCGAATCGGCTTTCATACCGAAATCATTTTTATTGTACAAATGCAGTTTTAAATCGTCGTAAGTTTTCTGCTACACTAATTCACCCCCCCCACCCCCCCCCTCCTCTTAGTGCTCTTGATCTTAATAAAATAATCCCGGTCATAGGTTCCTCGAGAGGGACATCGAAATAACCAGATATACTGGTGCAATGTATACTCATACATATGATGGAAGTAACTGGTCTCATAACTACTCATGCGGGGACACTAGGGATACAATGTAGGTGCTTATTGGAGAATGAGTTCACTGATTGATCCGCTTATGGAATGTTGGATGGTTGATGATGCATTATTATCATATAGTGATTTTGTCGTCCTATTAGTGTATATGGTCATTGCTAATAATAGATGCCCTACAAGCCAATCACATGAGTGATGACATGTATGACTTGACTCGTAGTCTTTCTGCTTATTATATTTTGACATTTATCACTTTATATTGCTTGTTGCATATAATTATCTCGGTCATAGGTTACTCGAGAGAGATATTGAAATAACTAGACAAACTAATATGCTATATATGTTAGGATCAAGAGCGGCACTAAGAGGGGGGGGGGCGTGAATTAGTGCAGCGGAAAAATCATCGATTTTATAAATTTTTCGTTTCGATTCTAACCATTTCAGAAAGAGATTAAACTTGAAAACTTTCGTAGAAATGTAAAGAGATGCTTAAGGATGTTTGCAGTAATATAGATTGCATTAAAAAAAACAAACCAGAATTTAGAGTGATTCGATCGATGTGACCTACATCCACTTCGGATTCCTCCTCCGTTGAGGTCATCGACATCCACTAAAGGCCTTTCTTCAATAGGCGAATACCAACCACCTTTTACAGCTCTTTCTCCTTTTGTCAGGTTTAGGAGATCACCCTTACAAGCCTCACTCCTCTTTCTTGGATGGTTACAAAGCTAAGAGTGGGAGGAGAGTACTCTTTCTCACTTTTACAACACTTAACACCCTAGAGATTCAAGAATATGTTAAACACTTTCATCCCCTTTCATGCAGAAAAGGGTGGTTTATATGTTGAATCTCAGATTTTGATGATGAAACCAATTGATAAGTGTTTATGATTTGATATACATTTTGAGTGACGCAAGATGCTTCAATTAGGTTAAGACAATTAAAGTAGGAAGACTCATGTTGGGCCGATGGAAGATGTCAGAAGATTGGATGTCTAGCCGGAGGATCGATCGACGTATTGACAGAAGGTTTCGGGCCATGAGTTCGGGCATCAGGCCAAGAAGAGCGGATATTGTGCTAAGGATATCGAAGTTGTAGAGTCAACTGGCCGATTGGGCAATAGGCCACAAGAGAGGACGATGTGTTGAAGAATCGGACAAAGCGTCGATGGACCAATGACATGCCAAACAATATGATTCATGCTTAGTATTAATTGTCTAGATCAAAGTGTGTTTTTACATGTGCAAGATTAACTACGATAGCAAGGCATAAAGCAAAATGACGTTTCAGAGTAAAAAACGTGATTTCGTTGGGAGTTCAAGAGTTCGTCGAAAGTCCAGACGTTCGTCGGAAGTTATGTCGGAACCAACCGAGAAGTCTTGGAGCTTGCTAAAGAAGCTCATCGGAGCTCGCCAAGAAGATTGTCGTGAAGTCCAAGAGCTTGTCGGGAGTCCGCGGCAACATTGCCGAGAGATCGTCGGAAGTTCGCCGAAAGATCGACGGAAGCTCACTTGAAGAAACTTCACTTACGGACTTGTTTAGCTTAGAAAATGTCTTAGAATTCATAGTTAGCACATAATTAGGATTGGATTTGGGTCAACCCAATTAGGGGCCAATTAGGCCCATGTAAGAACTGTGTTAGGCCCAATGAAAGGCTCAAACAATGACCCAAGAGGTGACACCATCATGGCATAGTCTCCGAGACTATGTCAGGAGGTGGTATCGCTGGTCTGGGTGGTGGTACCACCCAGACATAGCCTTTGAGAGGCTGCAGGCGATGGTACCGCTAGTTTGGGCGGTGGTACCGCCCAGCATAGCCTCCCAGGCGGTGGTACCACCCTGTGGTAGGGTGTCAAGTGGTGGTACCGCCAGTCTGGGCAGTGGTACTGCTAGTTTGGGCAGTGGTATTGCCCAGTGCAGTGTCAATGTCAAACTGATACTAGCGGTGGTACCGCCCAGCACAGGCGGTAGCACCGCTTGTACCTAGGAAACCTGGGATGAAATATTTTTAGGCTCCAAGTTTGAATCCATTTGAAGCCTATAAATACCCCTCTCATCCCTAGTTAAAACACATAAGCACAAAGAATTTAAAAGTGAGAAAACGCTGTTGCAATCTCTTGAGAATCCTCAGCTTCTACTCTAAGTTTAGATTTCTGTTTAAGAGAGGAGTGAGTACTTGTAAGGGTTGTCTCCTAAACCTGTGAAAAGGAGAAGAGAGGTGTAAAGGGTAATTGATCTTTACCCATTGAAAGAAGATCGATAGTGGATGCTGGTGGCCTCAATGGAAGAGGAATCGGAGTAGTGGATTTAGGTCGACGACGATCGAACCACTATATATCTGGTTTGCTTTTCAATTGTACAATTTACTTTAACTACAAACTGCCATACTTCATTACTCTACTTGCTTACTGCCTTCAACACTCTTCCATATGCTTTCAAGCTCTCTTTCCGAAATCGGTTTTCATTAAACGTACGAAGAATTTTTCAAAACCGTCGTGATTTTATTGCTACACTAATTCACACCCCCCCCCCCCCCCCCCCCTCCTCTTAGTATCGATTGTTTTCCTAACAGTTAGTATCAGAGCCTCGTGATTTCTCATTTGGTTTAACACCCAAGAGAAATGGCTCTTTTCGGCTTTCAAGAGGGTCACTCTCTCATTCGTCCTCCCTTTTTCAATGGGATGGACTACACATATTGGAAAACTCGAATAAGAGTTTTCTTGCTTTCTTTGGACTTGAACTTATGGAACATTGTTGAAAATGATTTTTGAAGGTCTTCTCTTCCAATGAACCAATGGAATGATTTAGAGAAGAAAACCTTTTATTTAAATGCTAAAGCTATAAATGCTCTATTTTGTGCCTTAGACAAAAACGAGTTTAATCTAGTTTCTACTTGCGAAACGACTTTTGATATTTGGCACATTCTTAAAACCACTCACAAAGGCAAAAGTAGATTAAAAGTTTCAAAGGTCCATCTTTTAATCCACGATTTTGAACTATTTCGAATGAAGCCGAGCGAAACCATTGTTGACATGTACACCCATTTTATAGATGTTGTCAATGGTTTAAAAGCTCTTGGCAAATACTTTTCTAATTTTGAACTCATTACCAAGATTTTACAATCACTTTCTAAAAATTGGGATTCGAAAATAACGGCTATTCAAGAATCAAAAAATTTGAATACTTTTTTGATCGAAGAACTTATCGAGTTTTAATGACCTATGAAATGACATGCAATGCACATGAAGAACTTGAGAACCACCTTCCAAAGGACAGGAAGGATTTCGGACTAAGAACAATCGAAGACCACTCGAGCATAAGCTCAAGTGATGGTAAACTTGAACTCATGAAATTTAAAAGGTTCATGAAACAACAATAAAAAAATAAAAACAAACTTAAAAAAAACATAAATTGGGATGAAACAAGTGCATTCGAAGAAGAGGAGCAAACCGATGAAGACGAGGTGACAAACTACGCCTTAACGACTTTCGTCAACAAGGTAAACAACTCAAACGTAACTCCTTTAATTTATTTCGAAATTACATGATGCTTTTCATTAGTTATTTTTAATTTAGTTTAGAATAATTATTTTTCTTGAAAATTACATGTTTAATAAATAAAAATGCAAAAAATTAGGAATCATGCTTATCTAGTAATTTTGAAAATAATCATGAAAATTGCATGTGTTATGATAAAGGAACAAAATGTTAGACTTAAATCATGCTAGATGTTTTAATGATAATGTGTATCTTAATGATTTTCGTATTACTTTTGATTGAAAACACTTTACGAAACCATGCTTGATGTCTTAATGAAAATGTAATGATGATTTGAAAGCATGCTTAATGAGTTTATATTTCAAACTTATGCATGATAATTTTTGCGATCTTATGAAAGTTCTTTTTCGGTTTTATTGAATGATGCATGGATTTGCCATAAAAGAAAAGAACATGCATGTATGAAATCAATCAATAATTTGAAACAAAAAGAGGAAAGTATTTTTCTTGAAAAACTCTCAAATCCCTACCTTATCCATTTTTCACTAAGAGATCAATAAAATTATTTATGTCATTTTGAATCTCTTGAAAGTAATATTGAGATTTTGATAATTTTGACGATTTGAATTTGCATGAGTTTTATCAAAATCATAATCTTGATTTCTTGGAATTACTTGATTTTTTTTTTCTTCTTCTTAATCAAGATCTCTTCTTTTTACCTCTACAATTTTTCTTGGTACTTTATTTAAAGAGGAGATTTATTATGTGAATCATATCTTTTGGTATTTACATGATCTTATCTTTCATGATATGACTTTTATAATTCCTTGTATTCATGAAGTATATCTCATCACCAAAATTTCTCTTATTATTCTTTATGTGATGATTTAAAATATCAATTTAATGTTTGGTGTCATGAATGCTTTAAATGATGAATATTTGATATCATGATCAAAATGTTGATAAATGCTTAAAAATGTCAATTTAATGCATGAAGTGATAAATGCTTAAAGATTTTAATATCTTCGTATCATGTATGATATGCCCATAGTGATGATTTATTTTTTAGTATCATGCATAGAGTAAGGATGATATGTAAGGTTTTGTAATTGTGCATGTTTTAATTTGAAACTATTATGATGCACAACCATATTGAAAAAAGATTGATACTTCAAAATTGTCATAATTTGAAAATTGATATAAAGGGTCTTCCCTTCTTTTTGACAATGACAAAGGGGGAGATAAAAGATGCTAGCTTGCACAATTCACAAAGAAAACAAAAATTACACTTCTCAAAAGAGAAGAAAGAATTTGCTTCTTGAACATCTCAAATTGTTAGCTTCCATGTTGTAAAATGATGTAACATTTTGTTAGCTTGCATTTTTGCAAAGGAAGCAAAAATAATCGCACTTCTCAAAAGAGAAGAAATTGCTATCTTTAACATCACCGAGAATTGCTAGCTTGTATGTTGCAAAACTTGCTTTCTTTTTCAAACACTTGCTAGCTTGAACATTGCAAAACAAACATGCTAAACTTGTACATCTAGCAAAATTTACAAACTTGCAAAACTCAAAATTTTTGCTAGCTTGCATGATGATTAAACTTGAGATTTATTATGCAATGATTTAAATTTAAACTTATATGTTTAAATACTTGCTTATTGCACTTCTCCTTTTTGTTGATGACAAAGGGGGAGAAGTATGATGTTATGCTTTTTATGATAACATGTTGCTTGGATTTGTGAATCCAAGAGTTCTATAAATATGCCATATTGATAGGGGGAGTTTTGTTTAAACTCTGGGAGTTAAGATTAAGTCCGTCGTCAATTAGTTGTCATCATCAAAAAGGGGGAGATTGTTGAATCTCAGATTTTGATGATGAAATCAATTGATAAGTATTTATGATTTGATATACGTTTTGAGGACATAGGATGCTTCGATCAAGTTGAGACAATTAAAGCAGGAAGAATCATGTTGGGCCAATGGAACATGTCAGAAGATTGGACGTTGAGCCGGAGGATCGGTCGACGTATCGATAGAAGGCTTCGAGCCATAAGTTCAGGCATTGGGCTATGAAGAGCATATATTGCGCCAAGGATATTAGAGTTGCGGAGTCAACTGGCCAATTGGGCAATAGGCCGCAAGAGAGGACAATGTGTCAAAGAATCGAACGAAACGTCGATGGACCAATGACATGTCAGACAACATGATTCATGCTTAGTATTAATTGTCTAGATCGAAGTGTGTTTTTACATGTGTAGGATTAACTGTGATAGTAAGGTATAAAGCAAAATGAAGTTCCGGAGTCAAGAACGTGATTTCATTGGGAGTTTGAGAGTTTGTCGGAAATCCAGATGTTCGTTGGAAGTTCTATCAGAACCAACCGAGAAGTCCTAGAGTTTGCTAAAGAAGCTCATTGGAACTTGCCAAGAATATCATCGTGAAGTCCAGGAGCTTGCCGAGAGATCGTCGGAAGTTTGTTGGAAGATCGCCGGAAGAAACTTCACTTATGGACTTGTTTAGCTTAGAAAATGTCTTAGAATTCATAGTTAGCACATAATTGGGATTGGATTTGGGCCAACCCAATTAGGGACCAGTTGGGCCCATGTAAGGACTGTGTTGGGCCCAATGAAAGGCCCAAACAATGACCTAAGAGGTGACACCATCATGGCACAATCTCCGAGACTGTGTTGGGCGATGGTACTGCCCAAACATAGCCTCCGAGAGGTTGCAGGTAGTGGTACTACCAATATGGGCGATGGTATGGCCCAGCACAGTCTCCCAAGCAGTGGTACCACTAGTTTGGGCAATAGTACTACCCAGTAGCAGGGTGCCAGGCGATGGTATCGCCAGTCTGAGCGATGGTACCACCCAGTGCAGTGTCAATGTCAGACCGACACTGGCGATGGTACTGCCCAACATAAGTGATGGCACCGCCCATACCCAGAAAACGCGGGATAAGATATTTTTAGGCTCCAAGTTTGAATCCACTTAAAGCCTATAAATACCCCTCTCATCCCTGGTTAAAACACACAAGCAAAGAGAATTTAAAAGTGAGAAAACGTTGCTGCAATCTCTTGAGAATCCTCCTCTTCTACTCTAAGTTTAGATTTTTCATTTAAGAGAGGAGTGAGTGCTTGTAAGGATTGTTTCCTAAACCCATGAAAAGGAAAAGAGGGGTGTAAAATGGTAGTTGATCTTCACCCGTTGAAAAAAGATCGATAGTGGATGTTGATGGCCTTGACAGAAGAGGAATCAGAGGAGTGGATGTAGGTCAACGACGACCGAACCACTACAAATTTGGATTGCTTTTCAATTGTGCAATGTACATTAACTGCAAACTATCATACTTTATTACTCTACTTGTTTACTACCTTCAACACACTTCCGTACGCTTTCAAGCTATCTTTCCGAAATCAGTTTACATCGAATGTACGAAGAATTTTTCAGAACTGTTATGATTTTGCCGCTGCACTAATTCACCACCTCCCCCCCCCCCCCCCCCCCCCCCCCCCTCTCTTAGTACTGATTGCTTTCCTAACATTATAAGCCCTAATGGCTTTAGAATTAGAGCCAAAAAGTATCATATCCCCAAATTTTGGGGTACTGGCGGTACCACCACTTAGTCTAGGTGGTACAACCACCTAATAGAGCTTGGAGACCGAGCTCTGGTGGTACCACCGCCTAACAAGGGTGGTACCACCGCTAGCAGCATTAACTGCCAGTGGTACCATTGCCCAGTCTGGGTGGTACCACCGCCCAGACCACTTGGGAGACTGGGTCACCAGGCGATGCCACCGCTGGCTATGAATTCAGATGCTGAATGGGCTGTCCAATCCGGCCTAATTTAGCCCTGTGAAGGGCCCAATTGGCCCTTAACTGAGTTAGTGGGATCACCTCTCAATCCTAACTCAATTTACAGTTCTAACTACGATTAGGGTAAGTAATTAGTTAGGTATGTCGATTTTTCTCTCGACGATCCTCCGGCAAACTTCTCGGTGAGTCTTCCATCGTGCTTCCGGCAAACTCCTGACGAACTCTCAGTGATCTTCCGACGAGCTTTCAATAACGAACTCTCAGCGATCTTTTGACGAACTCTCAACGATCTTCAAACAAGCTCTCGATGATCTTCAAGCGAGCTCTCGGCAAGCTCCCAGTATATCGTCTGAATCTTCGACTCCAACCCATCATCTGCTTTACGCCTTACCGCTATCGTAACTAATCTTGCACACTTATCTCAATACATAGACTAGGTCAAATAATCTACCAATTAATTTCATCATCAAAATCCAAGATTCAATAATCTCCCCCTTTTTTATGATGACAACCAATTGGTAAAGGAGTTAACCTTAACTCCACCTATCTATATGCCATACTTGAGAAAGTATAAACTTGAATTCACAACCTTGAATTCAAGCTTTGGTCAAAATTAGAAGTCATATATATTGTGCATCATCATAATTTCAAGTCATCACTTCATGCAAGATAAAATGTTTTAGCATAGCCTTTTATCAGTACTTGCATTAAATATTATCATTATTGCATTATAGCACTCAAAAGTTGATAATATTAAGAATCTAATATTGCATCATTGTATGATAAAAAATTCTCAATATTTAAAAGAGATCACAATCATCATAGAAATTTTTAACATTAAAGTAAGCACGATATTACATCATTGTATGATAACAGGCTCATCATTTAAAAAGATGCACAATACCAAAGTAAGATTACAATAGAAATTTAAAAACATGCTCATCATAGAAATTTTCAACATCATAAGATTACAATACCAAAGTAAGCATAACATCAAAGTAAGCACAAGAAAAGAGAGGGATTTCATTAGCTTCTCACTCTTTGTCATCAGCAAAAAGACATACACAATTATTTAGGTGGTGGCAAGTCAAAATGTCTAAATAAGGTATTGAGTTGTCAATGAATCTGTTGCAACTCAGTTAAAATTTGATCTTGCCATTGTTCAAATCAATCTTGACATTGTTCAAATCGATCCATTCGAGTCCCTATGTCGTCGATAGATGAGAGGGGTGCTTGCTCTACTGGAGGTGTTGCCTCAAAGGGACCAGTTGGAGGAGATTGATTACCCCTAAAAATTGGTGTTTCAAGTTTTGGTTCAGGTGGGAGGGGATCAGTCCTTCTAGGTAATATAGTCCATATCCCATTTATGAATATACACCTTAACCGTCGAAGTAGGTTTCTATTTATGATATTAAATCTATCTAGTTTCATAACTTCTTCATCAGGTGGGATAGCTATGTCATAAGCATGGATTAATCTCGTGATCAAGCCACCATATGAAAGTATCATATCCTTTTTTATAGTTCAATCATATTTTATTGGATTAGGTAACCAAAATAATTATTATGTCCCTTCATAATCCAATACATGGTACCTAATTTTATTTGGCTTACTTTATCATGATGATATTATTTTGGGAGAATAATACTTATCTATATGTGATGAAGTATTTTGGTGCTTAAAGGTAATAAATATTCATAGCTTTTTGGAAGAATAGTTAAGTTATGATTATTAAAAATTGTTCCTAAGGCATCAGTATAAGTAGTCCCAACTGATTCGTCATCCCGTTGTCCTCTAAAATAATAGCCTTTTTCTTTCTCCGTAATTTCTATGAGGTTGCAAATTATGCTATCCGTAATGGGTATATGATGTCATAAGAGATAGGTAAATACCCTTTCATTTTCATCTACATATAAATTATTATAAAATAGCCTAACAAGTCTAGGGTAGATAGGTTCACTTATTTGAAGGATTAGGAGAATATCTAGATTAGCAAACCATTGAATAGGTTCCAAATCACTTAATTCCTATAAATCAATATATTTACCCTTATGAACATTTCTAGACTCTATGGATGAAAATTTAAGGGCATGTGGATTAGAATCGAAAAGTATGGTGTCATAGTTTCATCTAATCTTCTCTTCCCTTCGTCCCTAGAGGATCTTCTAGAACTCATGGAGACTATAATTATAAAGACAAATAAGTGGCAAAAATAAGTAATACAAAGGGGGAAATCAATTTGGTTTAGAGATTACCTTAGTAGTTTTGCCTTCTTATGATCTCCAGAAGAATATTGGAGATTGATCCTTGATTTAGGAGAAAGTGGGGGTTTTTTTTTTTTGTTGCTAGAGGGAGAGCAAGAGATTCTAAAGTTTTGGGGCACTTAGGAGTGTTGTGGAATGAGTTGGGGTCGGTTTTACCGTCGGCCCTAACTTGTTCTTTATAAAGGGCAAGTTGCGGGCAGTGCTACCGCCTACCACCTGTGACAACTAGCGGTACTACCACTTACCACCCGTGACAACTGACGGTGCTACTGCCAGCTGGGCGGTGCCACCGCCTATAGGTAGTAAGCACTACTCACATTGTGGTATGGTGTGGTGTGGTGCTAACATTGGGTAGTTACAACTTGCAAGATTTTTATTATTGTGAAGTGCACACACTCATTTACACACACATCATAAGAGGAAAAAATTCACACTCAAACATCATATATAACTCATATAAAAAAAAAGCATACCACAAGTTCTTGATCCATTATATAAAATTTGTACGTAAATATCATATAAAATGCATATGATAAAATTCATATGGTTGATTACGCATACTATAAGTTCATGATTCAAGTGATCTTAAAAAATTAAGAAAGTCCAAAATTGAAATTCAACAAATTCATGCATTCGGACAATTTAACATTCCTAATTCCCTTCTAATGAAATTAAATTGTTCTTCATTTAGAGGTTTTGTAAAGATATCAGCTAATTGATATTTTGTATCAATGAATTCTAATATTACATCATGATTATTAACATGATCTCATATAAAGTGATGCCTAATGTCAATATGTTTGGTTCTGAAGTATTGAATAGGATTTTTTATTAAGCATATTGCACTAGTGTTATCACACTTTATGGGTATGTTTTTTAGGTGAATTCCATAATCCTTTAAAGTGTTTTTCATCCATATAGCTTGAGCACAACATGCACCTGCAGCTATATACTCAGCTTCGGTTGTAGATAATGCAACCGAGTTTTGTTTCTTAGAAGACCAAGAGACAAGTGTGTGTTCTAAAAATGACACGTTTCGGATGTGCTTTTTCTATCTAATCTACATCCAGTAAAATTTACATTAGTATAACCAAGCAATTCAAAAAATTTAGATTTTGGATACCATAATCCTAGTTTAGGAGTTCCTTTTAGGTATCTAAAAATCCTTTTAACAGCTTTTAAATGAGATTGCTTAGGGTTAGATTGAAATCTAGTACAAAGTCCTATGCTAAACATGATATCCGATCTAGTTACAGTGAGGTATAACAAATTACCTATCATACCCCTATAAGCTTTTTGATCAAAGCTTTCTCCACTTTCATCAATGTCTAACTTAGTGGAGGTACTCATAGGAGTATTGATAGCCTTTGAACTATCCATATTAAACCATTTTAGCAATTTTAATACATATTTTGTTTGGCTAAGAAAAATATCATCACTAAATTGTTTGATTTGTAAGCCTAAAAAGAATGTTAGTTCACCCATTAGGCTGATTTTAAACTCTTGACTCATACTTTTGGCAAATGATTTACATAAGGATTCATTTGTAGAACCGAAAATAGTATCATCAACATAAATTTGAATAATAAGAAAATTATTTTTAAATTTTTTAATAAACAATGTAGTATCTACCTTGCCTTTAGAGAAATTATTTTGAATTAAAAAAGAGCTAAGTCTCTTATACCAAGCCCTTGGGGCTTGTTTCAATCCATAGAGAGCCTTAGTCAATTTAAACACATGATTAGGGAAATTATCATTCTCAAATCTGGGAGGTTGTTTAACATAAACTTCTTCGGAAATAAAGCCATTAAGAAAAGCACTCTTAACATCTATTTGAAACAACTTAAAATTATTACTACTAGCATAGGCAAGGAGTATTCTTATGGCTTATAATCATGCCACAGGAGCAAAGGTTTCTTCATAATCAATACCTTCTTCTTAGTTGAAACCCTTGGCCACTAATCTAGCCTTGTTTCTAACCACAATACCAAATTCATCTTGCTTGTTTCTAAAGACTCATTTAGTACCAATAACTAAATAGTCATTTGGCCTTGAAACAAGCTTCCACACCTCATTTCTCTCAAATTGGTTCAACTCTTCTTGCATTGCGATAACCCATGAATTATCTTTCAAGGCTTCATCAATGCATTTAGGTTCAATTTGGGAGAGAAAAGCGATATTGGTACAAAAGTTTTTAAGAGAAGAATGAGTTTGAATCCCTTTCGATGTGTCTCCAATGATTAGCTAGATGAAGAAATGGTGTTTTGGAAGAAGATGCATCCAAATTGCTAGATGAAGAAAGGGATTCATTTAAATTTAAAGTATCAAAATTAAGATCATCATCAAAATCATTTTTCTTAACTTCGAAAACTTTATTAAAAATCACATAAATAGACTCTTCTATAAACAAAGTTCTTTTATTAAAGATACAAAAAACCTTAGAAATAGAAGAATAACCAAGAAAAAATCCTTCATCGGATTTTATATCAAACTTTCCAAAGGTATCTTTTTCATTCAAAATAAAATATTTACACTTCAAAACTTTAAAGTATAAAACATTGGATTTTTTATTGTTCCACAACTCATAAGGAGTTTTTGAAAGTAATGATCTTACTAGAACCCTATTCATGACATAGCATGTCGTATTTACGGCTTCAGCCTAAAAATATTTGGGTAGGCTATGTTCATTTAACATGGTTCTTGCAATTTCTTATAAGTTCCTATTTTTTCTTTCTACTACTCCATTTTGTTTAGGATTTCTCGGAGTAGAGAAATTATGGTTGTATCCATTGGATTCACAAAAATCTTGGAAATCACAGTTTTGAAATTCACCACCGATCACTTCGAATTGAAGAAATCATACAACCCTTTTCATTTTGAACAAGTTTACAAAACTTAGAGAAATATCTAAAGCAATCACTTTTGTGTGCCCAAAAGTAAGTCCATGTGTATTTACTATAATCATCCACGATGATAAAGGCGTATTCGCTACCTCCTAGACTTAATATAGCAATTGGTCCGAACAAGTCCATATGGATCAATTGCAATGGTCTAGAGGTGCTTATTTGGTTCTTTGGTTTAAAACTATCTTTTATTTGTTTTTCTAGTTGACATGCATCACACACATTGTCTTTAACAAACTTAATGTAAGGAATTCCTCTTACTAGTTCTTTATATGAGATTTGAGAGATTAGTTTCATGCTAGCATGACCTAATCTCCTATGCCAAAGCCAAGCATCGTCATTTAAAATCGAAAAATATATTTCATTATAAAAATCATCAATATCGATAGTATATATATTATTTTATTTTAGGACAATCATAGATGTGTTTTTGTGTGGTTTTTAAATAATGCAAGCATTAGATTCAAATTTAACAATATATCCTTTATCACACAATTGACTAATGCTCAAAAGATTATGCTTTAAGCCATCAACCAACAACACATCTACAATAAAAAGGTTGGATTTGTTACCTATGGTTCCTTTGCCAATAATTTTACCCTTGTTGTTATCTCCGAAAGTGACATATCCTTCATCTAGGCTAGTGAGCTTAGAGAATTGAGATGGATCTCCAGTCATATGCCTTGAGCATCTACTATCAAGATACCATCTCTTGCTCCTAGCTTGTGATGGTATATTTTTCTACAAAAAAGGATAATTTTTAGGTATCCATTTAACCTTGAGTGCCTCAAAAATTGATCTACAAAGCTTATCATGTTTCATTGAATTATTTGAGGTTCTTTTAGGAACTCAAATCAGTTTATGTGGACTATATCTCTTAAGTGGACATTTATAGGCAATATGTCCGAGTTTGCAACAAAAGTTACATTTGGTGTGAGATGATATATGCAAGGTAGGGCCTTTAACAAAAGTGATCGGATTTTGGTGAGAGCTACTCATAGATCCGATTATGCCTCTCCTATGGACATGATCCTTATTGGCAAGGATCATGTCCAAAGACTTACTACCAATCTCAAATTTTTCTAAGGTTTCTTTGAGTAGCAAGTTTTCCTTTTTAAGTACTTCTAATTCATCACATTTCATACAAGGAGCTAAACTATTATTATGCTCAACTTTTAATCTATCTAAATCAATAATAAAAGAAGCATGCTCTTTTTTTAATAATTTATATTTTTTGCTAATTAATTTGCATTCATCAAATAAATCATGAAAAGCACTTAATAGTTCATCAAAAGATAAATTTGCATCTAATGAACTACTTACCTCATCTTCGATAGCCATTAGCGCATAGTGAGCAACTTGCTCGGTGTTGGTTAGCTCCTCTTCTTCGGATGCACTTGAGTTGTCCCACGTTGCTTTAAAGGCCTTCTTCTTCTTTGGTTGCTTCTTCTTTACTTGGGGACATTCGCTTTTGAAATGTCCTGGCTTCTTGCATTCGTAGCATATGACTTGTTCTTTCTTAGGTTCAAATTTATTTTTAGTGTCATTTCTATTTTTTTTTATAAATTTTTTGAACTTTCTTGTCAAGAGTGTCAAGTCATCATCATAATCCTCATCACTTGAATTCTCTTTCAAGTGGTCCTCTTGAGTTCTTAGTGTCATATCCTTCCTATTCTTTGGAAGGTTGTTCTCAAGCTTTTCATGAGTATTATAAGTCATTTCATAGGTAATTAGTGACCCAATCAGTTCTTCAAGAGGAAAATTATTTAAATCTTTGACCTCTTGAATGGCCGTTACTTTAGGATCCCAACTCTTTGGAAGGGATCTTAAGATTTGGTTAACAAGTTCAGAATCTGAGAAACTTTTACCAAGTCCTTTTAGACCATTGACGATATCCATAAATCGGGTGTATATGTCTCTAATGGTCTCACTCGGTTTTATCCGAAACAACTCATAAGTGTGGACTAAAAGATTAATTTTTGACTCCTTTACTCTACTAGTGCCTTCGTGAGTAACTTCGAGTGTGTGCCAAATATCAAAAGTCGTTTCACAAATCGACACTTGATTAAACTCATTTTTATCCAAAGCACAAAACAAGGCATTCATAGCCTTAGCGTTAAAAGCGAAAGTCTTCTTCTCCAACTCATTCCATTCATTCATTGGAAGAGAAGACTTTTGAAAACCATTTTTGACAATGTTCCATAGCTCAAAATCCATAAAAATCAAAAAGATCCTCATTTTAGTCTTTCAATATGTGTAATACATCCTATTGAACATAGGAGGACGTGTGATTGAATGACCCTCTTGGTTACCGACAAATGCCATCTCTCTTGGGTTTCAAACCAAATGAGAGTAACCTTGCTCTGATACTAATTGTTAGGATCAAGAGTGGCACTAAGAGGGGGTGAATTAGTGCAGCAAAAAAATTATCGATTTTATAAATTTTTCATTTCGATTCAAACCGTTCCGAAAATAGATTGAACTTGAAAACTTTTGTAGAAATGTAAAGAGATGCTTAAGGATGTTTGTAGTAATGTAGATTGCACAAAAAGAAAAGCAAACCAAAATTTAAAGTGGTTCAATCGATGTGACCTACATCCACTTCGGATTCCTCCTCCGTTGAGGTTACTGGTGTCCACTAAAGGCCTTTCTTCAATAGGTGAAGACCAATCATCTTTTACAGCTCTTTTTCTTTTTGTCGGGTTTAGGAGATAACCCTTACAAGTCTCACTCCTCTTTCTTGGATGGTTACAAAGCTAAGAGTGGGAGGAGAGGACTCTTTCTCACTTTTATAATACTTAACACCTCAGAGATTCAAGAATATATTAAACACTTTCGTGCCCTTTCATGCATAAAAGGATGGGGTTTTTATAGGCCCCAATAGCTTTAGAATTGGAGCCAAAAAGTGTCATATCCCCATATTTCGGGATATTGGCAGTACCACCACTTGACACCTAACACTGGCTAGTACCATCACCTGGTCTAGGCAGTATGACCACCTGATAGAGCTCGAAGACCGAGCTCTAGCGGTACCACCGTTAGCAGCATTAACTACCGATGGTACCACCGCCCAGACCACTTGGGAGATTGGGTCACCAAGCGGTACCACCGCCAGCCATAAATTCAGATGCTAAATGGGCTATCCAATCCGGCCCAATTCAGCCCTATGAAGGGCCCAATTGGCTCTTAACTGAGTTAGTGGGATCACCTCCTAATCCTAACTCAATTTATAGTTCTAACTATGATTGAGGCAAGCAATTAGTCCGGTATGTCAATTTTTCTCTCGACGATCCTCCGACGAACTTCTCGGTGAATCTTCCGGCGGGCTTCCGGTGAACTCCTGATGAACTTTCGACGATCTTCCAACGAGCTTTCGGTGATGAACTCTCAGCGATCTTCTGACGAACTTTCGACAATCTTTAGACGAGCTCTCGGTAATCTTCAAACGAGCTCTCAGCGAGCTCCCGGTATATCGTCTGATTCTTTGACTCCGGCCCATTATCTACTTTATGCCTTTCCGCTATCATAGCTAATCCTGCATACTTATCTCAACACATAGATTAGGTCAAATAATTTACCAATTGATTTCATTATCAAAATTCGAGATTCAATAGTATACCTGTCCATATGATGGATGCAACTATCATACCCCTTGAATTTAATCCCTCATTCAGGAGGTGTGAACCTAACTCAAAATTGTTAATATTATAATTCAACAAGCAATCTAGGATTCAAACACACATTTAAGACCACTAAGAAAACACTCAAGTCAAAATTCACCTCTATAATCCATAATTTATAAAACCTGTGCAGTTTATAATCATACCATCATATCACTTAATGATTCACAAAATCCAAAGCCAACTCAACTAAACCATAACCACATCATAAATCCATAAGCATGGGAATCTATATAATCACAAAACCAACATGTACCATATGTTTATATCATTACACAATTTAAACTTAACATTCCCAAAATCCTGATATACGGGGTACTTTTCAAATATTTACAAGGTACATCAATCTAGATTTGTCGTTGATATACACAAAAGGAACTTATACAACATCAACCTATCAAGTACGAAAGATTTGCCTCAAAATCTTCTAGCTTTTCATTACCTCAACCCAAATTACACATTTTAGTGAGCGATAAGTTATCCTAAAAAATTTATATAGCAATGGGGTGAGTATATAAAACTCAGTAAGTGACTAATATATCCATATCAAAGAGGATAGTTTTCAAACAAATAAGATATCAAAATACAAAGCAGAGATACATTTGAAACAAAAGCTCAAATGTCACATGACGTTGCATTTATTTCATTCTTATCCAAAGCATGCATAGAAACACAGCCAAAGCTTTAGATATCATGTCAAACACATAGAAGGTGAAGTGGGATCATGACATAATATGGTCCATCCATTTCTGAATGACCACAAAACATAAGTCTCCCACGTCTGGGAGCTCCATCCACCCACGTCTGAGTGAAGTCAAAGGGGGCCGGCAGAGCATCGCTGGCTCTAAGCATAACTCCCTTTATCATTTCTGGCAAAGGTTCACATTTATCCCACAAACACTGGAGTATAAAAGGATAGTGAACAATATGTTAGGAAAGGGTTCGGCATTAAGAGGGGGGATTGAATTAGTGCAGCGGTAAAATAACATCGGTTTAAAACTTCGTTTCGATAAAATCGGTTTCCGACGTAAAACTATTTCGTAAATATCTTAACTTGAAACACATTCATAAATGTATTGAAAGCAATGAGCTATTAAAGAGGTTTGCAGTAAAGATAAATTGCTCAAAGAAATGCAAACCAGAGAACATGGTAGTTTTAGAATGGTTCGGTCAACATGACCTACATCCACTTTCGGCTTCCTCCTCCGATGAGGTCACCGGCGTTCACTAGAGGCCTTCCTTTAATAGGCGAAGGCCAATCACCTTTTACACTCCTCTTCTCCTTTTACTGGGTTTAGGAGATAACCCTTACAAGCACTCACTCTCCTCTCTAAACAGAATTCTAACACTTAGATTAGAAGAGGATTCTCATAAGATATTTCTACAGCGATTCTTTACTTTTAAACTCTCTGTGCTTGTGTGTTTTAACCAGGGATGAGAGGAGTATTTATAGGCTTCAAGTTGATTCAAACTTGGAGCCTAAAACTTTCCCATCTCGGGTTCCCCGGGCACAAGCGATACCACCGCCCAGTGTCAGTCTAACATTGACACTGCCCTAGGCAGTACCACCACCTCGGGGGTAGTGCTGGGTGGTACTACCGCCTGGCACCCTACTAGGGGCAGTACAACCGCCCATATTGGCAATACCACCGCTTGAAACAGTCTCAAAGATTATGCCATGATGGTGAGACTTCTTGGGGCACTGTTTGGGCCTCTTATTGGGCCCAACATAGTTCTCACATAGGCCTAGCTGGCCCCTAATTGTGTTGGCCTAAATCCAAGCCCAATTACGTGTTAACTACGAAATCCTATGACATTTGCTAAGCTAAACAAGTCCCTATGTCTATTCTTCCGGCGAGCTTCCGGCGAACTTCCAACGATCTCTCGGCAATGTTTCGGTGGACTCCTGGCAGGCTCCTAGACTTCACGATGATCTTCTTGGCGAGTTCCAATGAGCTTCTCTAGCAAGCTCCGAGACCTCTCGGCTAGTTCCTCCAGAAATCCGACGAACGTCTGGACTTCCGACGAACTCTCGAACTCCCAACGTGATCTCGAGCTTGACTCCGGGACTTTATTTTGCTTCATGCCTTGCTATCATAGTTAATCCTGCACATGTAAAATATACTTTAATCTAGACAATTAATAGTAAGCATTAATCACGTTGTCCGGCATGTCATTGGTCCCTCGATGCTTCGTCCAATTCTTTGGCACATCATCCACTCTTGCATTGCCCAATCGCCCAGTTGACTCTGCAACTCTAATATCCTTGGCACAATATCCACTCTTCTTGACCCAATGCCCGAATCCACAGCCCAAAGCCTTCTATTGATAGATCGACCGTTCCTTCGGCCTGACGTCCAATCTTCTGACATGTTTTCTTTCAGCACAACATGATTTTCCTGCTTTAATTGTCTCATCATGATCGAAGCATCCTATGTCACTCAAAAAAAATAACTTTTCTAAACTAAATAAAAAAGAAAATACATCATGGAAAGTATCATGTAATTTCAAATAAACTAAAGACGTTTTGATTACCTCAACGTCAAAAGTCGTTAAGGCTTAGTTTGCCACCTCGTCTTTGTTGATTTTCTCCTCGTCTTCGGAAGAGCTCGATTCATCCCAATTTGTGTTCTTCTTCTTGCGTTCAAAGCAAGTAGTTGCGTACTTTTTATTTTTAATTTTTGTTTCATTAACTTTTTAAATTTCTTAGTGAGTTCAAGTTCACTATCTCTTGAGCTTATGCTCGAGTAGTCTTCATGTGTTCTAAGTGCCAATTCCTTCCTGTTCTTTGAAAGGTGGTTCTCAAGTTCTTTACGTACATTGCACGTCATTTCATAGGACATCAAGGACTCTATTAGTTCTTCGATTGGAAATTGGTTCAATTTTTTTTATTCTTAAATAGCCTTTATTTTTGAATCCCAACTCTTATTAAGAAAACGTAAAATCTTGTTTATAAATTCAAAATCCGAAAAACATTTGCCAAGAGCTTTTAAACTATTAACGACATTCGTAAAATGGGTGTACATGTCTCTAATGGTTTCACTTGGTTTCATATAAAACAGTTCAAAATCGTGCATCAAAAAGTTGACTTTAGAATCCTTAACACTACTTGTGCCTTCGTGTGTGATTTCAAGAGTGTGTAACATATCAAAAGTCGTTTCACACATAGAAATCCGATTAAACCTAGTTTTATCCAAAGCGCAAAATAGAGCGTTCATAGCTCTAGCATTTAACGAAAACGTCTTCTTCTCCAAATCATTCCAATCTTTTATTGGAAGAGAAGATGTTTTAAAACCATATTTGACAATGTGCCATAAATTCAAATCCAACGAAATCAAGAAAACTCTCATTCGAGTTTTCCAATAAGTGTAGTCCGTCCCATTGAAAATGGGAGGACGTATAAGAGAGTGACCCTCTTGAAAGCCGAAAAGAGTCATTTCTCTTGGGTGTTAACCAACTAAGAAATCACGAGGCTCTGATACCAATTGTTAGGAAAGAGTTTGGCACTAAGAGGCGGGATGAATTAGTGCAGCGGTAAAATTAATGTCGGTTTAAAACTTCATTTCGATAAAACCGATTTCCGACGTAAAACTGTTTCTAAATATCTTAACTTGAAACACATTCGTAAATGTATTGAATGCAGTGAGCTATTAAAGAGGCTTGCAGTAAAGATAAATTGCTCAAAGAAATGCAAACCAGAGAACACGGTAGTTTTAGAGTGGTTCGGTCAACATGACCTACATCCACTTTCGGCTTCCTCCTCCAATGAGGTCATCGGCATTCACTAGAGGCCTTCCTTCAATAGGTGAAGGCCAATCACCTTTTACACCCCTCTTCTCCTTTTATCGGGTTTAGGAGATAACCCTTACAAGCACTCACTATCCTCTCTAAATAGAATTCTAACACTTAGACTAGAGGAGGATTCTCACAAGAGATTTCTACAACGATTCTTTACTTTTAAACTCTCTGTGCTTGTGTATTTTAATCAGGGATGAGAGGGGTATTTATAGGCTACAAGTTGATTCAAACTTGGAGCCTAAAACTTTCCTATCCTGGGTTCCCCGAGCACGGGCGGTACCACTGCCTGCGCCGAGTGGTACCATCGCTCAATGTTAGTCTAACACTGACACTACCCTCGGCGATACCACTGCCTAGCACCCTGCCAAGAGCAGTACAACTACCCAAACTGGCGGTACCACCGCCTGACGTAGTCTCGAAGACTATGCCACGATGGTGAGACTTCTTGGGGCAATGTTTGGGCCTCTTATTGGGCCCAACACAATTCTTATAAGGGCCTAGCTGGCCCTTAATTGGGTTGGCCCAAATCCAAGCCCAATTACATGCTAACTACGAAATTCTAAGACATTTGCTAAGCTAAACAAGTCCTTATGTCTATTCTTCCAGCGATCTTCTGGCGAACTTCTGGCGAACTTCTGATGATCTCTCGGCAATGTTTCGGCGGACTCTCAGCAAGCTCCCAGACTTCACGATGATCTTCTTGATGAGTTTCGATGAGCTTCTCTGGCAAGCTCCGAGACCTCTCGACTGGTTCCTCCAGAACTTCAGACGAACGTCCGGACTTCCAACGAACTCTCGAACTCCCAACGTGATCTCGATCTTGACTCCAGGACTTTATTTTGCTTCATGCCTTGCTATCATAGTTAATCTTGCATATGTAAAATATACTTCAATCTAGATAATTAATACTAAGCATTAATCACGTTGTCTGGCATGTCATTGGTCCCTCGACGCTTCGTCCGATTCTTCGGCACATCGTCCTCTTTTGCGGTCTATTACCCAATCGGCCAATTGACCCTGCAACTCCGATATCCTTGACGCAATATCTACTATTCTTGGCCCGATGCCCAAATCCACGGCCCGAAGCCTTCTGTCGATACGTTGATCGTTCTTCCGGCCCGACATCCAATCTTTTAACATGTTTTCCTCTAGCACAACATGATTTTTCTATTTTAATTGTCTCATCCTGATCAAAGCATCCTATGTCACTCAAAATATAGATTAAAATATAAACACATATCAATTGGTTTCATCATCAAAATCCAAGATTCAACACAATAAAATTGGGACATATCGGAAACACATGCGAAAACAATGGAATGCATGTGCCTATACGAAATATTATGATACAAACTTAAACTTTACATAATAAATACAGGTATACAAATAACTAAAGGATAAAAGTATATAGGAATTCAAGGCAATAATGTAAAGCTCAACTAAAGTAAGGGTTTTTGCTGAAATTGATTTCCAAATAGAAGAAACAAGAGGAGGCAAAATCAACCAAAGCTAGATTCTGGCAGAATTTGAGAGTCAAATTGTATAAATTATTTAGATAACCAATTATACTCCAATTTATACAAAATAGGCATTATTCAAAATATGTGTTAATCTACTTTCAGGTAAATCAAGTTTTGCAAGAATTGGAGTTCACAACAGGGAGTTACAAATAATTTCATAATGAAAGGTCTGAAAACATCAACTCTGTTTTACTGAATCCACAGGATTGATAAAAATAGATGTTTTTAGTTTGCATTTGTATTCCAAAAATTTCAAATCAGGTAAGCACAAAAAGATGTTTAAGTCTAGTTTCCAATAAATCATATTTTGCATGAATCTGATTTCCCAACAGAAAGTTATATGTAGTTAAGCAACAAGAGGTCAGAAATTATAGTCCCTGTTTTGCAGAATCTGTAGGGTTAATTGAAACAGAAATCTGAGTAGGCATTTAAACTCTAAATCAATCAATCAAAATAAAGGGTTTTGAGTCTACTTTCAAATTTATTAGACTTTGCCTAAATTAGAGTTTAGTACTAAAAGATAGATCCGAAATAATGCATAGAAGTCAGATTACCAAAAAATTACAGATTCATGGCTTTGTATCAAAACGAAAGAAATGTCTAGTTCTCAACTAAAATCTTTCAAATTTGTAGAATTAAAATGAAAATAGAGATTAAGATTACTGTGGGATGGGGTTAGAACACTTGCCTTAGAAAAGTTTGATTTCCAAATGTGAGGAAATTGATGCAAAACCTCAAACTCTTCTTCTTCTTCTTCTTCTTCTTCTTTTCTTCTTTTCTTCTCTTCTCAAACCCACATTGGTTGCATAAACTTAAGTTTTGTTTTCTTTAATCTTTCATCTAATTATTTTGGTTTGGCTAATACAAGGGTTGCAAGGTGTCAAGCATGCATGAAAGGGTTTATGTGTCATCCATAAAACCAACATGGGTGGCACCATACTTAGGTTAACTAGTGACACATGTCCTCTATGTATATTTTTTTTTAACTTAAATCTAAATCTTTCATAAATCATATCAAATTTTTAATATTCACATTTAAGTCCCTAGCCATAAACTTCTAATATAAAATTATTTAATACAAAAAGAATTATTAGCTAATCCTCATATTTACAAACAAGTATCTATAAAAATTTTAAAAATGGGGGATGTTACAATAGCTGGTCTCATAGCTGCTCATGTGGGGACACTAGGGATACAATACAAGTGCTCATTGGAAAATGAGTTCACTGATTGATCCGCTTACGGAATGCTGGATGGTTGATGATGCCTTATTGTTAAACAGCAATTCCATAGTCTCAGTAGTGTATCTGGTCCTTAGACTTGAGATACCAAGGAGGTCCTGTATGAGTACTCTACACTTTGATACTAGACTTATAAGTCTGGAGGTTCCAGATCTAGCACGGCCGGTCATCGAGAGTGGTAGCCAACCTTATGAGGACTATTGAGTGTCGATAGAGAATTATCCACTCTCGGTATCATGAGAGGAATGTCTTATGTGTTTTTGCTCAAACAAATCCCTAGCTGAGGCCAATCGGATTGAGAGAAAAAGAGTTCTCTGGGAGAATACAATTAGAGCAAGACTCGAATAGAAACCGTATGGGTCTGACAGCACCATGCCCGCTATATGGTCTTTGGGATATTAGATAGATGAGGGACTATAAATATACGATAACTGAGGATAGACAGGTCCAATGGATTGGATTTCCTAGTATTGTTTCAGGATTGCGACGTAGTGGCCGAGTATGTCTGCAATCGATGAGTCGAGTGAATTATTATGGAGATAATAATTCACTAAGTCAAAAGGAGTTCTGACATGTATGACTTACAGCCAACTCGATATTGGGCCTAGAGAGTCAGACACATATGGAAGACATTGCGATTAATAGAGGTTTGGATATGAGATATTCGTCGAAGCCCCTATCTTATTGGATATCCAATAAGCCCCTGAATTATTGGATCCTATGGTTGAGATCTAATAAGAGTCAATAAGAGATTATTGGATAAAGATCCACTAATCTAAGAAGCTTGGGTAGTTGGATAGAGATCTAATACCTAATAGAACAGGATCCATTAGGGTAAAGTTGATAGGGGACCGAGGGAACTAGTAGTTCATAGGCTAGAGAATTTTGGTTGCCCCTCTTATTCTCCTCCCCTTCTCCTCCTCGGAGCAAGCCTAGAGTTTTGAGGAGTGTCGTCGCAACCTTACTATGTGGATCACCGCTAGAGAGGAGAGCGCTTGACCTCTTTTACCCTTTCCTAGAGATATGCAGGGATTCAAGGATATACGATCTCCCTAGGTAACACAATCTATCTTATATGCAGTTTTAAGTTTCGCGGATTTTGTGCACCAATCTTTGTACGACGATAAACACATATTTGGGAATTTGGGGATTTTGTTTTATATTCTTCCGCTACGCATGTGATGTCGCCCCGTAAGATTTCTCAACGGTCCTTAGACTTGAGACACCAAGGATCTCCTGTATAAGTACTCTACTTTTTAATGCCAGACTTATAGGTCTGGAAGTTCCAGATCTAGCACAATCGGTTATCGAGAGTGGCAGTGATAGAACCCTAGAGAAATTCTATGTATATTGATCTTTGAGGGGGATCAACCTTTAGAACGCTATAGGGGTTCCACTCTCCTAGAAGTTGGTCAAATTACTATAATTGTAAATAGATCTTATTCTCAAATAGATGGAGGCTACATGCTTATATAGGGCTCCAAACCCTAGTCCTAAGGGCTGCTTCCTAAGTGAGTTACCCTTTTTGCCCTCAACCCTAGCCAACCGGCCCAATAAAAGAGGGGCGATAGCTATGAAGCCCAAAAGCCCAAATATAAACCCTAGCCATCTTCTTTATATAATAGAGACAGCTAGGTGGGGTTTATTATAATCTCATAGGGTTTTTATTAACTACTTCTTGGTTGAGTAGGACCCAACCCTACTAGGATCCTATCAAACCCGCCCTGTCCAAATCAGCCTTCAAGGCTAAGGTTCCATGAACTCAGGAAATCGAGTCTTCAACTCCTCATATGATTCTCATATGATGTCTTCGAGTGATAAATTATTCCAATATACTAGTACTTCAATAGAGGGATGTCGGCGACACATCACGATTCTGCGATCGAGGATGGCTTGTGGTTGGGCTTGAATATCTCTATTATCAGTGGTGTTAGGCAGTTGGATCTGAGGTGACTCGTGTTCTCCCAACTTGGGCTTCAGGCATGACACATGGAAGACAGGGTGAATTTTGGCATCCTTAGGCAATTTAATTCTATAAGTCATAGCTCAAATATGCTCTGTGATCTGATATGACCTATAAAAATGTACAGATAGCTTCATGGATGCTCGTGTGTTGATAGAGAGTTGCTTGTATAGCTATAGGTGAAGATAAACCCAATCTCCTACTGAAAATTATCTTTTGCTTCATCATGTGTTGACTTGCTACTTCATTCTGGCTTAAGCGGTAAAGAGATTATCCTTTAGCAACTGTAGAAGTTTGACCTTGTCAATTAAATCTTGGTTGACCTGGTATACTTTGTTTGAGCCAATTACATACTTTGGAATTACAAGGACCGACGACCATACAGTGCTTCATATGGGGTACATTTTGTAGATGAATGATATGTAGTATTATACCACCATTCGGCCCAAGGAAGCCATTTCGCCCACTTCTTTGGCCAGTCAATAGCAAAACACCGAAGGTACATCTATAAACACATGTTTACCACCTCTATTTGGCTGTCAATTTGTGGATGATATGTTATGCTCATCTTAAGTTTGGTGCCCTATAACTGAAATAACTCGATCCAAAATTTACTAGTGAAGATCCTGTCATGATCACTTACAATGGACCTTGGCATCCCATATAGTTTAATAATATTTTCTATAAAAATATAAGCAATACTAGCTATAGTGTAGGGATTTCGCACAGCATAAAAATGAGCATATTTCATAAGTCGATCAACTACCATGAGGATTGTGCTTTTACCCTTGGAAGGTGGCAGCCCTTTAATGAAGTCCATGGAGATGTCGGTCCACACCGAGTCTGGTATAGGTAGTGATTGTAGCTTCCTTGGACTCGTCACTGTTTCACCCTTTTACTGTTGACATATATCACATTGTGCCACATATTCATAAATAATTTTTTTCATCCCTCTCTAATAAAAATTTTGCTTCACACTTTTGTAGGTTCTCAGAAATCCAGAATACCCTGCTGAAGGTGTGGTGTACATTTCATGTAGAATGATTTTGATGCAAAAGGAGTTTGGTATGAGCACAATGTGACCTTTGTAGCGTAGATCCCTCGAATCCCAAGTGTAGTAGGCTATTACACTTGGATCCTCCTCCAATTTTTTTATGATATTGCTGATCTCTGAATCCTTCTTCCATTCCTCCCTAATGTCCTCAAGGAAGTCGGTGGTAGGAATGGAGATGGCTGAAAATTTAGCTTGCTTAGGTAGCTGTGAGAGTGCATTTGCAACAATGTTTTATTTTCTTTTTTTATAAATAATTTCATAATCAAATCCGAGAAGTTTGGTTACCCATTTTTGCTACTCAGAAGATGATATCTTCTGCTCCAAAAAGTACTTGAGGCTTCTATGGTCGGTTTTAATTTGAAATCGTCAACCAATTAGGTAGGGTTTCCACCTTGTTATTGTGTGCACATTGGCGAGCATCTCCTTATCATATATTGATATTTTTTTTATGGGAGGGAGACAATGCCTTGCTAGTGTATGCAAATGGTCAACCATCTTGCATGAGAACGGCTCCAATTCCAACTTCAGATGTGTCGGCCTCAATGATGAAGGGTCGGTTGAAATCTGGTAGCGCTAGCATCGGTGTCATCGTCATGGCTACATTAAGTTTGTCGAAGGCAGCAGAGGCTTTGTCTGACCATTGGAAGGCATCCTTTTTCAATAGAGAAGTGAGGGGTATACTGATCTTCTCATAGTTCTTCACAAATTTTCGGTAGTAGCCCGTTAGTCTATGGAACCCATGCAATAATTTCACGTTTGTAGGTTTCAACCAACCCTGAATTGCTTCAATTTTTGTTGGGTCTACCATTACTCCTTCTGATATTATATACCCAAGGTACTTTATCTTTTGCTAGAGAAAGCTACACTTTAGCTGCTTAACAAAAAGTGTATTCTCCCGAAGGATCGTCAAAACAACTCGTAAATGCTGAAAGTGAGTCTCAAGAGAAGGGCTATAAATGAGAATGTCATCAAAAAATACCAACATAATTTTGTGAAAAAAGCTCCAAAAAATATCATTCATGAAACTTTGGAAAGTTAAAAGAGCATTAGTGAGTCCAAAAAGCATTACCAAAAATTCATAATGGATGTTATGTATACGGAATGCAGTTTTTGAAATGTCGTCTTCACAAACCCGAATTTGGTGGTAACCGGTTTGGAGGTCCAACTTTGTGAAGACTCCAGCTCCTTTTAACTCATTAAGAAGTTCATTCACCACTGGTATTGGGTACTTTTCCTTGACGGTGATGTCATTTAAAGCTCGATAGTCGATGTACATCTGCCAAGTTCCATTCTTCTTGCATACAAGTAGCACCGGTGAGGAATAGGGGCTACAATTTTCAAGCATCTCCTTTACAATCTTTTCAATTTCATCCTTCTAGAGGTGAGGATAATAGTACGATTGAGTGTTCATTGGTAGTTTGCCTGGAAGAATTGGAATCCAATGGTCATGTTGCCGAGTAGGAGGAAGACCATGCGGTTCAGCAAAAATGTCGATAAATTCAGCAAGCAATTGGGCAAGATTTCATTTCTATTCTATTCCCCTCTGGTTGCTGCTAGAGATGCATCAAAAAGCCACCATTTACTTTATATAAAACTTTCTCCATTCGTTGGGTCGAAACAGTGGTTACATTGCTTCTACGCTTCCCGCATAAGATGATTTATTTACCTTTGCAATAGAATTTCATAATTAATTTAGAAAAGTTCCAAGAGATGTCACCTAATATCGTTAGCCATTCTATGCCAAGCATGGCCTCATAATTATCAATTTGTAGGAGGAAGAAGTCGGTGACAATTTTTTGGTCTTGCGGCAATAGTTTCACCTGCGGGTATTTTTTGTCGCACTTTAGGATTCTACCATCGACGACCTTTACGTTGAACTTGTTGCAACCTTCAATATAGAGTATCATTCGAGCAGCAACCTTACTATTTAGGAAGTTATTAGTGCTGCTTGTGTCGATGAGAACAGTGATCGGTGTGTTGTTTGAGAAGGGCCTCCAACTTTCATCGTTTACGGTTTGAGTAGCCAGCTAGCACGTGTACCATAAAGTCGATCGTTGTGGCTCTTCTTCCACATATTCTTCTTCAGTGTTCAAGGCTCTCTTCTAGATGTTCAATGACTCTTCTTCTACTAGTTCAATTACAAGAGTCTCCCTTTTTTGCAATAGAATTTCATAATTAATTTAGAAAAGTTCCAAGAGATGTCACCTAATATCGTTAGCCATTCTATGCCAAGCATGGCCTCATAATTATCAATTTGTAGGAGGAAGAAGTCGGTGACAATTTTTTGGTCTTGCGGCAATAGTTTCACCTGCGGGTATTTTTTGTCGCACTTTAGGATTCTACCATCGACGACCTTTACGTTGAACTTGTTGCAACCTTCAATATAGAGTATCATTCGAGCAGCAACCTTACTATTTAGGAAGTTATTAGTGCTGCTTGTGTCGATGAGAACAGTGATCGGTTGTTGTTTGAGAAGGCCTCCAACTTTCATCGTTTACGGGTTTGAGTAGCCAGCTAGCACGTGTACCATAAAGTCGATCGGTTGTGGCTCTTCTTCCACATATTCTTCTTCATGTTCAAGGCTCTCTTCTAGATGTTCAATGATCTCTTCTTCTACTAGTTCAATTACAAGAAGTCTCCCTTACAGCGATGCTTGTAGCTCCACGGCTTGTCATAATGCCAATATAACCCTTTCGCAGATCGCTTCTGAAGCTCTTCTCTTGTCAACTTTTTTAGTGCAAAAGCTCGGCTGATAGTAGGGGGGGCTAAGGGCTTTGGTATTACTGGTCGGAGAGTGACCCTGGTCCTCCAGGCTTCATGGTTCAATCGCTCCTCTTGAAGTTATGCGAAAGAGATGGCTGCCATAAGTGTATACAGTTGTTATGCTTTAACTTCTCCCCAGATCTCCGCTTTAAGCCCTCAATAAAGGTCCGCAATAGCTATTTTTTAAATAAATCATGAGTTTGATTAAATAACCTTTCAAACCTAGTTTGGTACTCTTGAATGGTGAAGGTTTGTCGGATCTTTGCTAGTTGTCCGTTAGTATTCTCGTAATTGGTTGGTCCTAAGAGGATCAGCAGTCCTTCTTTGAATTGTCGCCATGGGAGGACTCCATGAGTGTGTTCAAATCAGTAAATCATTGTATGGCATCTCCTTCAAGATGTATAGCCACAATTTCCATCATAGATGTGTCCACGATTTTGTTGTACCGAAAATATCGCTCTGCACACAAAATCCAACTAATCGGGTCTTCTTCTTTCCATCTAGGGAAGTCCACCCTCATATATGGATAATAGGGATCGATCATAAAGCCTCCCCTCTCTTGGAAGTCATCTCTTCAACTAGAGCTCTCTCCTTGATGTGATTTCTTTGGGCTCGGTGGTCAACCCAAACTGAGTTCGGAAAAGAGACTCTGAATCTTATCCTCCATTCACGTCTCGAAGGCTTCAAATTTAGCATTGATTGTCTCCTCATATGTCATAGTATATGCTTCTAAATCTATAATATTAAGATCTCTCTTTTATTATTGGGTTAAAGGCATGTATCGATTGAGAGAAGTGATGGCCGAAAGGGTTGGTGGATTGGTGTATGTAAGAGCAGAATTGTTGTCGAAGAAACAACGGTTTAGCGATGAAATTTATAGCAAAAACTAAGAGATTTGAGGAGAAATTTGACAGTAAAATCTATGTTTAGATAATAGTAACAATGACAAATTTGATCAAGAAGATTTTGGCAGTACAACAGTAAGGAAATTGGTGCAAGTTACGATAACGGAATTCTCATCGAAAAATTCCAATGGTTTGCGATGAAAATTTGTAGCAACACAAGAATATTTTAGAGATGAATTCCTCCATAGATTAATCTCAGATGGAAGTCAAGATGATCTATAAAGCGTATAAGAAATTTCGTTCAAAAAGGATAGCAAATATATCGATTAAAGGCAACAATATGTAGCTAAAAATTTTTTCAACAATCCTTCGTCCGCAAAGATATAACTTTTACAGTGAAAGGAATTTGCAGCATGGGATAGATAAAAAAGACTTCTTCTTAGTATTTTGAATAGAAAATTACAATAGCAAAAGATATTGGTGATAGGAGAATACTATATCTCTAATGCAATTTGAGGTGACAGTAGTAGATTGATTCGATCTACAATAGAAGATGACGGTAGAGATGGCGACATCAAGAGCAATTATGGGAATTGCTTGGTTGGTGGTGGGTGGCAAGGGTGGCAGCAAAAGTAGTAAAATCGTTGCTCTGATACCAGATGATAGAACCCTAGAGGAATTCTATGTATATTGATCTTTGAGGAGGATTAACCCTTGGAACGCTATAGGGGTTCCACCCTCCTAGAAGTCGGCCAAATGGCTACAATTATAAATAGAACTTATTCTCCAAGAGATGAAGGCTACATGCTTGTATAGGGCTCCAGACCCTAGCCCTAAGGGTTGCTTCCTAAGTGAGTTGCCCCTTTTGCCCTCAACCCTAGCCAACTAACCTAATAAAAGAAAGGCGATAGCTAGGAAGCCCAAAGGTCCAAATATAAACCCTAGCCACTCTTTTTTATAGGATAGAGGCGGCTAGGTGGGGTTTATTACAATCTCACAGGGTTTTTATTAATTACTTCTTGGTTGAGTAGGATCCAACCCTACTAGGGTCCTATCAGGCAGCCAACCTTACGAGGGCTATTGAGTGTCGACAAAGGATCATCTACTCTTGATGTCATGAGAGAAATATCTTATGTGTTCTTTCTCGATAAATCCTTGACCAATGTCATTCAGATTAAGAGAGAAAGAGTTCTTCGAGAGAATCCAATTAGAGTGATACTAAGTAGAAACTATATGGCCCTAACAGTTCCATGCTCGGTATACAGTCTCTAGGGTATTAGATAGATGAGGGACTATAGATACACGGTAGCTGAGGATAGACATGTCAAATGGATTGGATTCTCCTGTATCGTCTGGGGACTGCGACATAGTGGCCTAGTACATCCATAGTTGATAAGTCGAGTGAATTATTATAAAGATAATAATTCACTGAATCAAAAGGAGTTCTGATAAGTATGACTCACGGCCAGCTTGATATAGGGCCTACAGGGTCACACACATTGTAGGTATTGCGACGAGTAGAGGTTCAGATATGAGATATCTATTAAAGTCCCTATCTTATAGGATATCCAATAAGCCATTGAATTATTGGATCCTATGGATGAGATCCAATAAGAGCCAATGAGAGATTATTGGATAGAGACCCACTAATCTAAGTAGTATGGATAATTGGATGAAGATCTAATACCCAATATAGGAGGATCCATTAGTGTAAGTTGATAGGGGGCTCTATAAATAAGAGAGAACCAAAAGGCCATGGGTTATGTTTTTTTTTGCTACCTCCTATTCTCCTCTCTCCCTCCTCTCCTCATACTGTAGCCTCTATTTAGGATATGTGGATAGCAAAAAGGGGCAGCCCCTTCCTAATTGCATGGTATGCGAGAGGAAAAGATTTGGGTAGCGATTTGAGGAGCATCTTCACAACCCCTACCATGTGGATCACCACTAGAGAAGAGGACCGTTGACCTCCTGCATCCTCTCCCATAGATTTGTAAATTTTTAGAGATATACGATCTCCCTAGGTAACACATCTTTCTTATATGTGTAGTTTTTCGATTTTACGAGTTTTTGCGCACCATTCTTTGCACTATGATGAAACCTTATTTTTCTATAGAAATTTCGGGATTTTATTTTTTGTTCTTCCGCTATGCATATGTTGTCACTCCAGATTTCCGAACACATTATCCATCTAATATCCTAGAGACCATACACCGGGCATGGTGCTATCAGGCCTATACGGTTTCTCCTCGAGTCTCACTCTAATCGGATTCTCCCAAAGAACTCTTTCTTTCTTACTCCAAATAACCTTAGCTAAGGATTTGTTTGAGCAAGAACACATGGGATATTCCTCTCATGATACCGAGAGCAGATGATCCTCTATCAACACTCAATAGCTCTCGTAAAGTTGATTGCCACTTCCAATGACCAGTTGTACTAGATCTGAAACTTCTAAACATATAAGTCCAATATCAAAGAGTAGAGTACTCATACAGGATATCTTTAGTGTCTCAAGTCTAAGGACCACATACACTACTAGGATGACAGAATCGCTCTCTAACAATGAGATATCATCAACCATCTGACATTCCGTGAGCGAATCAATTAGTGAACTTATTCTTCAATGAGCACTTGTACTGTAGCCCTAGTGTCCTCACACGAGCAGCTATAAGACAAGTTGCCTCCATCATATAGATGGGTATTTAGCACATTAGTATATCTGGTTATCTCGATATCTTTCTCAAATAACCTATGGTTGGGATTATTTAGGTTCTGCGTTTAGAGGTGAACCGGTCTCATTATTGTGATATCATCATGATCCGATTCTTATTGCATAGATCCATGGACATCACAATATATATATATATATATATATATATATATATATATATATATATATATATATATATATATATATATATATATATATATATATATAATAAGCAATATAAAGTAAGAAAATACCATAATAAAATAAGTAAAAAGATTGTGTGTCATATCATACTCGTCATCACTCACGTGATTAGCTTGTAGAGCACCTATGACTAGTAGGGAGTTGCCTTATTTTAGTCACTACATTGAGGGATGGTCAAGCGACTGCGGCTGCGACCCAAGTGTAGGTTGCGAGGGTTGTGGCTAGGAGGCAGGCAATAGTGGTTACTGGCCAGGAAGCAGTGGTAGCGGTGGTGGCAACCGGTGGTTGTAACAGTAAAGGGACCAGTAGTTGTGATAAGCAGAATGCTCTATTTTTGTCATATTGCAAAAGGAGATGCTAGTGACACCAAAGGATCGCGAGCGGTTGAGGAAACAACGACGGCTCCAGCGGTCATGGTTGCCCTATTTCGATCACCGTGAGGAGGGATGGTCGAGCGATTGCGGCTACGACCCAAGGGAAGGCAGCGAGGGTCATGGCTGGGAGGCGGGCAGTGGTGATCACTGGCAGAGAAGCAGCGACAGTGACCCTTTCTTGCCAAGCAAGATGGGGTGCGTTGCCCTCACGTTGCTCTTGGCTAGGAGGCGTGCTGCTTGTAGCGCCGTTTCCGACGAAGACATAGTTGAGGCAGTTGTAGAGATGACAAGAACCGCGACCGTGACTAATTCATGTTTTAATCATGTCAAGGGGATCTCAATTAATGTTAGTATTGAGGCTCAATTAATGCAACCCAACTGTTCGTGAAGGGATAAATTATTAGTTTATCTCTCTCAACAGTCATATAATAATGATTATTTTAGGGGTGATTTAGTTATTTTTATAATTAAAAATATATTAAAATATAAAAAAATAAATTTACGCCTTCCTATGGCCAAATAACAATTAGTTTTGGGACATTTTAGAAAAAAATCTAAAAAGCTTATAAATACCGCTTCAAACCACTTATTGTTCCTTTCGCATTGGATTAAACATTTATAATACATTGTTAATCTCTGATATGCTCTCTTAAACTCCCTCTTTGATTTTTGATAACAAATGGAAGTCATTATTTTACTGAAAAGCTTTTCAAAAGTTTGACCATGTAACCCAAGAAATCTCTAAGCTGAAGCCGAAGGAATTTGATAGGATGACCAAAATAAGTCAAACATTTTCAAGTTGTACTTTAAGAATACATGAAACACAGATGATTCCTTCTAAGTTATATTTAGCTATCATAATTAGATTTTCAAATTGAAGGAAGAAAAAGGATATGAAACTTTTCATAAGTATATTGAGAAATAACATTCCACGTAAGTTGATATGAAAAAATTTTAAACATAAATATTTAGTTACCCCATTAATCTCACTTTTCATTTTTCTATAAAAAAAATGGTGAAGCATTAGCTATTTTATTTATGCTGATATTTAGAGTGATTACTAACAAACACACTGTTATATGGGAATCACTTATAATTAGATTCATAGTAATTAGATCATGTAAAAATAAATTATTGCTTTTAGAGGTTTTGATGAATGGCATATAAACGATAACATTTATAGAATAATAAAAATTATTTTAGAAGAATATAATTTGATTTTAAAAAATTTTAATTAGTTTTGATAGTGTAACGCTTTTATTATGAAATTGCAAGAAGTGTGTCAACAGATTTTTGTGTTTTTCCATGTTAGGTGTTCTTGTCCTGGTTTAAACTTACGGATACAAGAAGGAAATTTTAAATAGTAAATAGTAAAAGACCCAAAAGATTTTGTAGGGATGTTTCTGTTAGGATCAAGAGCACTAAGAGGGGGTGTGAATTAGTGCAGCGGAAAACTTAAGATAAGAACGATTTCAGTATGAAAGTCGAATCGAAAATTGCTTTAACTTAAGATCAAGTAAAGTGCAGTTAAAGTAAAGTTATGGAAATAGTTGCAGTTAAGATAGAGAACAGAATGTAAATGCAAATCGAGATTTAGAGTGGTTCGGTCAATCTTGACCTACATCCACTTTTGGCTTCCTCGTCTGATGAGATCACCGACGTCCACTAGAGGCCTTCCTTCAATAGGCGAAGGCCAACCACCCTTTTACAGTTTCACTCCTTTTGACGAGCTTAGGAGACAATCCTTACAAATTTTTCACTCCTCTCTTGAATGATCAAAACTTCGAAGAAAAGAGGGAGAAGAACTTCTAGCCTTTTACAACACTTTTAAGCTCTCAAAATCTCAGAATAAATGCTAAGTTTCGGTGCACTTTCATGCATGAAAGGGTAGGGTTTATATAGGCCCCAAACTGATTTGAATTTGGAGCTCAAAAAAGTCAATTCCCATGTTTTCGGGGTCCTGGCGATACTACCGCCATAAATGGGCGGTACTACCGCCTGACAGAGCTCGGAGACCGAGCTCGGGCGGTACCACCGCCTGACAGGGGCGGTGCTACCGCCCAGTCTCACTCGGAGACTGAGCCCAAGCGGTGCCACCGCCTGACAAGGGTGGTGCCACCGCTTGACAAGGGCGGTGCTACCGCCCAGTCTCACTCGGAGACTGAGCCTAGGCGGTGCCACCGCCCAGCCTCACTCCGAGACTCGGCTGCTGGGCGGTGCCACCGCCGGCCAGGGAATTTGGGTCCGAATGGGCTGATCCATTCGGCCCAATTTGGGTCTGTTAAGGGCCCAATTGCCCCAAGATTAAGTTAATGGGATCACCTCCCATTTCTAACTTAATCATCATGCTAACTACAATCTTTTTCAAGACATTTACTGCAACTTGCTCCGGTGCGTCAATCGCTTCTTCCGTCGAGCTTCCGGCGAACTCCTGGACTTGCGATGATCCACTTGACGAGTTCCGATGAGCTTCTTTGGCAAGCTCCTGGACTTCTCGGATTTGTTCCTGCAGAACCTCCGATGACCGTCCGGACTTCCGTTGAACTCTCGAACCCCCAACGTGATCATAGTTTTGACTTCGGCGCAACTCCTGCTGCATGTCTTACTTTCATCGTAGTTAATCCTACACACTTATCTTAACATATGGATTAGATAACAAATGACAATTGACTTCATCATCAAAATCCGAGATTCCACAGTTTCTATTTGATAAAATTATGCATATAAATTACTTTTAAAAAAATTTTAAAGTATAAAAAATTATTATGTATTTTTATTACAAATAATGTTATATAAATTAGCTTATATCCACAACATTGGAATGTTTATGAAAGAATTTTAGAAATTTTATAATGCTATATATATACTTGATTTGATGTTTATTATTCTATTACTCATATTTTTAAAATTAATTATATTAATATTATTGGTGCTTTATAAGAATATCAAAATAATAATGATTTAAAGAGCAATGAAATCAAAATGAATAAATTATTTTTAAAAAAATTATCGATTTATTTAGTTGCTTGTGTTTTTTATCCTCATATTAGATTAAATGACTTAAGATTATTTATCTATTTATTTTAAAAGTTTAGAATAGAAGTTAAAAAAAACTGATCGTTAACTTATTTGACTGTTACAATGCTAACTATAATAGACAACAAACTACCTTTCAAACTTCTCCATTTATGAATTAAGTTAGTTGGAGTAAGATTACCTATAAAGGAAAGAAATTATTATTATTATTATTATTATAAAGATTAAAAAAAATTAAAAGGATCATCAACGAGCTCGTTTCTAACTAACTTTTTTTGAATTACAATGATAGATAGTACTACATATATTGAGTTTCTTATTTTTGAATAGTGAGTATAATATACAATAATCTTTTTAATTTTAATAATAATTTACATGACAAATGCCACAAACTCTATGATAGTTGTGAAGCAAGTTTTTAACGGGAGAAGACATATCTGGGATAAAATATGATCTAGTATGACTCTCAAATCAATTAAAATTTAAATGTGTATTAACGATTGAAACGAAAGGAAGAGATCGTCCATAAATACTATAACTAGCTATTTGATATATTAATCGAAAGAACAATCAAAACATCTGCCATCAAAAGTGATTAAAATTTTATTATTTTATTTATTTTATATTAATATTTTATATGATTGCACTATGTACATCTATTTTTAATTTTTTAAAAATAAAATTATAATTTTTTTATATTTTAAATTATTTTTAATTTAGAAAAATAAAAAAATAAAAAAAAAATTAGTGGTTGGAATCGGAACCAGACCCTCGGTTCTTAAACCATGGTCATTATATGATTGCACTATGTACATCTATTTTTAAATTTTTAAAAATAAAATTATAATTTTTTTATATTTTAAATTATTTTTAATTTAGAAAAATAAAATAATAAAAAAAAAATTAGTGGTTGGAATCGGAACCAGACCCTCGGTTCTTAAACCATGGTCAAGGCTACATGGGTTACTCTCTCATTCAGCGATCTGAGTTGCAGTCTCCACGAATTTCGAAATTCCTCCGTATCTAATTGAACATCTTTTTTGATTAATTAACAACCAAACCAAACTCTTTTGGAACTTAACTTTAATTAGCAAAATTAAAGGAGGGATTTATTGTTAGAATTTGGTCCTTTACACCACGTACCGAGTCAGCCAACAGAAATGTGGCATGTCAACAATATCGTCCGGACCGTGGGCACGTTGGCCGAGCGCACTCCATGAATCGCGAGCGAACCTCTCAGAAACTATGTCGTCCCATAAGGAACGGTCAGGATGCCATCAAATTTACGCATCTTAACGAACTAGTACACTCCTATTTACTTTTGTGCCCCTCTCCCTCGTCCTGCCTCTTCTCCCCCCTCCCCCCCCCCCCCATTGCTCTTCGACCCCAGAGAGACGTACTCAACTCTCCCCTTCCTTCTCTCTCCTCCCTTAGGAGAGGAACAGGGAACGGGAATCCTCTTCTGGTTTTCCTCCGTCTGCGCCAAATTTCTTCTCGTTCTTCTCGAAATCGGGGGGTCCGTAGCACCAGATTTGCCGCTTTCTCCAGATTTTAGGGTTTCCTTTTAACTTCTTTTCGAATGGAATGGTGAATCGATTTCCAGCCGTTTCATTTTTGGAGAAACGTGGTGAGTGAATCGAAGAGGAGGGAAATATGTATAGAGAGAGGGGAGGTTGCGGGTCGAAGGTGGAGATTGGAGCCGCGGATCGAAAGCGGATCAACGATGCCCTCGACAGGCATCTGGAGAGGTCCTCGCCGTCGACTTCGAGGGGTTTGAACGGCAAGGAGAAGGGTAGGCTGTCGATGCCGTCCGTCACCTCGGGGAAGCTGCCCGAGCATCGAACCTTGTCCAAGAGCAAGCTCTCGGATGGTAAATTTTTGTTTCTGTCTTTCGGCTTCCTATCTTTTTTCCATGTTGGAATTTGCTTTTAAGTTTTTTTTTTTTACAATATAATATCTCAAAAGAACTGTTCTTTTTTTAAGATTTCACCTCTTTGGTGTTGTCGATTATGTTTTTCTTTTTTCGACATATCTGTTTGGATTCTTACTTTTTTATGCCCACTTACATATGCAACTCGAAGAGACGGTTGCATTTGGGGAAAATAAATTGCATATGTTGCGGCGTTCTCTTTCCCAAAATAAGAAAAAATGTAGTGACAAATATAAGTTGGTTTGGTAAACATATTAGGTTTAGACATAATCTTGCCCTTGTTCTTCATGAACAGGATATAATCAACTAGTAGCACATTGAGTGGGAGGAGACCTCCCACAGAAGTCCGATTGTGATATTGCTTAATGAACAAGTGACATAGATCCTTATTTTGAGTCCGTGAGGTAATATCATATTTCAGGATCCAAAGGTTCCTTGTGTACAAGTATTATGGAATTCTTTTTGTAGTTTGAAAATACAAGTGTTCATGCTTAATCATGAAGGTGTTAATTTCTGGATCTTATTGCACAGCTAAAATTTGCTTGTAGTTTCTCTTCACTTTTCATGCAATCTTCTTGAAGGGATACTTTTTAGCTTAAAAAGATGTTGGTTGATGAAGTACATTAGCTTTTTTAATGCAAAATGGTTCACTTTTGTAGAAGCGTTAGTTCGAGCCATTGGTTGGGGCAATATGTATTACATAAACCTTTGTAGAGATTTTACTACCTTGTCTTTGCAAACATTCCTGACTGGATCGTCGACCAAGCTAAACTTTAGGTGACTCTTTGGCCATGCTGGGATGCAGCCTGTCAGTGAGCCTTATTCATTGTTGCAGATTTCTGTCCTAAAGGATGTTTTCCCTTTAACTAAAAGGAAGAAGGAAAGAGGTGGATTGTAAAAACAATTGTTTACCCAATCTTGATTCATTAAGGTACTCACTTCCAACTAAAGAGTGATTTCTTTGACTGATGGTTGTCAGATTAAAAGGTACAAGAAGAATCTTTGTATGCTTCAATTACTCATTCAGTCTAACGTAGTTGTTGCACGAGTGGGTCATTGATTAAGGATTAAATATTTCTGTATTTTTGTCAGCAATCTAACTGCTGTGTTGGTCTGGATTGGCAGTTTTAGATTTAAAGCGATTTTAAATTTTTAGAAATTGTGAAAGTATAGTAATTAACTGCTAAAGGTCTTAAAATCAGCAGCTTAGGGTTCGTGACGAATGCTAATTTTTTCCTTAGCAGCAAGAGTTGGTTTATCTCAGACATCTCCATCATTTCTTTGGACACCTTTAAGAGACTTAGTTGGGCTATCAATTAACTATGACAATTTTTTTTCTTTATTTGTTCTCCTTTTTCCCTGACATATTCTGGTCTTTATTTATATTTGTTGTTAATTTGGTATCATTCGAGGTTTAATATTCTTCTTGTTTACAGTACTCATTCTTATCTTATACGATTTTTGTCATATTGTTGCTTATAAGCATTTTTTAATTTTTGCAATATCTGGTGCCACAGAAGAATCAGAAACAGATAGTGAAGAGTCTGATGTTAGTGGCTCTGATGGGGAAGACACCTCCTGGATTTCATGGTTCTGTAACCTAAGAGGGAATGAGTTTTTTTGCGAAGTTGATGATGAATACATACAAGATGATTTCAACCTTTGTGGGCTAAGCAGTCAAGTCCCGTACTATGATTATGCTCTTGATTTGATCCTGGATGTGGAATCTTCCAATGGTAATCTTGCTTGCCTGTAACAGAGACTTGCCTAATTAAATGCAAGTTTGTTTTGGCTCTATCTCAAATGGCTAAAAGTCAATGGTATTACAGGCTTTGGATCCTAATAATTTCCTGTGTTCTAGTAGCTTTGGGTTTCCTTGGCAGTTACAATACTTAGGCTAGTTACACTTTTCTTCAAAGTTTTATCATCATCTGCAAAGTTTAAAGACTAACTTGTTGGATTTATTGATCTTCCATAACATAGTTTCTTTACTTTCGAAGTTTTGGCATAAAGAGTTCAGATAAAGTTTGGAATTGAAAGTCCATCAGAATTTGCAAACCATTATTTCAAGTATGTATTTTCTTTTATTTGGAATACTTGAATGTTAACCCATCTTTTGGGATGCAAAGCCCTAACTAGCAAAGAAGTTATAAAACATACAAAGGTGAGATTTATTGGGCTTTCCTTTCATTGTTGCAAAAGTAGTGTACTACTGTGAAATTTAGTATCTTCACCAATGAAGTTTTTTGTTCTTTTAAGCAAGCATTATCATTTACGTCCTGCTTCTTTCCTTCATTGCAAGATTATTATAATGTTGTGAAAAAGTATGTTTGCTGATGATGAGTTCTTTCTTTTTAAGACAGCATTCAGCTGTACTTTAGATATCTTGAATTTTATGGAGAAGTATATTTGCTGACAATGAATTCTTTCTTTATAAGATAGCAATCAGCTGTAACTTAGATGCTATGTATTGCAGTTATTGTTTTCACTCTCAGAAAATATGGAGCTAGACTTATACAAGGAAAAGTGATGATCCCCTTACCAAAAGACAAATAAGAAATGAACTGTATTTTATGTGAAAACCATTTTTTAAACGAAAAGGTTATGTAGAAAACATCACAGAAAAGGAAATATATGGAAGTAGCTTTGCAGCAATAATTCTTTTAGACTATAGTTAGACAACTATCACAAATTGACTATTGTTTCCCACAAATTACATGATTGAGGGATTTTCACAAAATTTTCCCTTTTTTCCTTTCATTTCTGTGAAATTTGGGATTTTCTCAGGGTCAATAATTTCTAGCTTTAATATGCATGATGCACATAGTAATGCGCCATATAGCAACATGAAATAGATTGATAGAATAGTGGCAATTCATATATGCACCGACTGTCAGACCTATTAGGACCTTTAAGATTCCATAAGTCTATGACAGTGTTTTCTAGTTTTAGATTTTAATCTCCATCTAGAATTAGGATTAGAAATGATGGCTGCAAAATTATTTACTCATTTTGATGTAACATATAGAAATCAATGTTATATGTTTCTGGGTAAACAACAATTTCTTTTCAGAGAGTGGCAGCGCTTGAGGTGGAGAGATGACTGATAATATGCAGTGGTCAGCTGGTAGACTAAGGAGTGTTGTGATAACTGATATGTTTTTTGGGGTTGTTAATTAATTGCCAGTAGTTTATGCCTTCTGAATACTATTTGTGGTATTTGGAATGGGAATTATCTCCTCCTCCCATGCTGTTGTTTTCTGTCTGTTGCTGACAAGCCTGCTCAAACCATCCCTCTCCCACCCCCAACCCAACCATATAGACAACACAGAGAAAAAGACAAAGGTGCCAGAAGTAATATATATGTGAACAAAAAGTTTATACATTAAACTCTGATAGAGAGCCTTGCAGTTTGTACCTCATTATTTCTTTATATCTTCATCACTATTTTTACTGGCTTATTGCGCTGATAATTTATGCATGCTTCTTTGGCTGGAAATTGAAGACAATTTCAATGAATTTTACATATGGGCAGGAGACATGTTCACCGAGGAACAAAATGAGCTAGTTGAATCAGCAGCAGAGATGCTTTATGGTTTGATTCATGTTCGATATATATTAACCAGTAAAGGGATGGCTGCTATGGTAAGGTCTTGTATTTTGTCCTCAATGTTTATGGTTTCTTAGTTTGTCATCAATGACACTTGGTAGTGACAATTTCTGTAGCTAGAGAAATTCAAGAACTATGATTTTGGAAGATGCCCTCGAGTCTACTGTTGTGGCCAGCCCTGTCTTCCTGTTGGGCAGTCGGACATACCTCGATCAAGTACCGTGAAAATATATTGTCCCAAATGTGAAGATATATACTATCCAAGATCGAAGTATCAAGGCAGTATCCTTTTTTGGCTTAGCAAATTTTGTTCAAATTGGTCATATTATGGCAAGATCTTTAAAATAGTATATGCCTCTTGATATGCTGCTTTGCTGACATGATTTCTGCCTTACTGTAATTTCCATTAATACAGAATTTATTTTTGGCCCTTGTCCTGGAATACTTTTGCATATAGAGCAATAGTGAATGATGTAATTTTAAACCATAACCATCCATGGGTTGCTGCATTAGTTATTACATGTATTCTCTCCTGGAGTTTACACTATCTAGCAATTGCTTTTTTAAATTAAGTAACAAAGAGATGTACACTAGCTGCTCAGCTTAGTTACCTCTAATGAAAATTTGAAATTCATTTGACCTTGCTTAGATATCGATGGAGCTTACTTTGGGACAACATTTCCTCACCTGTTTCTGATGACTTACGGGCACCTCAAGCCACAAAAGCCATCACAACGGTATGTTCCCAGGGTATTTGGCTTCAAAATTCACAAACCATGAATTGGAGCTGAGCTGCCAAACAAAGAGAATTTTGTTGTATCTGGAGGGGGGGGGGGTTCAGAAGTAGAAAGTGTTAACCGATCCTTGCTTTTGGGATAATATCTACTTTGGGTTGTCCTAACTCAAGTTGTTTTATTTTAAATCTTGTAACAACTGTGCAAGTGTAACTTTTCTGGTTGATTATTAATTTCCATGTCTCAATTTGCAAGGTTAGCCACTTTTGCTTTTCTTGAAACTTTTTTGTTTATTTGACAGTAATCTTAATGTAGGTATTTTTAATATCTAGATACCTTCTACAACACCATGACACTAATAATAGGAATAATTTTGAGAGTTTTCTGTGGTTATATATGTGTGTGCTTTTTTCCTTACACTCCGTGGTTATAGATTGTGTACTGCTGCTGAGATTGTAGTCTGTAAATTATTCGTACAGTCTTGAAAAGAGTGAATGCTCCCTTGCCTATTGCATCAAAGCATGTCTTGATATATGCTTTTTTATGTGGTAAAAGGTAATATGAACTGTGACATGCATTTATTTCGACGACCACACTTAGGACCAATGGACTAGTTAATATCTTCTTTTATGGTGTGGCGGAAATTTGATAGTAAAATTGCTGTGATGTATGATATTAATGTGGTTAACCATCAATACCTCCTCTTCAGAGATAAGTTCTGTTTTTTATATGAATAATTAGATCATGCCTCCAAAATGATCATCGTAAGTCCCATCATACGGGGACAGAAGCATGCGGTGGTTGGACGATAGTGATCGGGACTGCATTAGCTTATAGAAACAAAATTCTTACATAAAAAAAATCCTGTTGTAAGATGGAGAAAACATAAAAGAGGCAAGGCCTGTTCTGTCAACCACAGCATAACAGGTGATTGACCTGACCTGACCTGACATCCTGCCATTGTAACCGTCGTTGTTTGTTTCTTCATGTTCATGGAATGCTAGATCTATATTCTTCTTCTTAATTGGATGGACAAAGTTACATCAACAGATGCCATATAAGAGGGATGAAGGTATTGGATGTGGAATTTGCGGAGTCTCACGGATTGGAATAGCTCCTGTGGTCACCTATAGGTTCTCATGCGGTAACACTACATGCCGACATTAAAGCGCAGCCAGCCAACTTAGCTGTTTCATATAATGTCTCATTTTGCATGTGGATGTGGATTGTGGGGGGGGGGGGGGGGGGGGGGAGTGAGACCAATAGTACAGAAGGCGTATCTGTCGAGACATGGTAGGTGTTTTGTGCGTTGTTGCACGGTTGATGAGGGTACACTTTTTACCGGCACTTGTCACCTCACTGACCTGCTCCTAATTGAATGGTCTTCGTCGTGTTAGAACCGCCGCTCATCTCACATGCCTAGCAGAATCGAAATCCATCTTAAAAGTTATTTCCGAGGATAAGTGTTCTCACTGAATTCATTCTTGTAAAAATGATCTTTTTAAGGGTGTGTGCCCTCATTGAACTTTTTATGCTGAAACAGTCAGTACATGCAAGATTAAAGGAGAAACCAGTGCGCTAGGTTCCGATGTTTGCTTATCACACTTGTTTCTTGTACGATTTGACCTGATTCCCAGCATGAAAAACAACAGTTTTTAAGTTGATAGCTTAATCAATCCACTATGAACTACTAGACTTGTGTTCAAGTAGATTAGCTCGTCCGTCACCTTCCAGACGTTGGTGTTTGTTGTTTTCTCCAGTCGAATTTAGCATTTAATTTTCTTTATGCGTTGTTAAGTCATCAGACAACAGAATTAGAGAGGGATCAAAGCTTCGATTACCACTTCATTAAGAACAACAAACAGTAAAGAAAAGCGATGATGATGTCTCAACCCAGGCAAAGGTTACAACACTCGTCGCCCTATGCATGCAAGCAAAAGAGCTTCTTCCTCTTTGCCACTCCTCTCGGGTTTCGACTTTGTACACTACCCACAGCTTTATATCGAGTGTGCCGTAGTTCACCTAGCCACCTCAGTGTCGGCCCAGACGTGAATCTTCTGGGACTAGCCACTCTTCCGCCGCTCCTTCCTCGACCTGGACACCTTCACGGAGAGCTTCCGGCTGTTCTCCCCGGCCTCGTCGATCTCGATCTGCTCCTGCCGGCACTCCTCGCTGCAGAACGGAGTGTCCCCTCTGCAACCAACGACCCATCAATCCACTCACCCCACACCAGCACTCTCCACGAAGATGACAAATGACTCCAACAAAGAGGGTTGCACACCGAACCTGTACATGAATATGTTGCGGTTGCTCGCGAGGGGCTTCCTGCAGAGGGAGCAGCATTCCAAGAAGTGACGCGGTTCGTCGTCGAAGCCGTCATAAAACAGCCTTCCCAACGCGGCGTTGCTGTTGCCTGCTTCGGGGCCGGCGTCGTTCAGTGATCCTTGAGAAGGGGAAGAGAAAGAGGAAGAGCGAGAGGAGTCCATGGTGATCTCAAGGCTTCTACGGCGGCTCCTCTGGGAGGGGGGCGGGTCATAAAAAGAGAAGGGTGGGAGTTCCAATAATGGTGGGTCTCTCGGAACCACGACGAATGGCTGGACTGCGAATAATGGCGGCCTTGGTCTTTTCGTCTAATCGAGTTGGATTGGAGAGCCAAGCGATCGACAAGCGTAACGCAGCGATCAATCCTTGAAAGCTCTCCTAGTGATATATATATATATATATATATATATATATATATATATATATATATATATATAGTTCGTACCTCACGCTTGTGGCGTTATCGTAGCCAAAGGGAGTGCGGAACCCGAACTCGACGCCAAACCCGCCCAGAACAATCCTCACGTGACTATGACGCCATCGTTGTTGCTTCCCCTTTTCTTTGTTCTCCCGGGCTTTTACCGTCACCAGCCGGTTCCCGTCGGTCAAGATCCCCCGAATCTCCCAGCATTTCAATTTTAGCAAAATTACTGATACATGTCATCTGAAAATAATTTTTTTCATATTTAAATTATATATATATATATATATATCTTATTCTAAAGAAAATCATATAAGTAATTACATCAACAACAGAAGCTAATTCTCATAAATTTATTTTTCAGCTACAACATCTGCAGAGCTTTGTTGTCAGCTTGAGTTTAATTACAAGTTTTGTGTGCATTCCTGCAAAAAGAACACATCTTTTATTTCTTCGCCAGACTCGATGTCGCTTAGTTTATGGTCTCTCAGTGGTTTATTGAGGCAGCAGCAGAGACACATGAATGGACAGAATCAGTCCACATCTGTGCCAATGATATTGAATCAAAAGATACTTTGATCTTCTGAGGGATTTAAGGAAGCCCAAGTCTCAAGCCAATACTTTTAGAGTGGAGAAGAACACTGTTATTGGAACAGGTGGTGCCTGCCTGCTTTATTTCATCACAGCCTAAAGCATGTATTAAATTGTTTGGTTGATTTGCTACCCATGTTCTCTTGTCAATTAATTATATGAAAGCATCACACTTTTTTGTAATTACATATATATATATATATATATATATATATATATATAGATAGAGAGAGAGAGAGAGAGAGAGAGGGATCAAATTATCATCCACATTTCTCCATAGCTGCAATCTCACTGAGTTGTATACACGGAGGCATTGATTTTGGAATCAAGTCTCTGATTGAGGATTACTCCATCCTAGTTTTGAAGGTGAAGTGGAGATTTATGTCTCTATTTCACACACTTTATCTCAATGTCTCCGTTCCAGTGTGCTCTTTTTTCTCCCACTCCATGAATTATTCTAACCTGACACTAACTTCAACCCTTTTCTGATCACTAAATTATGAACTATATATATTAGCACAGTAATCTTTCCAGTTCCATTTCTTGATTTGTTACATTCACATGCATTCCTTTCTCATAATTCTTCTACCTATGATTTGCTCGAACACCATATTCTTTTGTTAGAGATTAGGAAGAAAGCCTAATAAACAAAAGTCACATTATACACAACTTTCTTATAAACTTGGCTATTTGCTTGTGACCATAAATACCTTTTGATGAAATAAGCAAAATGAATGAAACAGTCAGTCATAAGGAGATTATGATATGGTATGTCGACTTTTCAAGCATATCAAGATAGACTTCATAGACAATGTTGAACATCATTGGGTTTTTAAATGTGTTATAAACTTTGCGCTTCTGATGACCATAATTGGTTTCAATCATATCAGGATAGACTTTATTGAAAATGTGTAACATCAATGGAAGAACTTTTGGATGTGTAGGTGTGAAATCACTAAGTCTATCAACATCCATGAATATACAAACACTGAATGATTCATAACTATGGTCATGCATCTCTACCAAGTCCATGATGGACCGACGAAACAAAACCCTGTCCAAATCATGAAATCAGAGAGTGATGTGATCTCTGCAGTAGCTGTAGTTCTTTCTTCCTTGACAACTTTCTGCTCAACATAAATTAGTCTTCTTTTTCCCCCTTTTTTTCTTGGAGAAAGATGGTGAGTCCAAAATCACTAACCCTGACAGTAAAACAAAACCAATCACCAAACTCTGTTTCTCTCATTTCTACAGCTTCAGTAGATGAACAGTTGAGACGTAACAGTCCAACAATGAGGCAAAGTCTAACCTCTTCTTGCTCTTCTCCTCACTCATCAAAGCAAACACCTACAAAGGATGGAGACTCTTTGTTTCCCACGGTGTTTGGTGTGCATTCCTCACAAAGTATAGTTCAAACATCCCAAGATTGTGGTCGTTGATTAGGTGATCACTAGATTCACTTGAACTATATTTAAGATGTTTGGCCAAAAGTCCATTGGAACTTTTGTTGGAGAGTCTCAAGTTTTGGCTCATTTAGTTAGAAAGAGACTGTGTTCCTACTGATACTTGTTTGTTGAAACAAGGGAATAATATATTCAATTCACTGATCAGAGAAGAGCAGTGGTTAAAGATAGCAAATATATCTTGAAAGAGTTAAGTTCATGAGGTGAAAGGTAAGAAGAGAAAATGTTGTGTCAATTAAGATTCAAGCTATTATCTCAGATGTCACTTTTGAACATTAATGAGTTTTTATTTGGCTAAATGATCCTTTTTTTAATATATATATATATATATATATAGTATTTTTCATGACTGCACAATTCTTAAATGAAATAACTATCATTCTCTTGTTAGTGAAATTTTCATCTCCTATGAATAATTCAGAATTGTCAAAGAAATATTAGTGAAACAAACTAGATTTGTTGATAGCAAAGATCTAAGATGAAATCCCGGTTTCATCAGTTACCATTTGTGTAAATAAATAATATATCTATCATATTACTCTTTGTTTATTTTTTGTTCTCCATTTCTACATGAAATAATACACATACAAAATATTGAAATTGTTGTCTTTTTTCTGTTATTTGTATTTTTATAAAAAAAATATATCCATCCTAATTTGTTTCATCAATTGTGAGTAATTTTCTTAATTTTGTCTTTGTTGCTGCTTTACATGGAGATTGTTGAACATTAAAGAAACTATTCATCAGATTAGAGGTTTTGAAGAGATAGATAGAATATTTTTTTAAAAAAAATAAAAATCCAAAATTAATTAACTCATACAAAGAAAACTCTTATTTCAACTCGATAAATTATCATTTACATCGCTAATATGTTAATACCATTGTCGACTAACAATCATCATCAATGATCAACGTTATCACCATCAATACTTTATTTCATTATCGTCCTAATTTATGGTTGGAATTGCAAAATTTCCACTCTTCCTCGTTTTCTTGAATAATGCAATAGGTGATTACTACGAAGAAGATACGAATGTTGACCCTCTTAGTTTGTCACGTACGAAATATGAACTGTGACCCATTTAAGATTGCACGTCAAACAAGCATTTGATCAACACTAATTAGATCGATTGGCTAAGCACTAGTCTCAATTGCAGGCATATGATACGTATATGGGTTGGGCCGGCCCATTAGACGATCGATGGGCCTTCCTGATTCTCTGCCACATGATGGTAATCAAACGGCCCAAGGTGCACAATCGAAACAAATTAAGAAAAAGAAAATTAGAATTAGAATAAATTCGAATTAATTAGGAGTAATGCCTCATCATCTTAGTTTCCAAAGCTGATTAGAAAAAGAGTTTAAGCCTCGGACTGTCTTTTTCTAATCCCTTTTTTGTGTGATTTATTTTTAATTTTTTGTGTTTACGGAGATCTTTCGAACGGCTGAGATTTGCAGTCTTAAGTGAGGTAGACTCGGACGCTCCCGGCCTTGACACATCGGCAAACCGGGCACGACTCTACCGGGCCTCCGCCGCCGTCGCAGGCGTCGCACAGGCACAGGTGCCGGCAGGGCAGGAGCACCACCGAGGCCAGGCGCTCCCGGCAGGCGCGGCAAGCCCGCCCCTGCTCGACTCGTTGCTGCTCCATGAAGGCCGACTCGGCGTCCTCGGCCGGCGACGCCTCGCAGCCCCGCGCCTGTGCCGCGGTGGCGGCAGCCTGTTGGAGCTGGACCTGGAGGGAAGCTGCCGTCGCCTGGTCGGCCGTGGCCTTGGCTTTCCATGTCATCGACTCGATTCGGAGGCGGGCGAGGCGGCCCTCGAGCTCGGCGCTCCGCCGCGCAGCCCGCGCCGCTTCCGCCTCCTCCTCTCGTAGCCGCCGGGCGGCTGACTCGTTCGCTGCGCTTAATAAATACCGGTAGTGTCTCCATCGCCTCTCCGCCAACCCCCTTCGCAGCTGCTCTGCCTGCCATAGAGGATGAAAAATCCAATCTTTAAGTCCCTTTATTACCAAGACCAAAGGAGCCAAAGCAATCCGGGAGAGGCAGGAGGAGAGAATAGTACCTCGGCGTGAAGGAACTGCTCGATTTCGCCCTTCTGTTGATTGATGTGGGTGGTGAGTTCTTCGGTGAGAAGGGAGGAGAGGAAGGAGGAAGAAGAAGATAGAAGAGGGTTGGACTGCTTCTGGTTCTGCTGCTGGCATCGATCCTTCAAGGAGAGTCGGAGGCCGGTGGAAACTCGGAGAGAAGGGTGGCTCTGCTGCTGGGCGAAGCTCACAAGCGCCGAAGGCGAAAGCGGGGTCGATGTACGCTGTGGTTGCAGCGAGAGGAGGTCAACAGGGTGGTCCTGCTGCAGCTGCGGCGGCGGCGGCATCTCCGGGAACCCGATGCCTCCTCGACCTCTCTTCCTCGGATTCGGCGGTGCTGTTAGATGAAACAAACCTCAGAAACTCACAACATACCGTTCAAGAAGACCAAAAAGGAGCCAACTTTGCCTCATCTCACCTCCATTGGCGAGCAGTAACGCGGACGGATCGATGAAACCAGGCGCGGCTCGAGGAAAGTCCATATCTTTCTCCTCCTATCGCTTCTGCGTCGATCCAGCAACCAAAAATTTCCCAAGGAAACCACTCAAGATTCGACCTTTCACACAGAAACTAATGGGAAATCATCTATAAAACCGATCAAGATCGGAACTTGACCGCAAACTCGAACGAGTACACGGGTATCAGGATTGAACTATCATTACTTGTATGGAGAGAGAGAGAGAGAGAGAGAGAGAGAGGAGAGAGAGAGAGAGAGAGAGAGAGGTGTGCGACGAAAGAAAGAGGCAGATGAAGAGGAGGAATCAGAAGCAAAAGCTTTCAATGCCAACTACTATAGATGCTACTGCTCTTGTTTCTCCTCCACCTCGCTCCTCGTCCTCTTCACTTCAATGCAGAAAAAAGGGTACGCAACGAAGTGGAGATAAATGCGCTCGGAACGATCGAAACAGTCCAAAGATGGCCTGCTCTTATGCTCTCTCACTCACAACAAAGAGGAGTGGAGAGAGACGGTGAGCTGCTGCTAACCATATAAATATCCTTCCTTTTGGATTGAATGGATCCACCTTCCTCAGCAGCACTGTTTCATTTTGTGTTGAGATTTCCTAGGCCAGTTTGCCTTCGATGATGCAGTAGGCACATGAAAGGGGGAGAGAGAGAGAGAGAGAGAGAGAGAGAAAAGAAGGGTGTGACCTTGTCTGTGCATGGGAGAAATACCAGGGACAGTCATTGTGCTTGAAGCAGTAGCTGCTTGGATTGCCTTCCATACTTTGTTTCTTGTGCCAAGTGTTTGCTGTTGTTAGTCTTTCTCTTTCTTAGCCTCCAAGGTTTGTCCAGGCAAACCAACAGCCCTTCCTTTTCCTTCCTCCATTGTCTTGGAAATGTGAAGAACTGTAGGTTTAATGTGCTCGGCCTAACATTAACTGCTTCTCACGCGTCTCTTTCTCAATCAGAACAACGTAAAATGGTATCAGATTGACCAATGTTATTGCTTGGATTAATCCCACTTTATTATTATGATGGATAAATCGAAGAACTCAAGTGGTTTGTGAAAGGGATATCAGTCATGCAAGTTTCTGTTTACACAAATAAGAAACGTAGCAACAAAAGAAGAACAGAAAGAAAACCGCAATAAAGTTATGCAACGATGTCATTAATGGATGAGTACTTTATGTAATTTATATGATGTAATAAAGAAATATGTATATTATGTAACAAAAAATAAAATGGTCAACAATTATGTAGAAGGCTCTAAATGAAAAGTATTAAAGAAGAATTAAAATATTAGAATTACTACATAAGTGAACAATTAGATGTAGCTCTGATGAAAGACAAAAATCAGGCAGGAACATCTAAGATAGTATGGAGATGTGTTGAAGATATCTATAGATACTATAGTCAAGAGAGAGAGAGAGAGAGAGAAGAGGCCCAAGAATGTTTTACTGAAATCTATAAATATAAAATTTAAATTAATTTAATTTAATATAGAATATAAAATTTTGAATTATAATTGAGCGATTGTTTTGGAGAATAATCTTTTTTTAGGTTTTTCTTATATGGTACTCCTTTTTCAAAATACTCATACAATCCCCCCCTATTTGTAATGTTCCAAAAATCACTTAAAAAATTATCATTTTTTCTCGCTCAAATCCAATTTTTTTTTCCTTAACTATTTACATGTTTTATGGGTTGGTTTTATCCACAAAAATACTACTATATAGTGTTTTAAAAATATTATATAGTATTTTTTTAAAAAAAATACTATATACTATTAAAAAAAAGAGTAGACTATGTTTTTTATATCATATTATTTTTTTAAAACAAAAGTATTATATAGTATCTAAAAAATACAATATGGTGTCTTATGGATAAAAAAAAATAACCCACAAAACACTATAAATAGTTGGCCAAAAAAATTTTTGGGATTGAATGGAAAAACACTAATAACAGCTTTTGGGGGGTATTTTAAATTTTTTTGAAAAAGAGGATGATGGTTTGAAATATTTAAAAATGGGTACTATCCTGGAAAAACTCGAAAGAAGATATTTTCTTATTATAATTGTTATTGAATTATCACATAAATTAAATATTCGTCCACCAGATAAAATGATAGGCAAAAATGCATGATAGATACGGTGACACATTTATTTTGTGATGCAAAACTGATACGAAATTTCAACTATGCAATAGGATGCAGAGGATCCATAGAGTTGACCCCACCAAGATCTTGGGCAATGACTAATTGTTTAAATAGATAGATAGATAGATAGTTGTTGCAAAGCAAAGAACTCGATCACGGTTCTTTTAGCTTGAAATAATTTTTCTAGCTGATGCTACGTCCCATCTGCTTTGGTTCAGATTGGTTTTATTTAGCTGAAATATAAATGCCGGGTAATGTGGTTGATGTTGATATAGATTGAATGTGTAAATATACATACATATCATTCAGTGTTTTATTTGTCTTTTACTGTCTTTTTCATTTGAATTAGTAGAAAGACTCTCTCTCTCTCTCTCTCTCTCTCTCTCTCTCTCTCTCTCTCTCTCTCTCTCTCTCTTCTTGTAAGACAATCAATCACTTGTTGTTTCAATATGCACTGATATCAACATGTATATTTCAGGACTGCATCAGCTAAAGGCTCAGAGAACTACGGCCCTATGTGATTCCTTCAGCATGCATGGGGGACCTTTGGACAGGACGCAGTAACTTCAAAGTGAGGTAGTTGTCATGGAGCATCGAATCCATCCATTAAGGAGCAGCTCCTTGTGGCAACTATCACTGCAACCAAAGAGGATTTGGTGCTGCTGTGCGGTCAGTAGCTCTCACACAGGAAAAGGAAAGGGAGGGGGTGGCAGTATTGAAGAGATCCATTAGGTACTCGGAGGGAAGGAGAGCAACGCATCACCCATTTCTCGGGTGGGGTTGGACGGGCTTAGCTTCTTGCATTTACTTACTCCATTTCTCCCTATCTATCTAGTCTGCCTATCATGCACCTCTGACAGATTTAGGCGTGAAGAATAATTTATGGAATGGGTCAGTGATGAGATATGGCATGCAATGACAACTTCACAACCAATTGTTTGCAATCAGCTAATATATATATATATATATATATATATATATATATATATATATATATATATATATATATATATATATATATATATATATATATATATATATATATATATTCATATTTTTTTCCCTTCCCTTGTTAAACTTCAAAATGGTGTGATGATTATAAATCCAATGCGAACTTTCAAAATGGAATTTTTGATGTAATGAAAGTCTTGTCTTTATTTTTTTTCAGATATATCTATCTATCTAAACAACCATGAGATGTTTTCAAACACTCAAAATGCTTCCGTTTCACATGGAGCCATTCATCATTTACTCAAATAGTGAAAATAATAGAGAGGGAAAATTGATCAGCTTGTTTGCATGTTTTGACAAATATGTATAGAACATGACCTCATGGAGTCATGGTTCAGAAAGATAGATACATAGATAGATAGATAGATAGATAGATAGATAGGTTCTAACAACCAACTCCCCAGGTTAGATGAATTGTGACAAAGAGGATATGCACTTGCTGAGCCAAAAGTCTAAATAGCCTCCTCCTCCTCCTCCTCCTATTATATTTGTCCACTGTCTGCTCACCAGACTCTTCCATCAGTTGATTTGTCAAACACACACTGCAATCTCTCTCAACAGCTTCCAAATTTTCTGTGTCATGGCCAAGACTTGAAGATGAGAGAAGGGTGGATATATATGGGTAGCTGTGGCAACTCTTTCTTATAGGATAACCGGTAGCTGTACAATAACACTGACATGGTAGTCCGTCCCGACTGGAAAGAAAACAAGAGAAACAACAAACCAAGGAGGGAATATGGATTCTTCTTTCTCTCTCTTTTTTCTTTCTTGATGCAAAATTCTGAGAGGTAGATATTCCCTGATCCTGTGAAGTTGCTTTAGTTCAAGTGCCTGGATGTGGATAACTTTTTTTTCTTCTCTTTGTTAGTTTTCCTCATATTCATCAGCCTTGCTACTGAACAAAAAGGATCTCCATTTCATGTTGTGGACAGATTGTGGTCCATTCATTATTTGTGATTTTGAATCCATGCGACAATGATGATCGTATTGAGCTCTCTAAGTTCAACATTTTTTGAGCTAATTTTCTTTACATGTACACCTATGAACAACCACCTAATTTGTGATTTCCTCACAGAAGTCAAAGAAAAGATAGATAGATAGATAGAATAGATAGATAGTTGGAAAGTCCCATTGGAAAGGAAGTGATTGTTTTGCATGGGCAATTTCACCTTTTACACACTCAATAGTACCTTACCTTGTTGACTCACTAACTAACCTAATTCATCAGGGAGCTAAAAACATGCAGTACATAATTTGTCTACAATTGATTGATCGACTGAATATATATATATATATATATATATATATAATTTTGTTGATCTTGGTGTCCAATGTATTTTCAAGATGCAGACCAAGCACTTAAATCTCTTTAAAAAGAGAGAAAGAGAGAGAGAGAGAGAGAGAGAGAAAACACACACAGAATTTGAACTCAAGTCCAATTGCTGAGACAGACTAATTTAACCCAATGCAACATAGAATATTTTACAGGATTCTTGTGAAAATTTTCTTACATTTCCCTGTTCTTGCCCTTGCTTTGTTATTTGGGTAGCCTCAACACAGTCATTCAGTCCAATCAAGTCCATTTTTGCAGGCGCAATCGGTGGGGTGCTCTGAGCTCTTATGTTTCCTGTTGCATGTCATTTCAATCCTGTCCAACGGTGAAGAGTGTTAAGAGGAGGAGTATAGCAAGTTGTCGGGGACACATCCATCTCGCTGTCATGGGAAATGGAGAATCATATATAAGTAGTTTAACGAAATGATTGCTGCAGTCCGCTCCTGAAGATTAGAGCTTTCACATGACTACCATTTCCTGCGTTTACAAGTCCTTTATTTACTTCTTTATTTACTTCTTCAAAGTCAGATTGACTCTTTTCTTCTTCTTCTTCTTCTTCTTTTTTTTTAATGTTCAGATCCTTCACATCAAATATCGCAAACTTTTTAATAGCCAATGATTCTTCCCAAAGTAAAAGAAATTAATTTTTCTGTATTAATCAATACGAAGAAGCCAATTTGCCCATTTCCCCATGAATCATAATTCCAACAAGACACGGTATCATATTATGTGAGATTGTGAGTGTACTCCATGCGCAGATTTTTATGTAAAGCAAACATCAGTTCTTCGCTTTGCACCGCTTTTTTCCTCTGCTCAGATGCAGATGCTTCAGCAAAGCGGTGATGGCTTTCCAATAGCAACACCCCATTATTAATGGCTAATATCCATCACCGAGACTCAAATGCATTGTAGGCCCTCATGTGACAAAGCTTTAATCACTAAAAATTCATGGAAGTTGATGAAACCAACTCACGTACCTCCAATAAAGTCTCGGAGGAAGAGAGAAAAGATACCCAAACAGATCTGATCAGTATGGGAAGCATGCTCGCCCTAGAAAGAAAGGAGGCATGGAGAAGTGTAGCTGCATCAGATTCTTAGTCATCATATTCTTACTCTTCTCGCTCCATCATCATCAGACCAATAACTCTTCCATGCATCTCGATGTTTCACATTTTTCTTACTTGCAGGAACAGTAAAGAGTGTCAGGATTCCTTCGCCTCCCAGCTGGACTGTAGACGAACTCTACGAGGATGTGGCAGTCTTGTTCACGTATTATCTTCACCCGATGAGATGTACATACATACATATATGTGTGTATGTTTTTGGAAGACCAAGGGTTGTCGAGATAAAACTATGCCATCATTTACCGTTCAAGAACACAGAAATAAAACTATGCCAGTCAAAACCAATCCACTGCCATGTTGGTGGAGGAGCATTGTCGACATCACTGAGAGCACCTCTAATGCACACATCACAAATTAAGTCGGGGGTTTATTTTATTGGCATGATATGTCATCAAGCAAAATATCCCGAGTAATCAAATGGCTCCTCCTCTTGTACGGGTCTTAGATAGATAGATAGATAGATAGATAGATAGGGATGCAGGCTGAGAGAGAAAAACAAGTACAACCACGCCACCAATTGAGTTAGGTCAAGATACTTGTCATGCTGTCTTCTTTTCTTCGGTCCCCCTGGTGTTTGTCATTGAGTTTATCTCCTGAAAAATCAAATAACTAGTCCGACCATACAATCTTTTTGGAAGGGTGTGCAATTATGTTCGCATCATTTTTCTTTTGGCTATGATGGTTCTCCACGGATTGCTTTCCACCAAGTCTTGGCCACCGCTCTCCCTGGTTGCATGTTCTTCTTAGTGCTCATCTCCTTCAGCCCATTCATTGTCCATCTGGTTGATGACATAGACCACTCCATTAGTTTCCATGTCCAAGCGAGAAGCGTCATGAATGTGACTTGATAATAGGGAAAAACACCCACCATTTGCGACTCAGCTCTACTGTTGGGGCAATTATCATGAGTCATAATTAATGAAGACCTAAACGTAAAGCGTCAGAAACAGATTAGGTCCAGCATACTTACGGTGAAACACAGCATCCTTCCTAGCATGATGCAAATTTTACATGATATGATACAAAACATAAAACCTATCGGATGAAGAAGGATGCCAAACACAAGGAGAAAAATACCAACCAGAAAGACTAATGATTCAATGGTTACTTTCCATTAGTCAGAAAGTTGGAACACACACCTTTTTCCATCATAGTTTGGCTCCTTCACACCTAGTTTTGATTCCCTATCCGGTGAACCACCAGCTGCAAAGTGTCGGCACAACTTTTATTTTAAGGTGGCTTTGATGTGAGAACCACCAAGAGGAATGAAACAGAAAAGATTAAAAGAGTAGAGCATCGATTGCTTGGAAACAGATGAGAGTGATGAAAGCGAGGCTGATAAGCTCCTCGAAAGTGCTGGATTTGGTTTCTAGACCGACTCGAGTTTGCCTCCTTTTGATCTTCAAGTTGGAAGGTACACAAATGCTGCTGCGACGATGAGACATGCATAGGGTCGGCCCATCTAACTTTCAATAACTTGTCCACACCCTTGCTACTTTGGTCAAGCAACCGTCTGACAAACTCAGAGAAAGGTAAAGATATAAACATGTCAACTACATTGCAACTATCAGAGATACATCAGAGGAAACAATTGGCTTAAAATAAAAACAAAAAAAGGAAGCAGATATACATCAGAGGGAACAAGAAACAACAAAAGTTTATGGCCTGTTCAGTACAGAAAAACTCTTTGGACACATGAAATGCTACCTTGAGACTTATTTTCCTTTAATTGAATAGAATCTTTGGCTTTCAGAAAAAGCACATGATCCAGGTATTAACAAGCAAAAATACTGTAGGTAAATATTTTCACTGGAATAGTTGTAATTTCTACAAATTACACTCCATAATGACGAAGAATGAGCTATGGTTCTGCAGACTTTGCAGAAGCTATACTGAATATGTTACCATCATGACAAAGAGCAGGATCATAGTTAAAAGTGAATCATTGGCCCTAAACCCTAAATCCTATTAGATTCAATAATGATATATAATAAGCTATATTTCTGCAGACTTACAGAAAATATACCAATCATGTTACCATCATGACACAGCATGATACAATTAAAGTGACGATATACATTTAGAACTTTCCATGACTCATGTGCAGTGATTAGGCTTATTACCCTCATGATGTTTTACAAATTACTTTTACCATTTCCCCTATACTAAAGAGGTAATACAGGTGAATTTAACTAAACCTGGTTCATTTAAAGCTTGGCTTGAGATAAACTTCAAGCAGAAATTAAGCTCGAGTATGGCTGGTCTATAACAAAATTTCAAGCCTAACTTTTGACTAGTCAAGTAAATTACAATTGAACAAAGATGACAACATTAAATCAATATCAATTCAAGCTTAGATGTGGCTCAAAATAGACTCTTTTACACTCTATTACAGGTTGCTAGTCTGAGAAAAAGAAAACTTGTACAAAAACAGCGGTCTATCACCATCGACACACTCATACCCCATAAGCGCGTTTTCCACATAGTCCCAATTCATAATTCACAAAAAACTGCAAATAAAGATAAACTTTTGATGAGTAGAATACTGAAAATAGCAGGTTCGAACCACAGAAGCTTAAGAAAGAGTAGAAACCAGTAAAACAAGACATCAAACATTTCAGAGTTGTACAGCAGGATAGCAATTAAGTTACCACAGTCCTGACTTGTGATTTAAGCTAAAAAATTATAAAACTTTCCATCTTTCCTCACACATCATGAATTGGCCATTTATCTGCGTTCAATGATGAGTTCAAGAGGAATGCACCATAAGGGATAAACACTCTCAACCAGAAAGTGCAGCATTTAATGCACTGTGAACATCAACACCAATCTGCGCTTCAGCCTTTTCTATGTCCGTCGTAGTTGAGTTTAACTTCTGGGTGAAGTCAGCTAGTCCTTTCTGGACCAGGCTTGGATCAATGCGGTCGACAGGAACAGCCTCAACAGCAACTATATCTGTAACTGAGTTGGCATGTATGAATGCAAACCCACTGCTAACAAAGTACTTAGTTACTTCATTCCCTTCATGTACAGAAAGAACCCCTGGCTTGAGTTCCGCAATAGTGGCAACATGTCCAGGCAAAACACCCATTTGCCCTGTAGTTGCTGGTACAATGACCATATCAACCTGAAAGTAAATAAGAAGTTAAGGGACAAAGGAATAGAAGTAGGGGACAAAGTAATAGAAGTAGTGATCAATTTGTCAGCCTATTAGTTTATATCTAATTTAGACACCATAAGAACTTCAAAAGGTAGTTCGTCCATAAGAAAATTGTTGATCAATGAAGCACTTCAACATCTCTCTTGATAAAGTGACAATGGCTAGGCCACTCAGACATTCAAGCTATCCTCCATGATGACAGAGTGTAGGTTGAGGTTAATGTGCACTCCGAGCTGGTTCCCATGTACCATCTCAATGCTAGTATGCTCTTCACATAAATGTGCCAAATAATGGTCCTATGTAAAACTCTCACCCAGTGACCTGCATTAGTTGGATAGGTAAGGCTGATGCACACTCCCAACAGGCCAGCATCTGCCGGCTCAATGCTCAGTAATGTGCCGAGAATCAGTACCATACAGCCTAGAATGTGCTAGGCTGCATGAGTTGGACAGTCCCATCCTTGGTCGTAATAAAGATTTCTCGATGAAGATGGTTCTAAGAGCTTGTTGCTAGACCTTATTCAGACCATAACCACATCTCATTTGCATTCTTAAGCATAGTAGCAAACAATTCCATGGTTCCAAGCCACTAACAATCAGATATTGGAGATGCTGAAACTAATCAGTTTGTTTTCCTAAAGCAATTATAATGATGAACCACCTTGAATCAAGTAGTTGCTACACACAGAATAGCTATTTTGAATGCTTCCTTAGATAATGTTTCAAATGCTACCAACAGTTTGCCAAACTAGATTAATGAAAAAAGTTATACTTAATAAGTAGCCACTCAGGAAATGCTGTATCTAGTTTAGATGCATGAAGATGCAAGATCTAGTATATATAAGAAGACTGGAGACTAACCATAAATGCAGTGAACATTGAGCTATTCCTGGAAGTGCTAGTCTCAAACGACATTGATCTTCATTCAAATGAACACATGAATAGCTTTTGTCAATTGAATAAATCAAGTTTCCACCTGTCTGCACTTGGCTGGGCAAAAAGTGTCCTATCTCCAAGTGCAGACAAGATCAGACCACATTTACCATACAATAATGCATTGGTCTTAAGGTGGACCACATTTAGCTCAGCCAACCTAGGCGAGCCACATGACCAGGCAACACTAGAAGATGTCTTGCTTCAGATAGGTGAAACACACTAATATAGGTGCTTAGAAGGTCACAAGGAAATAAAAGCATTTCAGTAATGCCTTGCAGAAAGCATCAAATCTCTCTCTTCTATACAGTGACTATATTGGTTGAAGTGTCTTAGTATATAGGATAAGCTCTGAAATTGCCCCAACATTGATGCAAATGAATACACACAATATGTTGAAGGGGGGCTCACCTGAGTAAATAATGACACATAAGCTGTTGCTCGAGGAAAAGCGACAATGAATAAGTGGTAGAATTCTTGCAAGTCGTATTAATTGTTTACCTGAAGTGCAATGCAAAAGAAAGCAAATTGAAGATAGATGTTGGTATATCTTATAAGCACAATCATAAACTGGATAAAGTGGCACAAGAACTGTCATGCTTAAGGCTTATGACAAGCTCTCAAGAAAATATAGCCGACCATTTTAAAGTCAGTGTATTGTGAATAACATAGTCTGAACAACAAAGTTGCACAGTAATGGATCTTTTTGTTTAATTCAAAAGACATAAATATCCTTCCTTTCTGGTCTGTGCACATAAAAGGTTAGCAAGATATGTGCAAAATGAAAGTGCATCTTTCTAAATGTAACATTCGAGAGGAAGGGAAATAGTCAAAATAGTGGCATGGCTTGCAAACTCCTGAACAACATAAAACCTATGTTTATACTTAAAACTAGCATCTAGTTTGTATCATGAGATTTAAAAAGAGCATCAAAATGAATATTGAGCTTCAACTTTTACTGTCATATCAAGCTTGTACAAAGACTTTCCATAAACATCCAAAATGTTACCAAGTACACCCAGTTCAGTTCCATCAAGTTCACAATGAAAACAATCTTTGACCAACTTGTGACGAACAAGATGGTTAAAAGTTGCACCTTGCTATAGGATTTTAAAGATGATCTCTTCTCAAATTATTAGATAAACCATAAGGCCAATAATTTTGACTGAAATGCCTATTGCATAAGTTTGTGTCTTTATAAAATGCCAGGCTACCTTCAACTAGTCCCTCATGACTCAACCAGATGGGGACAGGATAACTGACTTACTGTCTTGATGAACTTGAACTATTGGTCCAAAATGCTTAATAAGGATCTCCTACCACATCCAACATGAACTAAACTAGGGCGTCATATTGTTGCCGGACCTGACTCAAAAACCTACTACTTGAAGCTCAAACATACTAAATATCCACACCTCTTAACCGTAAGAAGATGTCCACTTCAAACATCAGGTCGCAGTTTCCAATGGTTGGGTCGATCATTTGGTGCCACACGAGGCAGTCCAGTCACACAACTTCCACTTACTATTACTCCGATCGCAGAAATCAATTCTTATCGACTAACAGGAAAGGAAACGATGGCATCCACAATGAAAATCCACTACTTGGTCATCTACATGATCTCATCAAGTAGGAGTTAGATTCTCCTTCCAGTAGAATGCAGATCCCAGAACATACAAATCCGAAACAGATACAGCATCATCGATAGTCGATACATCAGAACAAAACCCTATGCGAGATTTAGATAGATATGATCGATGGGGATGAGAGGAGCGATCGAACCTCCTTGTTGGAGATCTCGGACTGGTAGGGGAGGACGAAATTGACGGTGAGCTTGGAAGGGATGGAGGAGGGGGTAGGAGGGCGGGGCTTCATGAAGGCGAGCGGGGTCTTGGGCGGGTCAATGTTGGGGGCCACCTTACGCCACGCCTGCACGAACGCCGCGTCCTCCGACGGCGCCGCTGGGAGGTCGGTGGAGAAAGACCGCCGACGGCATCTGTCGCCGAGGGCCTGGATCAGGCGTCGCGAGGAGTGGCGATACATGGATTGGTGGCTGCGCCCACTCGATCTCTCGGGTGACTAGACGAAG